>CM029599.1:5680251-6141481 GCA_017311375.1 Mytilus coruscus | reverse complement strand
CACTTTGTGTCCTAGGTGTGCTAATTAAGCAAAATATGTACGATTTCATCTAAATAAGTTGAATACCTTTATTTTTCATTATATCTTATAATTTCTTAATTGCATGTGAATTGCCTTATTTTCTTTGACATTTTGGCGATGCAACTGAGAGCAATCCAAAACAAATATCACCAAACTATTGGAGATGTAAACAAGGGAGACGATTTATCCAAAAACAAATATCAACAAACTATTTGAAATGTAAACGGGAGATAATGTATCCTTAAACAAATATCAACGAACTATTTGATGTGAACAGGGGAGATAATGTATCCCTAAACAAATATCACGAACTATTTGATGTAAACAGGGGAGATAATGTATCCTTATACAAATATCAACGAAATATTTGATGTAAACAGGGGAGATAATTTATCCCTAAACAAATATCAACAAACTATTTGATGTAAACAGGGGAGATCATTTATCCAAAACAAATATCAACAAACTATTATATGTAAACAGGGGAGATAATGTATCATTAAACAAATATCAACAAACTATTTGATGTAAACAGGGGAGATAATGTATCTTTAAACAAATATCAACAAACTAGTTGAAATATAAACAGGGGAGATCATTTATCCCAACGTAGAGTGCATGTACATAATGCAATTTTAGATATGAAACCAGTAGGTAATTTATATAAACATATACTATGGAATGGAATTTAGATCCAAAAATTTCAAAGCAATAAATACATTAAGATTAAATCAGTGAACAGTCTTGTTCTTATTATATTAAATATAAGAACACTTGTTCATGAGCCTGTAATAAGTGATTCTGTAGAAGTCATCTATAAAGTTCCTTTTTAAATTCTATGATGATAAATTCAGAAATTGCAAAAAAAAAACTAAGGTTCCAACTCCTCGAGGCAAAGTTGGATGGATTAGCTTATTCTTTTTAGGGTTTTATGGTCATAAACCTCAAGTATTTAAGCATTTATACATCCTTGGCTTTCATTTTTTTTATTTGAGCGATCCTGCAACTTTCTGATCAAATTGAATCCAGAAAATCCCTTCAGAAGTAGCAAATCAAAATATAGTGTTATTTTCTGTTTTAAGAAAATAGCGATGATGTTTATTTCATTTCAGTTGACAATTATGACTTTTCAACTCTTTATACTACACAACAGAAATTCAGAGTTTTTATGTTATTATTTTTCAGAGATGAATATGAAGTTATGACATTGCCAGATTTTGTATCAATAAAAGAAGCATGGAAGTTAAGGTGCGGTCCATTGCTATCTAACCTCATCAATGTGCCATTTGATCAGAAGGTAGGCAGATTAATTCTTTTTCTCCTATAATGGTGGGTTGCTGTTTCATTTGTGTTTATCTCTCACATTTCAGTTCAATATGAATTTAATATGAATGTATGTTTGACACAGCTGTGATGTAATTTTTTCAGAGTATGTTTGACATAGCTGTGTTGTATATTTTAGAGTATGTTTGACATAGCTGTGTTGTTGTATATGTCAGAGTATGTTTGACATAGCTGTGTTGTTGTATATTTCAGAGTATGTTTGACATAGCTGTGATGTTGTTTATTTCAGAGTATGTTTGACTAAGCTGTGTTGTTATATATTTCAGAGTATGTTTGACATAGCTGTGTTGTTATATATTTCAGAGTATGTTTGACATAGCTGTGATGTTGTTTATTTCAGAGTATGTTTGACGTAGCTGGGATATTGTATATTTCAGAGTATGTTTGACATTAGCTGGGATATTGTATATTTCAGAGTATGTTTGACATAGCTGGGATATTGTATATTTCAGAGTATGTTTGACACAGCTGTGATGTTATTTTTTTCAAAGTATGTTTGACATAGCTGTGTTGTATATTTCAAAGTATGTTTGACATAGCTGTGATGTTGTATATTTCAGTGTATGTTTGACATAGCTGTGATGTTGTATATTTCAGAGTATGTTTGACATAGCTGTGATGTTGTATATTTCAGTGTATGTTTGACATAGCTGTGATGTTATATATTTCAGAGTATGTTTGACATAGCTGTGTTGTTGTATATTTCAGAGTATGTTTGACATAGCTGTGATGTTGTTTATTTCAGAGTATGTTTGACTAAGCTGTGTTGTTATATATTTCAGAGTATGTTTGACATAGCTGTGTTGTTATATATTTCAGAGTATGTTTGACATAGCTGTGATGTTGTTTATTTCAAGTATGTTTGGCGTAGCTGGGATATTGTATATTTCAGAGTATGTTTGACATTAGCTGGGATATTGTATATTTCAGAGTATGTTTGACATAGCTGGGATATTGTATATTTCAGAGTATGTTTGACACAGCTGTGATGTTATTTTTTTCAAAGTATGTTTGACATAGCTGTGTTGTATATTTCAAAGTATGTTTGACATAGCTGTGATGTTGTATATTTCAGTGTATGTTTGACATAGCTGTGATGTTGTATATTTCAGAGTATGTTTGACATAGCTGTGATGTTGTATATTTCAGTGTATGTTTGACATAGCTGTGATGTTATATATTTCAGTGTATGTTTGACATAGCTGTGTTGTTGTATATGTCAGAGTATGTTTGACATAGCTGTGTTGTTGTATATGTCAGAGTATGTTTGACATAGCTGTGTTGTTGTATATTTCAGAGTATGTTTGACATAGCTGTGTTGTTGTATATTTCAGAGTATGTTTGACATAGCTGTGTTGTTGTATATTTCAGAGTATGTTTGACATAGCTGTGTTGTTGTATATTTCAGAGCATGTTTGACATAGCTGTGTTTTTGATTATTTCAGAGCATGTTTGACATAGCTGTGTTGTTGTATATTTCAGAGTATGTTTGACATAGCTGTGTTGTTATATATTTCAAAGTATGTTTGACATAGCTGTGTTGCTGTATATTTCAGAGTATGTTTGACATCGCTGTGTTGTTGTATATTTCAGAGTATGTTTGACATAGCTGTGATGTTGTTTATTTCAGAGTATGTTTGACTAAGCTGTGTTGTTATATATTTCAGAGTATGTTTGACATAGCTGGGATATTGTATATTTCAGAGTATGTTTGACATAGCTGGGATATTGTATATTTCAGAGTATGTTTGACATAGCTGGGATATTGTATATTTCAGAGTATGTTTGACATAGCTGGGATATTGTATATTTCAGAGTATGTTTGACACAGCTGTGATGTTATTTATTTCAAAGTATGTTTGACATAGCTGTGTTGTATATTTCAAAGTATGTTTGACATAGCTGTGATGTTGTATATTTCAGTGTATGTTTGACATAGCTGTGATGTTGTATATTTCAGAGTATGTTTGACATAGCTGTGATGTTGTATATTTCAGTGTATGTTTGACATAGCTGTGATGTTATATATTTCAGTGTATGTTTGACATAGCTGTGTTGTTGTATATTTCAGAGTATGTTTGACATAGCTGTGATGTTGTATATTTCAGTGTATGTTTTATATAGCTATGATGTTGTATATCAAGTTTGTTTGACATAGCTGTGATGTTGTATATTTCAGAGAGTATTTGACATAGCTTTGTTGTTGTATATTTCAGTATGTTTGAATAGCAGTGATGTTGTATATTTCAGTGTTTTCCATTCGGCATTTAAGCCGGGTGTGCCGACCACCTTCTTTTGAAAGCTGACCACCTTTCCATTTTAGGAGGTGGTCGGCATTTTCAAATTCCGGATTTTTTTCGTTTCCATACCGTAAAAATTTAAATACTAATCGTGCCTAGCTGATTTGTTTTCATTGACAAAAATGGCGGATTGTAAAATTTCAATGTTTTCTTTTATTAATCAGGAAGAGAAAGGCAGATGACGATGTTGATAATCTAGGCCAGATAAGTCAACTAAAACGGATAGTTGTATTGAATTTGTTGAAATTGAAAAAAAAAGTATCAAAACAATGGAAAAGTTACGCAAGCAATCGCGAAGATAAACAGGTTGTGAACAATCCCCCAAATGAGGGATATCCCTTAAACAGTTAAATGAGGGACTGTCTCTCAGGCAAGAAGTCATGTTTCTGTTCAATAAAAGAAAAAAGAACAACTTCGATTTTGTCATAAAAGGGATAGTCATTACATAGAGATGTTATTCCTCATTTGAGGGGTTGTTCTCAAGCTGAAAAATATGAACAGGACTTTACGTCACAGAAGGAGGATATAACTGTTCTGTGTGCCAATAATACAGCACTAAAGCGAGGAACAGGACAGAAACTTGGATCGATAGGCCATGCATTCGCAGGAGGAGGGTGTCCTACAAAAGCCATATCTGCTATCCGAGATGCGCAAAACTAATTTGTCAAATGAAAGGCTAGCATTGATAGCAGAAGAACGGTTAAATTCCATTAAATGTTAATACTATACTTATCCTTCTTTTTGTGACCCCTACCCACAGTAAAAAAAACCAGTTGGAATTGTTAAAAAAACCAACCACCCGGTTGCAATTGATTTTTCAAAACAACCACCTTACCTTAGTGAAAAATGGAGAACACTGTATTTCAGAGTATGTTTGACATAGCTATGATGTTGTATATTTCAGAGTATGTTTGACATAGCTATGATGTTGTATATTTCAGAGTATGTTTAACATAGCTATGATGTATATTTCAGAGTATATTTGATATAGCTATGATATTGTATGTTTCAGAGTATGTTTGACATAACTATGATATTGTATGTTTCAGAGTATTTTTGACATATCTATTATGGTATATATTTCAGAGTATATTTGACATATCTGTGTTGCTGTATATTTCATAGTATGTTTGACATAGTTGTGATGTGTATTTCAGAGTATGTTTGACATAGCTGTGTTGTTGTATATGTCAGAGTATGTTTGACATAGCTGTCTTGTTGTATATTTCAGAGTATGTTTGACATAGTTGTGATGTATATTTCATAGTATGTTTGACATAGTTGTGATGTGTATTTCAGAGTATGTTTGACATATCTGTGTTGTTGTATATGTCAGAGTATGTTTGACTATCTGTGTTGTTGTATATTTCAGAGTATGTTTGACATATCTGTGTTGTTGTATATTTCAGAGTATGTTTGACATATCTGTGTTGTTGTATATGTCAGAGTATGTTTGACATAGCTGTGTTGTTGTATATTTCAGTCTATGTTTGACATAGCTGTGTTGTATATTTCAGAGAATGTTTGACATATCTGTGTTGTTGTATATGTCAGAGTATGTTTGACATATCTGTGTTCTTGTATATGTCAGAGTATGTTTCACTTAGCTGTGTTGTTGTATATTTCAGAGTATGTTTGACATAGCTGTGTTGTATATTTCAGAGCATGTTTGACAAAGCTGTGTTGTTTTATATGTCTGAGTATGTTTGACATAGCTGTGTTGTTGTATATTTCAGAGCATGTTTGTCAAAGCTGTGTTGTTTTATATGTCAGTGTATGTTTGACATAGCTGTGTTGTTGTATATGTCAGACTATGTTTGACATAGCTGTGTTGTTGTATATTTCAGAGCATGTTTGACATAGCTGTGTTGTTGTATTTTTCAGAGTGTGTTTGACATAGCTGTGTTGTTGTATATGTCAGTGTATGTTTGACATAGCTGTGTTGTATATTTCAGAGTATGTTTGACATAGCTGTGTCGTTGTATATTTCAGAGTATGTTTGACATAGCTGTGATGTTGTATATTTCAGAGTATGTTTGACATAGTTGTGTTGTTGTATATTTCAGAGTATGTTTGACATAGCTGTGTTGTTGTATATTTCAGAGTATGTTTGACATAGCAGTGTTGTTGTATATTTCAGAGTATGTTTGACATAGCTGTGTTGTATATTTCAGAGTATGTTTGACATAGCAGTGATGTTGTATATTTCAGAGTATCTTTGACATAGCAGTGTTGTTGTATATTTCAGAGTATGTTTGACATAGCAGTGTTGTTGTATATTTCAGAGTATGTTTGACATAGCAGTGTTGTTGTATATTTCAGAGTATGTTTGACATAGCAGTGTTGTTGTATATTTCAGAGTATGTTTGACATAGCAGTGTTGTTGTATATTTCAGAGTATGTTTGACATAGCAGTGTTGTTGTTTGTATATTTCAGAGTATGTTTGACATAGCAGTGTTGTTGTATATTTCAGAGTATGTTTGACATAGTTGTGTTGTTGTATATTTCAGAGTATGTTTGACATAGCTGTGTTGTTGTATATTTCAGAGTATGTTTGACATAGCTGTGATGTTGTATATTTCAGAGTATGTTTGACATAGTTGTGTTGTTGTATATTTCAGAGTATGTTTGACATAGCTGTGTTGTTGTATATTTCAGAGTATGTTTGACATAGCAGTGTTGTTGTATATTTCAGAGTATGTTTGACATAGTTGTGTTGTATATTTCAGAGTATGTTTGACATAGCAGTGATGTTGTATATTTCAGAGTATCTTTGACATAGCAGTGTTGTTGTATATTTCAGAGTATGTTTGACATAGCAGTGTTGTTTACCTATGACAGATCAGACAAAGAGTGTACATTCCTGTAAGTCAATTATATGTTAGGTTTTGGTTAAGACATATGAAAATTAAAACTTCTTCAACAGATAATGCATTATGGGAAAAATATTTTTAAAGATTTGTTAAGCTTTATCTCATGAAAAAACAAACAAAAAAAAGATTTGTGTTTGTATTAACTGATGGATATGTAATAGTAAAGACCAGTATTTCTTACTGGTTCAAGGTAATGCAATCTTTTTGTTTGTTGGTAGGAATTAAGTGTTGTTAATCCTTTAGTGTATTCAACACATATTTTAAATAAATGTGTAATTAATGAAAAAAAAATTAAATTATTGCTTTCAGTTCAGATGAGAGACCTGATCTATTCGTCAAAAGAAAAAGTAAAAATTTCAGGGTAAGCTTCATATGAGAAGGAATAGGGGCATTAAGACCCTTATTTGAACCAAAATAAGGCTAACTTGTGAAAATCTAATTTTGAAGACAAAAATAACTTTTCATGAAACACCAAAAAATAGCAACAAGAGTAGATCAACATTAAGGTTCCATTTGTAGTCAAAGTATTTTTAAACACCATTAATTTTGTCAAACCTTCATTGAATTTTATGAGAGCATTATCATGATGAAAAGACAGTTTCAAGATTCATTTTAGGTATTATAAGATAAGTAGAAGTTTTTTATTGTATTAAGGTGTCAATCATAAATAACAATGCTTGAGTCAAACTTCCAAACAAAGTTTGCAAGCCACTCATCTAAACTGTTGTTCAACGTGGAATTTTATAACACCTCTATCAATAGAGAAGAACAAAGATTACAATAAAGAACAAAAGACAAATATAATAGACAACAACTAATGAAAACAACTGGATCACAGATTCATGGTTTGGGACATGAACATAGGAAATGTGGGGGTATAACATGTTAGTAAGCACACAACCCTCCCCTAACCTTGGACAGTGGTGTAACAGCACTATATATATATATATATATATATGAACAACTAGTTAGAATAGGCTTGACTCATCAGATTGGCACAAAGCACAAAAAACAAATGAGCTAACAAAAACACAAAAGACACATACCGTTAATACAAATCTAAGAGTACTTGCAGTTACTGAAAGCTAGTTCAAAACCCAGTTCAACTGAAAGATAAACCATGTTCTCCCAGACAAAAACCTACTATTGACACATTCACATGCCTGTTTCAGTGTAAAAATAAAAAGATGTGGTATGATTGCCAGTGAGACAACTATCCACCAGAATCTAAATGATGTAGAAGTTAGTAATTATAAATAACCATACAGTCTTCAACAATGAGCAAAACCAATACCGGTACCAGTAATTCTCTTTAGCTAAATAACCTTCTTGGTGTCTTCTGTAGTATCTGTATGTGTTTTTATGCCCCCGCCGTAGCTGTGGGGGCATTAAGTTTTACCCTTGTCCGTCTGTACGTACATCTGTCCGTCCGTATGTACGTCCCAAAATTGGTTTCCGTTCTCTAACTTAAGTTTGCCTCAACCAAATGTTATCAAACTTATACACAATGCTTATTACCACAAAACACAGATCAAGTTTGAATTTTGGTGGCGTCACTTTAACTGTTCTAAAGTTATGCCCCTTTATAAACATGATAAATGGAAAAATTGCTAAATTTTTAGTTTCCGTTCTCTAACTTGAATTTGCCTCAACCAAATGTTATCAAACTTATACACAATGCTTATTACCACAAAACACAGATCAAGTTTGAATTTTGGTGGCGTCACTTTAACCGTTCTAGAGTTATGCCCCTTTATAAATGGAGAAATTGCAAAATTTTTATTTTCTTCTAAATATCAAGTAATTTTTAAAATTGGAGTTAACTTCCTTTGTCCATGATTATAGTTGAATCAACTACAATCAATGCTTTATACAATGCAATGTGTAATTTTGACTTCCGCTGATAAAACACAGATCAAGTTGAATTTGGGTAGTGTCACTTTAGCCATTATTGAGTTATGCCCCTTTATTTCGGGAATTTTGTGATGATGGTTATTCTTTGATAGTCTCTTTTAGATTTAATACTTTTCCATAGCAACTTAAAGCTTGATATTTTAATGAAGACATTAATTTTTACCTAAAGATGTATACACCCATTTCGAGTTTTTTTTTTTTTTCATGACTGACTTACACCAGTTGACTGGAGGTCAATCAACATAAATGACTTAATGGAACAATTGACTCTTATTGGACTTATAAAAAAACATTTATGACATTGGAATTGTAAGGGAAGGTGCACTAATTTGAAAGACATCTAAAAGATTATTAGAATCAATGTGTTAACTTCTCCTGATTTTATATTTGAACATCAATTTTTCAGAACCTAGATGATACTTTTACCAGAAACAATGTGATAAAAGCTTTAGACAGTATGTCAGAAGATTTGTTTAAAAGGTAAGAAAACTATCCTGTGTCCAAAGTTTAGGACAATTTAAGACAATTGAAGTTCCTCTATAGAGAAAAAACTGATTGTTATTGTTTTAGGAGAGTGTCTTGCTACTAGCACAAAAAAGATTGCTCTATTTTTTTTTTTTACAATAGGCTCTTTTTAGAGTTTAGAGGCTAAATATTTCCGACCTTACCAAATTCCCCATATTTTTCATTTCAGTTCCATTTTATATCAATTATTTTATGTTCATTATCTCAATATAGCACCAATCTTAATTGACTAGGATAGTCAGTTTTCCTACCAAGGTCTGTGGTTCTCTCCAAAACTCTGGCTTCTTCCACCAATAAAAACTGACCGCCACGAAATGGCACAATAGTGCTGAAAGTTGTGTTAAACACCAATCAATCAATATAGTATGGATGTAAAACACTATGAATCAATAAATTCAAGATGAACATGGAATGATGTACTGTCATATTACTAAGATTATGTGGTGATATATGAATGACTAATAAATACCCTGCTTGTTTCTTGTCAATCCTATCAAAGAAAGCCTACTCTAAGATAACCCAATGTATTGTACTTCCTTTTTCATAGTATTGTTATCCAGGTAACATTTCTATAAGAATTATTGGTAAATCTTTATTACAAAAAAAATTAAAAGTTAAAATGTAGACTAAAGTTTCTTAAAAAATAAACTTTATTATCAGTCATTTCTGTCATGAAGGAAAACTGAGGTATTAGTTAAATATTGTTTTGTATGATTACAGGTTGTATAAGACACCACCATCACCACCTAAAAGTTCCTGTAATTTTCTGGATATCAAATGTTCTCATGAACCAGTATTTGTAGCAGGTACGTAGACTACTGTGAATTCAGAAATTTGTGTGTGCATTTATTATTGCGAATGTTGAACAATTTACAAATTACAAGTAATGCTATCAAAATTTAGAATGCAAGTTTTATTTTTGCTAATTTATCCAGTCTCAATTTTTTGCAATGATAAAAATATCGAACAATTTCTGAATTTACAGTATATTAAAGTTAAAAGGAATCTTAAATTACTGTTCATGTGAGCCTAGGCTCCGTGTTGAAGACCGTACTTTGACCTATAATGGTTTACATTTATAAATTTTGACTTGGATGGAGAGTTGTCTCATTGGCACTCATACCACATCTTCTTATATCTATTTATATTCTTGTGTAGAAATTCCAATAAGTTCTACCTAGAAGATGGCTTGAAGCTGAAACATCTTTAAAATGGTTTAATTGAAGAAGGCCATTAGCTAAAACGTCATAAAAAATAGTTTACTTGAAAATGGCCAGTGGTGGAAAAGTCTTAAAAATGGTTTAATTGGTGAAGGCCAGTGGCAGAAATGTCTTAAAATTGGTTTATTTGAAGAACGCCAGAGGCAGAAACGTCTTAAAAATAGTTTGATTACTGCAATAATGTATTTATATTCTTCTTGTTTTATTTGTCAATGCCATGAAAATTAGTTGATTTTCAGTAAAGGAAAAATCAGTTGTTTAATCCTATTGTTTACTTCAGGTAGATATAACAAATACAGCAGAGAGCTGAGTCAGACACCATGGATAATTGAGGGTAAAAGGAAAGGTGAATCCTCGGTGGAAGAAGAAATTTGTAATCTTATCAAAAAGACATTTAAATATGAAGGTACTAGGATTCTCAGTTTGTTGATGATATTGATAGTAAATTCATAGATGTTTTAACTTAAATTCAAAGATGTTTTAACTTTTGGATCTTTGAAAATAGAGATGATGGGGAAAATTAAGGGGTGAATTGACATAGAACCAACTTGTATTGTTTTCATTATTTTACTCTTACATTTCCCTGTTTTATTGTATATTCTATGAAATTGTTCAAATCAATTGAACATTGTATCCAACCCTTAGTTAATGAATAAGTGTAAACTATATGTTATATAGTTTTAATATTTTATTGTTTAAATAGAGAATATCATATGACTTTTTAAATATCTCACCCTAGTGACACCAATATAATCCCAAGAGCTCTGCTCAAGGGACATATAGGTTGATGGTTTGATACAGTCTGTGATATTGAAAAAGCCACATCATATACACTTTATTATTAACCACGAGTAGATGCTTTTTCACGTGACATGATGTAATACAGATTATGAGTTTGGTAAAGGTGTACGGTGACCTATATTTGTTAACTTCTATGTAATTTGGTCTCCAGTGTAGAGTTGTCTCATTGGCAATCATCTGTCGATTACATGCTGAAATTTATTTTAGAAATAACTAAAGAAAGCTTACCACAATTACACTGGTTGGTAAGTTTGTTAGTGGAAATTAAGAACTTTACACAAGCACTGCTTCTAAATGTCTTGTTTTAAACAGTTGTTGTCTAGACCGATAAACCAAATGAATTACAAGTTCTTGAAATATGGGTCAACACGACAGAGTGGTGATAAAGTTCCTGCATTGACTTCCACCAATGCACCAGTCACATCTTTTATTATGGGCCATTTGCTTCATATTTTGCACATATTTTATCACATACTCTCTCACTGACTTAAATTTTGTTGTCCGTTTAACTCTTTAATAACAGATTATAAATTTGAATTTTAGATGATAATTCATAATGTTTATTACTATAAAATGTTTGATTTTTCTAAACTTTAAAATAAAAGTGTTACGAATTATCTAGATAATTTGATAGATGAATTCTTAAAATTAATTAAATAGATATAAGAAGATGTGGTAACCATCTTCTTATCTTGATACCAATTACATTTTTTTTTGCAACCATGACTGATACCAATTACATGACGGCATACATATTATTAGGGGTTTGATAAAGCTTTTGCAACTCTTGACATATATGGATATCATTACAGATTAATGATACAGCACAATTGCCTTTGATTATATTACACATACTTGTATTTACTAGTAAGAATATATCAAGCAAATATATTTAAAGTAGTTATATGTTCAATTCAAATTTTGATAGCATTATTTGTACGTACAGTTCTTGATATTGCAATAATTAATCTTTAATTAGTTTCCTGTTTTCGACAATCGCAACAATAAATACTTGCAAAAATCTAATCTCTTTTTGGGTATACATGTAAAAAAAATTCACATTTATTTGTTTGTTGAAAAATTAATGCATTTATGAAATGAAATTTACTAAAGTTAGACTGTTTATTATTATTTCAGAAGGAAGATTTTCAGCTTCAGGTAGAGAGGATGTAGATGTAAGAATGTTAGGTTCAGGTAAATATCAGTTCTCACTAGCTTAAAAGTTCACTCCCTTTCCATAGTTTTATACAAGAGTTGTCTTTCTTTGGTCCTTGTACTGTGGATTCATTGGGGCTGCTTCATTTGTTCTAGTCCGGGTTATGCCAGGTTAGCCCTATCACGTGACCGGGTTAAATATGGCTGAAAAGTAAAACGAGTGCGACAGAAGTTCAATTTTATACTTTTTGCTTTCTAAGCTCAGAAATATGAAAAAAATGAACCGGTTGATAATAAATATATTTTTTTTACATGCAATATTTTTTTCAGAGGCCTTATTTATCATAAAAACGTTTTTCCAAGATAATTTTATAAATTTGAAATTAAAATATGGCGAACAATTTATTAACGTCATAGAGGACCTTTACAGTATCACATTACGATATGGTCTGATTAAAACATGTTACAATTTTCATCTTTTAATTCCGACACTTTACCTTACCGTTGGAACTCGAGTAATAGTCGATCCGACTATTAGTCGGTTGACCTTTCAGCTACAAATTCCAAGGATTTAGTCTTGACCTCGTATAAGTCGGACAAAATTTGGACATTTTTTGCAGCTAACAGTTACTGAACGCGGTAAAACCAATGCAAATCCAGGAATTATATTCATTTTCTGCATGAATGTTTGTTTGGTTTGAATTTAGTTGATGTTGATCATGATATTTTATATATTATATAATTAATAAAGATGTATTCATTCCTCTTGTTTTGTTCACTGTTTCATTAGCCATGTGTTGTTTACGTAATGCATCAATGATTTTGTAGGGTATGACTAATAGCCTATTGTTTGAGAAAAGCGAACATAAACCAATATGAACCTGAAAAAAATTGAAAGTCAAACAAAATAATATTTTTTACAGCACACATAACTCAGTGTTAAATGAGCATGTACACTTTATAATTCTTATTATATTGTGATGATTAAAGGATTAAAAAAATTAAGTGAAGCTAATCAACTTTATATTAAAATAACTCCAACTCATTAGTGTCATCTGTTTACCTATCACTGATATTTTTCACACCTTTAGTGAATACAACTCTTTGTCTCTTAATTAGGGGTTATCAATGGATTATATTGGCTTGTCAATCAATTTTGTGATTTTTGTTTACCTGAGACATTTTAATGAATAATATTTTGATCTTGGGAGTGAATCTTAAAATTATTTTTGATTATTGTATGATTTATAAGTATTGAATTGATATCATGATATCACAATAATGACACAATAACTCCGCTGAATACATCCTTTCACATAGTTGGTACATTGTTATCTCCTTTTCATTTTTGGTTCTTGGCTCTTCTTTTGGGTTTATGAACAAACCATTTGACCATGAAAATCAATACCCAAACAGGAAACAGTGGGAATTTCAACACGAATTTGCAGAAAATTGATAACAAAGAACAAATAAAACACAAGGACAGTATTGTAGTCTTTTATTTTCAACAAAAACTTTTTATTTATTGATTTATGTAGGTTTGGCAATCACAAACGTAGTTTTGACCAGGAAATTCACTCCTGACCACTTTTCTCAAGCTTGGAATTTTCCTCTGGTCGCTGGATCTCGTCTATTAGTCGGTACCCCTCTCTGGATTATGAATTTTACTCCCAATTTTCCGACTAATAAGCGAGTAGGTACGGTAATTGCGCTTTCCGCCATACTTTTTTGACTGGCTGATTGCTTGCCGGTGTGTTAAGACCGGCGAGAGCGGCGTATGCATATATGCGCTGGCGGCTGATTTCAAAGCAAATGAAGCGACTGTGCCTATACCGGAAGTACCAACCGGGCAACCCGGGTTAAGCCGCTGTGGCAAATGAAGTACTACCATTATTATTTGTAGAATACTAATTTTCCTGGATTTCGTAGGTACAAGTGAACCACGAATTTAAATGTTCAACAAATTACAAATTATCTATAGGCTTGTATGCAGACTTTGGCAAAACCAAGAAATTAAATATCCATGTTTTACTCAATCCAGGAAAATTGGTATCCACGAAAGTAAAGGAATACACAGTATAACAACGAAATAGAAAACATTGAAAGAAAATAAAATTCAATTCAAACCATGAATCGAAAATATGGCAATCAATTCTTTGCATAACTATTAATGAAATTTAAAGAACATAGAATTACTACCAGGGTAGTATATGAAATTCTGTGCACCACTTGAATAAATTTCAAAAGAAATGCCCATGCACCACAAAGGATTTTAGTCATTTGGCTGCAAAAACTGTGTAACTGAAATCATTTTGGAATGTACAAACCTGAGAAAGTATGATGCACAGATTTTACCAAGAATCCCTTACGAATGATCAAAATGTGAGAATAAATGATACAAATCAAAACATTTTTAATCGAGAAGGACGATTCTATTGTTGTTTATTTTAATTGGGTCTAGTATTTACCTTTAATTTCAGGTAGACCCTTTGTTGTAGAAATGATCAATCCAAGAAAAGTTACAGTAACAGAGGAAGAAATGATATTTTTACAACAAGTAGGTGTATCTAAGTTAACATTGCAGCAACATTTCATCTTTTATCGATTTTCAAGCGATTGGACTGTTTTGTATAGATTGTTATAGAAATTTTTAATAAATTATTAATTGTTTAAATACAATTTGGTCAAGTGAAACAACTATAATCAGATTTACCTGAGTTTTGCATGTCAGAGTAGTTTTGATTTCAGTGGCTAACAAATTTTTAAAGTAATTTTATGAATCTGAATAGAAATGACAATTGGTTTTCAATAAGATGGTCTGTTTTAGTAAGTTTCATAATTCTTGTGTGTTTTCATTCATTGTTATGACTATACTATTGTACATTGATTAGTCCAAATATTTTAACAGTTCTATCATTAGATTTTTATTTATTTTTAAAATAATAATTTAAAATCAGTTGTATGCTAAGTCATTACTGGTAGTTTGTTTATTAGACTTTCAACAATCAACATTCTAATAATATTTATATTTAAAAATAAGATATAGTATAATTTCCAATGATGAGACAACTTTCCTTAAAGACCAAATGACAAAGATATGAAAAACTACAGGTCACAATGTAACATTCAACAATGAGCAAAATGCATCCTGTATAGTAAGCTATGAAAGGCTCCGGTATGACAAAAACTGGATTACAGGTTCCTAGTTTTTTTCAGGCACGTAAATGAGGAGCATTCAACTCTCCCCTGAATTTGGACAGTAGTGTTACAACAAAATCAGATCAGTACTAAACACACAAAAAGACCCCAAAAAATAAACAAAACAAAACAAAAGACACAATGATCCAACTTAGGAGTGCTCACAGTTACTGAAAGCTAGTTCAAAGCTTAGTATCAGTTTATAAATAGACCATGTTATCACAGGCTAAAATGTCAATCAGTTACACCTCCCAACAGTGTATTCAAGGTTAAACTACTGGTATTAAAGAATATTCACATAATATAATATCTTATTACAAGCCTTCATTTTCTGTTTAATTTTTTTAGGTCACTCCTGTCTCACTACATAAAGTTTATAATTTTACTGTTAGATGATCCTTGAATTATGTATATGAAATAAAACCACTAATTCATAGCCTCATTACTCTCTGTGTTAAATTCTTCAATATCAAGCATTCACAGCTATTCTGTCAAGTTTAAATAAGTTGACAGTTATTTTATGTCAAAACTTTATCTTATTCTGGATTGATCCAAGCAACAGGCAAAATATGCCCTGCTATTTCAATTTCATATATTATTTTTCTTATTCAAAAGAAACTTTCAACAACGGTTCAACAGTGATTTCAAGCCCTGAAGCTTACATTTTATACCAAAATTACCCAAATATTTTACATATTTACAGCTACGTGTAGGAAATGTTTTGTGTAAAATATGTACTTCTTTCTTGTATGTCCTTTTCAATGGGTGGTATGTCATATCATTTTGTTTATTGATGCTTATTTTCAGGAAATCAACAAAAACTCAACAGATGTGAAGGTTCAAGATCTACAGATTGTTTCAAAGTAAGGTACAGCATTAACGTTACCTCATTTTCAATTTAATGAAAACTCTTTTCAAAAGCTGTAATTTCTTTAATAATTACAAAACATTTATCGACTGGGAACTTGTTAAAGCCTGTGTTTGTAAAAAATCACATATAAATAAGAAGATGTGGTATGAGTGCCAATGAGACAACTCTCCATCCAAGTCACAATGTATAAAAAGTAAACAATTATAGGTCAAAGTACAGCCTTCAACACGGAGCCTTGGCTCACACCGAACAGCAAGCTATAAAGTTACATTTACATGAAAAGTTTGATTGTAAATCAGAGATAGAATTTCCACAAAAAATACAAATTTAAATTTTAGTAAAAGAATTATAAAAAAGGGTAAGTAGTTTCTGTTACTGAGAAATAATATTCTGAAGCCATCTTAATTTTGTCGCAAAATTAATGATATATTTACTTTATAATTTAAAGTGAACATTTTTTTTACAGAGAAGAAACAAATAATCTAAAGGAAGGAGAAATGGAAAAGACAAAATGTTACTCAGCATTGTGCTGGGCTGCTGAACCTCTTACTGCTGAAAAACTGTTAAAATTAGATTCTATCAAGGTTTGTTGGGTTATAATAGGCTTATACTGTGGATTCATATATTTTCGTCAGTACCAATTTTCATGGATTGAGGAAAACTTGCATTAAAATGGAAATTTGATTTTGTGGTTTTGCCAATGTCTACATACAAGGCTGTAAAAATTTGTAATTCTTTGAACATTTAAATTTGTAATTTGCCTGTACCTACAAAACTTACGAACATTAATATTGGTATCCAACAAAAAAATAACTAATCCACAGTAATACATGTGACAAAAATTTAGGTAGAAGTTTTATTATTAGAAGTTATGTTTACAAATGTTTTTCTTGAAATTTCTTTTATAAAATTGAATTTTAAAAAAATCAATAAAATTTGTTAAGCAAGAGTCTGTGCTTGTGTTGGTACGTCTTTTAGAATGAATCAAAGGAGATTTGTTTCTGATGTCATTTGTAAGGCAAGGGTTTTTCATTTGTAAATTAACAGATTTTTATGTGAACATTTTGGGTAGGTGGGTAGTGGAAAAAACGACATAACTTAGATTCAGAGACCAAGGCAGTTTTCTGAATTGATACCACAGAATCCCTTATCATAACTACTAAAACAGTCTGGAAACTTAAACCAGCTATCACACGTGGTACCAGTGTGTTTTACACAGACTACATCTTGATTTATTATTTACTCTACAAATTAGATATTTACTTTCGTAATAATTACCTTTAGTAGTTTTAATTTGAAGAAGTTCTTATCTTTTTTCCTTATAGGATTTGGTCATGCAGCAAAAGACACCAATAAGAGTACTACACAGGTATGTTCAAGGACTTAAATTCTAATCTGGATCACAAGTTGAGAATTATCCTATTCCTCTAGATCATCAGATGCACTTATAGAATCTTTATGCATAAAAATATTCTAATATATATGAAAAAAGAAGACATCAAAATGCTTATTAGACACATCCATACCAACATACACAAAATATAAATGGTTCATATGACAAAATATATGTGTAAAAGGTAAAGCTTAACATTATGACTAGTGGCTGATATTTTACTGTATCAATGTGCAAAGAACCAGTGACTCTTTTCACAAAAAAATCTTACGATTAAAATTGATCATAGATTATACTGAAATGTGTATTTACTCTTTAAGATTTTTTGTGAAAAGAGCTGCAGATACATGAATCCTGCTTTCATCAAGACAGACACGCTGAATCAGATTTTTAACAAGCTATTTGACATAACTGTCTGTAAGAATATATGTCACTCTACCCAGAGATATTATTCTGACGCTAAGCTGATCTGTCTTTTTTCTATCTTCTAAATACTGCATGTTCATCAGAAAAGCAAGAACTACCATGTTTAAAATTGTTGGTTTTTCCTGTCAGGTCAGTGGTAGAATCCACAACATCCGAATCTGATGGCAAAGAATGCTACCATGAGACAGCAGAGGTCGTTTAGAAACTAGATAAATTTTCACTTCTATTATCACAAGTTACCTTATATCACTTCTAGCCTTTTGAAAATGACAGTGTCTACTCATTGAAACAAGACAAATGTTCTAACATGATGAAAAAAGATTAAATTTCATTACGCCATCAAAGTTTATTTGTATAATTCATACAACTAGCAGCCATTGAAGCCAAGAACTGTAGATTTACACAATTTCACCTAGCATATTAGTTTCCTATCTGGATGTTTTTTTATTTTATATATATATATACGAGGGAAGAACAAAAAATTTGCGAAAGCAAATTTACAGATCTAACATTGTGGGCTGATGTTTAGACGAGTTGTATATATAAAAACAAGTCTAAATTGAAAACAACGTTCAAACCTATGATTGCGTTGGATAAAAACCGTAATTTTTATACGTGTGCATAAAAAACAAATTTCTTGGTAGAGGGGTCTAAATACAGCACAAACAACATTTTCCAAAAGACCAAAATGAGTGAATAAGTATATTTTAACAAAACGCATTTGACTAGCAGGTCGAACAACTGATGTTCTTAAACCCTGCTGACTGCCATTGGCGATTGCCAAATAAACGGATCACAAGATGTAACAAAATAGATCTTATATATATAAACAAGTCTAAATTGAAAACAACGTTCAAACCTATATATATATATATATTTCTTATAAAAACATTTAATTTGCACCAAAGTATCTGACAGCTGAAGACAACATTTTCCTGACTTGAAAAACCTCTGAAATTACTCTTACCGGTAATACTACTAGACTTAAGGTTCACAAGTTTAAAATGCTCATAAAACATTGTAACAATATAAGTTTAAGTTCCTCTGTGAAAAATACACAATACTATACTATTTCTGTTTATAGAAGACCACTAGCCACTAGAGAAAGGACTGTTCACAGTATGTCTGCCAAGTTACAAGATGACCATCATTTTATACTTCTTCTAAATACTCAAGCAGGAACGTATCCTTTTCATTAGTCAAATTTTATGTTAATCAATTTCAGTTTTAACAATTGGCTGCTTACCTGGACCACTGCAATAAAAAAAAAATTATAAATTAAATTTTTATATTGTATTTTAAATAAATTTTGAACAGCTTTCAATAAACAACTTTAGATATCTGGGTATTTTTCAATTTCATACTGGTAATATGGGAAATTTGATATTAGCAACAATCAATTACTATTATCAGTAGCCGTTGTGGATTATCTTCTGGACCAAGTAAAAGATAAAGTCTTACACATCCAGTATTAAATTTGTTAATTTACAAGGATCTACAAAATTGGTACCAAAGCAAATAAATGAATTCAGTGTAGATACTGTAATTTCATTATTTTTTGTGATGTTTTTATAGTTGCAAAAAATTTAATGGGAATGTTTTCTCAAAAGAAAAACTAGCATTTAAATTAGGACAGCATTATTTCAATGCAGCATTAGATAATCTCCCATTTGGGTCTATTGCAATAGTAAGTGCAAACAAAATTTTTGAATTTACACTACCAGTAATTGATTTGGGCCTGATATAAATCAAACAAAACTTAATCATGCCACTGGTGTCTATTTTTGATAATAATATATTGTAAACTGGGAAATATTGGTGCTGTCTTTATTTCACGATTTACCAACTGAATCTCAATTGGCACAGGTTTGAATTTGCAATTTGTAGGAGACCTGTACAAAATTTAATACATGATTTTAAAATGACCTAGTTGTACATGTATCGTAAAGCAAGAGTTGAAAATCAATTTTGTCTAAACGAAGTAAACAGTTTTCGTCGCTTCTTTAGTACATTAGATTATAAGTTATGTGTGAAATGACTTATATTAAGTACAATTAAACCGCTACATGTTTGTTTACTAGTAAAAACACATTAACAATTAACATAAAATAATAGCTTTAGTAAGATTAAACTAAAAGCAGTGAGGATACTGTAAATATAAAGCTATGTTTCCTTAACAGCATATAGATATATAAAAGAATTTGTGCATGGAGATTTTGGTAGAACAAAACCAAACATTTGTACGTTACTTGATATGGAGTGTGATATATTAACTTTAGATGTAGAGGTAAGGTATTGTCAATTCAGTAATTAATATAATGTAATTATTAACGCAAAAAATGAGACAGGAAGAATGTGACCAATAATTAAACCTGACATTTTTTTTATGCTCTACTGTAGAAGAGGGCATTACGTTTTTTGGTCCGTGTGTCTGTAAGTCTGTTGTTCCATTCGTTAGTCTGTCCCATATCAGATTAAAGTTAATAGCTTTGTTATACTATATTATACTATAGCTTATATTGTCTTTCTTTTATTGACTGACATGAAAAACATGTGTTCCTGGACATTAACACTGTGCTATGTAGTATTACCATAGGACCTCATTTTTATACTTATATTGGTATGATGCTGGCATCGTCGTCGTCTGAAGACACATTGGTTTTCGCACAATAACTTTAGTTTAAGTGAATGGATCTCTATGAAATTTTACCATAAGGTTCAATACCACAAAAGGAAGTTTGGAATTGATTTTGGGGGTTATGGTCCTAACAGTTTAGGAATTAGGGGCCAAAAAGAGGCCCAAAAAGGCATTTTTCTAGTTTCCAGACAATAACTTGTGTTTGAGTGTATGGATCTCTCTGAAATTATACCACAAGTTTCCATACCACAAAGGGATGGTTAGGATTGGCTTTGGGGTTATGGCTCAAACCGTTTAGGAATTAGGGGTAAAAAAGGGGGAAAACAAGGGTTGCCTGGTTAATGGACAATTTAAAAGCTGTGTAAGGGAGGTAATCCAAAAACAAAATGGTACAATGGTGTACAATGTTGGATTACCTCCCTTACACTGCTTTTAAATTATCTATTTAAGACTTTTATGATGTATTTAAATGGTTCAATGGGTAATTATGGTTGCAAACTCCACTGGTAATTTGAATTGAGATTATATACCATATCTTCAGGGAAAGAATTTTTTTTTTGGAAAAGAGGGGGGAGGGCAATTTTTTCAGATTTCAGAAATTAAACAAAATTTCTTCACATATTTTATTTTTTTGCAAAAAAGGGGTGGGGGAGATTTTTTTTTTTTTTTGGTGGGGGTTCAATACACAACAGCATAGTGTATTGCACAAAAGCAAAAAAAAATGGGTTAATTTTTATTTAATTTTTTTGGGGGTTGGGGGGATCAACTCGCACAGGCGCAGTGTATTGCACAAAAGCAAAAAATTGAATATAAATTCAAATCATATAACCAATGCTAAGTTCTTTGACTACAGTTATTCTGTGTCAGAAACCTATTATGTGTCAAATATTTAATTACAATCCAAATTCAGACCTGTATCAAGCGCAAATATTGTGTCCATTTTTGCCCCAACTGTTCTTGGTTGGACCTCTGTGTTCGTATCCAGCTGCGACCAGGGAAGCAATTTATTAAAAGCTGAAAAAAAAATATTATGCCAAATGACAAAAACTTGATAATCTGTTTAAGCTATTGAATTGAGTGTTTTAGTAATCCATAATGTTTTACCATTCATCAATTTTCTTTAAATACGACCTCAATATTTAGGCTTTAAAGCTTTCATCAATATCTCTGTAATGTCAGTTGTCAGCATCATTTGGTTCTGTTGATGTTATGACATTTTAGCCAATATGTATGAAATTAATTAAACTCCTGTTTAACCAAATAATTTTTGTTAGCAATTTATTTTTGCATTTTTATTTTTTTGGCTTACAGGGAAAATACATAATTACAAAATGTCATGAAAATGTTGAACTTCTCTTGTATAATACTCAAAATTGACAACAACACTTCAAATGGTCTGCAGTTTTATTTGCTATGGTCTACATGTTTCGCCTGAAAGGCAGGCATCATCAGGTATCTCTTGTATAAATACATAAAAAAAATAAAATGCTCCGCAGGGCGCAGCTTGAAACGACCGCAGAGGTCGAACCCTGAATAGTTGGGGCAAGTATGGACACAACATTCAAGCTTGATACAGCTCTGAATTTGGATTGTGATTAAATATTTGACACAGCATAGGTTTCTGACACAGAATGAATGTGGTCTAAGAACTTAAAATTTTAAATTGGACATTCACCTATTATGGTCCAATATCCAAAATCTAAATACATGGTTAGATTCAGCATATCAAAGAACCCCAAGAGTTCAATTTTGATGAAATCAAACAAAGTTTCATTTGGACCCTTTTGACCTCAATGTGGACAAAGTTGATAACGGGCCCAAAATCAAAAATCTAAATACATGGTTAGATTCAGCATATCAAAGAACCCCATATATTCAATTTTTGTTGAAATCAAACAAAGTTTAATTTTGGACTCAGATTTGGACCAACTTGAAAACTGGGCCCATAATCAAAAATCTAAATACATGTTTAGATTCAGCATATCAAAGAACCCTATGAATTCAATTTTTGTTAAAATCAAACTAAGTTTAATTTTGGACCCTTTGGACCTTAATGTAGACCAATTTGAAAATGGGACCAAAAATTAAGAATCTAAATACACGGTTAGATTCGGCATATCAAAGAACCCCAATAATTCAATTTTTGATGAAATCAAACAAAGTTTAATTTTGGACACTTTTGACCTCAATGTGGAAAAAATTGATAACGGGGCCCAAAAATCAAAAATCTAAATACATGGTTAGATTCAGCATATCAAAGAACCCCATATATTCAATTTTTGTTGAAATCAAACAAAGTTTAATTTTGGACCCCGATTTGGACCAATTTGAAAACTGGGCCCATAATAAAAAATCTAAATACATGTTTAGATTCAGCATATCAAAGAACCCTAAGAATTCAATTTTTGTTAAAATCAAACTAAGTTTAATTTTGGACCCTTTGGACCTTAATGTAGACCAATTTGAAAACGGGACCAAAATTAAGAATCTAAATACGGTTAGATTCGCACATCAAAGAACCCCAATAATTCAATTTTGATGAAATCAAACAAAGTTTAATTTTGGACCCTTTGGACCTCAATGTGGACCAATTTAAAACGGGCCCAAAATCCAAAAACTTAATACGATTAGATTCAGCATATTAAAGAACCCCAAGAGTTCAAGAATAAAACCCCATTGAAATTGGTCAAGAAATAAGCAATTTATACAAAGTATCTTCTTTTGCACAATACTGTGCAATTGAATATTTCTTGCAATTGCGCAATACTGTGCAATTGAATATTTCTTGCTATTAGCAATACTGTACAATTGACAATTTCTTGCTATTGTGCAATATTGTGCTATTGGATATTTCTTGCTATTGCGCAATACTGTGCAATTGAAGATTTCTTGCTATTGCGCAATACTGTGCAATTGAAAATTTCTTGCTATTGCAGCTATTGCGCAATACTGTACAATTGACAATTTCTTGCTATTGCGCAATATTGTGCTATTGGATATTTCTTGCTATTGCGCAATACTGTGCAATTGAAGATTTCTTGCTATTGCGCAATACTGTGCAATTGAAAATTTCTTGCTATTGCACAATACTTATTATATAATAATTTACACATCCTGTTAGGTGTGTATCTCCTGCCATATCATTATTATTTGCTTTTAAATATAAATCAGAAATAACCAACTTAAAATGGAAAATTTTAAAGAAAAAAAGGAAAAAAGGAACCCCCAATTTTTGAACCCCTTATGATTCATCACCCCAAACTCAATCCCAGCCTTCCTTTGAGGTATGGTACCTTGCAGTACAATTTCAGAGAGATCCATACACTTGAACATAAGTTATTGTCTGGAAACTAGAAAATGCTTATTTTTGGCCCCTTTTGGCCCCTAATTCCTAAACGTTTCAGGCAATTACCCCAAACTCAATTTCAGCTTTCCTTTGTGATATGGAACCTTGTAGTACAATTTCAGAAAGATCCATACACTTACACACAAGTTATTGTCATGAAACTAGAAAATGCTTGTTTTTGCCCTTTTTGGCCCCTAATTCCTAAACGTTTCAGGCAATTACCCCCAAACTCAATTCCAGCTTTCCCTTTGTGATATGGAACCTTGTAGTACAATTTCAGAAAGATCCATACACTTACACACAAGTTATTGTCATGAAACTAGAAAAATGCTTGTTTTTTGCCCCTTTTTTGGCCCCTAATTCCTAAAATTTGGAGGCAATTACCCCCAAAATCAATCCCAGCATTCCCTGTGTGATATGGAACCTTGTGGTACAATGTCAGAGAGATCCATACTCTAACACACAAGTTATGTCTGGAAGTTACAAAAATGCTTATTTTTGGCCCTTTTTGGCCCCTAATTCCTTAACTGTTGGTACCATAACCCCCAAAATCAATCCCAACCTTCCTTTTGTGATATTGAACCTTATGGTAAAATTTCATAGAGATCCATTCACTTAAACTAAAGTTAGAGTGCGAAAACCAATGCGTCTTCGGACGACGACGCCGGACGACGACGACGACGACGCCAACGCCAACGTCATACCAATATACGACCACAAAAATTTTTTTGCGGTCGTATAAAAATAGCAAAAGGATATCAGCAAAGTTGGCTGGTAAGAGCTAATTTAAAAAAAGAATAAATGTTTGCAGAATTTGTTGACTGAAAAGGAACTCTATTACCCATTTTCTTATTTTCTTTTCAGTCTGTTGAGTTGGAATGGCCAAAAAGATTAGAGAATAACCACACACCTGATGAACTTTAGCCATATTTGATACTAGTTTTTAAATTTTATTAAAATAAACTAAAAACTAATGAAATAGATTCAAATCTTATTATCATACATCAGATTTATATCATGGAAGAAAAGGATATGAGGTCTTTAATCTTAGTCCTTACACACACTGATAAATCCCCAAGAAACAAGAGTTTTGTTTGCTGTTCTTCATCTAAAAGTCACAATGAGGATTTCACCATAAAGCACAGGTTCACTGCTTACTGCAAATTCAAGACAACCCCTAAAACATCAGTTTGTGTGGAATCCTTTGAAAAATGTTGATAATACTACATTTGTGCATTGAAGCATGCTATGAATTATTTATATTTCATTGATATATTTGAAAACCTTTCTTTAAAACCATTTTTGAGCCAAATAAAATTGACCCTCCCTTTTCAAATAGGTTATTTGGTGACATCTTTAAATCAGAGTCAGTTTTATTGTAAATTATTTTTGAATTTTTTGCAAGTCTGACTTAATTTTAAACAAATTATTCTTATGGAGCTGTGTACCTCAAGACCTTTTGATAGGTTTGTAAATAGCCAGTTGAAAGGCTATATGAAGCCCATATCCCAAATAATCTCTTTCAAATGGCATCCAATTTTCTGGCCTTCACCATGACGAACTCACTTTGCAGAACCTTTTATTTGATGTACTTTTTTAGCTCACCTGGCCCAAAGGGCCAACTTTTCTCATCACTTGGCGTCCGTTGTCGTCGTCCATCGTCGTTAATTTTACAAAAATCTTCTACTCTGAAACTATTGGGCCAAATTTAACCAAACTTGGCCACAATCATCATTGGGGTATCTAGTTTAAAAAATCTGTCCGATGACCCGCCTGCCAACAAGGCTAAAAATAGAACATAGGGGTAAAATGCAAGTTTTGTCTATTATTTTGAAAACCGTTACAAATAAAGAAAATCTGAAAGGATCAAAAATGTGCAGAATGTTGAGCTCTACCAATTGTCCATAAACGTCAAAACTGTCAGACAGCTTCTTATAGGAGTTATTGCCCTTAAATGACAAGTTTTACCATTTTTTTTTTTTTTGCCTATTATCTTAAAAACTATGATAGAGAGAAACTTTAAATTGCAAAATGATCAGCAAGACAAGTTCTACAAATAAGTTCACATGATCCAAATCGTCAGTTGACTCTGTATTGGAGTTATTGCCCTTTAATGACGATTTTTACCATTATTTTTGTGTTTTGCCTTAGATGATAAGAAATATAATAGATAAATAGACTCTTTAAATCACAAAATGATCAGCAAGGCAAGATCTACTAACAAGTCAAATTTTGCCGATATAGTTAGTATACTGTCACTCTTTATAGGAGTGATTGCCCTTAAATGAGGATTTTTTAACCCTCTTTTGTGTTTTGAACAAAAACTAAAGAAGATAGAGAGAGAAACTAAACAGACTAAATGATCAGTAATACAAGATCAACAAAACAGATTTTTGTCATGAATTCTATTCTCTTCTACCATGTTGGAGAGTGTCCTTTGTTAAATATGCACATAGACCAAGGTGAGCGACACAGGCTCTTTAGAGCTTCTAGTTTATTCTCATTGTGAATGTGCATGAAATATTTAATATGGATGTTAAGCTTCTTAGATGTCTAGGTGACATAGCCCTGTTAGCGACATGCAAGCTATTGGAATCACTTAATACTTGCATTTCTCAACACACTCAATTCCTATGAAAGAAAGCATGCTTGCCTTTGGCATAGGAAGTCATGGCTTTACATGTCGCAAGATTAACCAGACTTAAAAAATTGATATTTGCTGCTTTTTTTTGAAAATCTTTCATGGGTGCCACATGTGGAGCAGGATCTGCTTACCCTTCAGGAGCATCTGAGATCACCTCCAGTTTTTGGTGGGGTTTCGTGTTGCTGCCTTTGTTTTCTATGTTGTGTTTTGTGTACTGTTGTTTGTCTTTTTCTTTTTTAGCCATGGCATTGT
This sequence comes from Mytilus coruscus, assembly GCA_017311375.1. Lineage (NCBI taxonomy): Eukaryota > Metazoa > Mollusca > Bivalvia > Mytilida > Mytilidae > Mytilus > Mytilus coruscus. Next base: position 6,114,559 of record CM029599.1, on the reverse strand, counting down.
CAGTTTATTTTCGATTTATGAGTTTGAATGTCCCTTTGGTATCCTTCGCCTCTCTTTTTGTTACACTGCATTTAGGAGTAACAGAAAAGTTTGTTCAGAATTAGAGTCATCAGAATAATGTTAGGGAAGGGTGACATATCTTCCTGTGGACTGTGATCTTGTTAAGTAGCATGTAAACATCCAGATAAGTGTGTAAGTCTAGTACAAAACAGGGTGCATATTCATATCACATCAACAATCTGATCTGCATATCCTATTTGGACATCTTAATACCAATGCACTTATTATGCTTTATATAAATTTTGAAGAACTACAAAATATAACTGTAGTATTGATCTTTATGTAAAGATCTTTATTTTGGTACTTTTAATTTCTGTTCCTTTGAAACTGCATATGGCAGACAGTTTCCATTGCAGAAATGGAACAATTGTTAATTTGTGGACCTTTGAACCAGATAGCCTATAGTTTTATTGCAATATAATCTTGACAAAGTTTGGGACCTATGTACCAGATGACCTTAGTTTTATCGTTATTAAATCCTGCTAAACTCATTAACCAATGTACCACATGACATTAGTTTTATTGCTATTTCATCCAGTCAAAGTCAGAGACCTATGTACCAGACGATCTTAGTTCTATTGTTATTTGCTCCTGTTAAAGTCGGGGACCTATGTACCCGATGACCTTACTTCTATTGTCACTTGATCCTGTGAAAGTCTGGGACCTATGTACCAGATGACATTAGTTATTTTGTTATTCATGATATTCAATCATCTTTAGAATATGGACCACAAAAGGCGATACAGTTAAATCTATGATAATAAGATTTATGATCTGCATTTCCTGTATGAAATTTATGGATATTGCAGTGTCATCCATATTAGTTTATGTTTACTGAATCAACTAGTATGTACTGTATGACTGTTATTATATATGATGGTAAGTGGAAAATTTTTGTGAATAGTTTAATTTTTCCTTATTTTCCAAGTATTATAATCACCTTGGGTAAATATGATATTTGAAGTCAATATAAACATAAAAACAAATCTCTGAAAGCAGGATTGTTCTTCAAAATCACAAATTTTAAAGTCCATGAAATAAAACTAAATCATAGCACACACCTCACTAGGATATTTTCAGGGTTAGTCCTGGCACCCATCACTTTTTTTACATGATCAATGCATGGATACTTTTCTTTCCATTCACTTTTGTTTTGCCATTATTTAAAGCAATGCGTGTAAATAGATGTTAATTTCCTGTAAAATATTGAAAAATACACGTTCTTCAATACTTTTTGAAAGATGAAGGATAATCTTGACGATGACAAGACTCAGCTTGTGTAATCAGGATGTGTAATGATCTGTTATGTGTCCTTCATAAATATCATGTGTTAATTTCATCATAATCAAATTTATTTCAAGTGTAGAAGAACATTCTGAATACAGGGTTCTCACTAAGGATTTTTTAAGGCTATTACTGCTGTATAATTTATTATTTCAGTCTCCATGACCAAAAATGAGCAAGGAAATTGTCATCAAATTTTTATATTTTAAACTTTTGATATAAAATGATGATATATGTGCCTTCTTAAAACAACATTTTACAATCTTAATGCGTCTTTGGACTCGCCAGTTTTGAAAATGATGAGTCCAAAGAGATTTTCAGGAGTCCAGGACACATGGACTCCCTTTAGTGAGAATCCTGTGAGAGTCCAGGACACATGGACTCTCCTTAGTGAGAACCCTGTGATAGTCCAGACAGATTCTCAGGAGTCCAGGACACATGGACTCCCCTTAGAGAAAACCCTGTCAGCGTCCAGAAAGATTTTCCGGAGTCCAGGACTCCCCTTAGTGAGAACCCTGTGAGAGTCCAGACAGATTTTCAGGAGTCCAGGAGACATGGACGCCTGAGTGAGAACCCTGTGAATATTGTGAAGAATCTCAAGTTCCCTTCTTTTTGTGAAGCTCAAATGAAGTGTCACTTGCAATCATCCTTGTAATCTGTTTTTTACAACCAATCATACCAAACAGCTAATTAAAAACAACTATGATATATATAGCTATTCCAATTTGTGCTATGCATCTACACATTTGGTCTGTGGTAAATAGTTCTCACATAGGCAATCATACCACCTCAAATGTATTCAAAGGAAAGTATTTTCATAAAAGATTCTTCAGTGAGGAAAATTCTTTACCTAATTGTTGCTTAATTTCAATTTTAAAACCAGAAATTCTTGAAAACCTTTTTAAACACAATTTTAATTTCCATTTTGTATAAACTTTTGTTTTTTCCAAATTTTTTGATGTACTCAAAATGAATATAGATATTTTTCTTATTAAACATTCTGTACATGAACAAAAAACAAGAAAAATGATTATCACTATTTTAATGAGTTATATATGATATTATGACATTATGATTGTAGATTTATATTTTGTGTATCAAAATGATAACTTTAATATTTACAACATATTTTAAAATCAAAATTCGTATATTACATTAAGAGCCTTGCATCCTAGATAAACAAAAATATAATAGCACTTTCATTATCCCCTATCATAGAGATGGTTTGTCACACCATGCATAGAATTAAATATTTTTGGATTTTTAGGGGGAGGCTTGGGAGATGTTTATTAATCAGTTGGGTTTTTTTTTATATTTTTCTGGAGTTTTTTCTTTCTTCATAATTTTCTTTTTCACATAAGCATACTCTGGCTTTTTTATTTTATTATTTTTTTTTTTTTAGTGCCCTAGATTTCACTTTTTTTAATTCCTTCCATGCACAACCTCTTAAAAAATGAATTATCAGCTCCCTTATCTGTAATCAGTAATAAAACAACTGTTTTAATTATATTTAACTATTGACTAAATTAGTTCTTGGAATGTATTTGAATACCAAATTTATCACTACTTCCTGGAAACCATGTCCTATAAATATACTTCCTGTTTTCTATAAAATTATTTATAACCTGTAAGCTATTTTCACTTTTAAAAGGTGTGGGTGTAACCTACTTTCGTTTTTACAGGATGTGGGTGTATAACTAACAATGGGGTTTTTGTTGGGGAATTTCCAGAAGTTACTAAACATGTAAACAATGTTAAAAGATTTTCTCACATGAAATACAACCTAGGAATTTGATTAGGACCAGATATATGGCTTGTGTATTTAATCCAAATAAAAGGTCAGGTCCTGGAATGCCAAGTATGCAATCCGGACAGAAAAAAATATATGTTGTTTATTATTGTATCAGCCCACCATTAGAAGTTTCCCCTTAATTTGTAGACTGATATTTGTCATAATACATTCAAACAAGATAAAGGTATTTATGACTCAAACTTTTCTTTAGAAAATATTGATATTAAAATAATTATCCACAAAACGAAAAAACCTAGGAAATATCCCAGGACCAAATTTGTCACATTTTACAAACAGATATTTATTTCCGAAAAAGACTTCCTTTAAACATTTATGTTATCAAAGCAATAATAATGTTGTAATGACATTAGAAATGGTTGTCACTTCAGCAGCTAAAATCAAATTAACAGAGATTCAACAAAAATATAAGAAAATAACAAAAACATAAACAAAACACAATTAACAAGCTGCCATTTTTTTGTGGTTATGAACAGAACAGCACAAGCAACTAACACAATTTATGTGTTCTCTTTTCGTTTTTTTTCTTCATCTAACCATCTTTCAAACTTTTCATTTTCTTTCCAAAAATAGAATATTTCAAACAAAATATACCATTCTTCAAATAACCGACGCTAGCCAAATCAAGTAACTAACTCTCTGGTCGGAAATTAGGGATTTTGAGCACCAAACATTATGCCAATGCCAAAATTCACGACTGATTTAAAGCATGAATAGCCAAATTGGCTTCATCTATTTGTCTCTCATCACTTGCTACACTCTCCATTGCCCCTATATTTGGATCAAACTCAACATTCATTAGATTTCCCGATAATTCTAAACTTTCGAAAGAAACGCTACGTTCCTTGATCACCTAAATATTGCTGTATCATATTCATAGTGTTCTGTTCAGTATTAGCCGGCTGCATCTGAATATCATTTAATAATCCAGCGTTTACGAGACCGGATGAAGAAGCTGCCGCTAAATCGAAACCTTGGCTGGATTGGGATGTTTGCTGCATCTGCATCTCCTGTTGTAGTTTTTGCATGGCAAGTCGCTGTAACAACTGGTTCTGTAAAGTTTCTGGTAAACTGGCTAACTGAGCTTTTAAACTATCTACATTTATTGTCATATTTCCAATGCCAGTGTTGTCAGAAGTGCGGACGGAAGAGGTATTTGTTGTAAACTGGCTTGAAGCTCCAAGGTTACTGAATGGGATCTCATCTACCACCGTTGGTGCTGAAAAAGTAATAAAGCAAATTTAAAACAGATGTTTTAAGGAGAAAAAAACAAGTACCAAAATTATGTCTTGTACATGGGTTGTCTCAAAATTGTTATGCCATATAGATTTTCAACTTTAATTTATCCTTGTAACACGGTTTGAGTCTTTATTGAAATTTGGTTGACTTAATATTACGTTAAGATTCATACTTCAGCAATATTTATCAGAATTGAGCAGTGTTTTCCTGTTGAGCCAGTAGCTGGTTAAATTAACTTCTATTTCAAGATTTTAGATGTTTGAATAGTAATACCATTCTGTCACTTAATAATGAAATTATCAATAAAAACTCTGCTCAGGAGCATGCACAGCATTCTGCATTCTAAAATCAGCCCGCTACTTAAAAGATTTCAGGAAAACACTGAGTAACTCTTTGGATATTATTTAGAAATCACTTGAATTAGCCATTTTCAATTATACATAATGTACTGCTGTATATGTAATGCTCTATTTTACTACTCAGTACATTATGACAGTAACAAGTTTAAAGTCTCATGAATGGTTTTATGTCGTGTTTGTGTTTTTCCTTTTTTGGAGAATTGTGTTTTAATGTAATGTTTGTTTCTGTTAAATTTATTTAAACTTTTAAAGATTAAGGACAATGTAGAGCTTGGCATGTTGCCCTCTAGATGTCTTTAGGTTATTTTTGTCTCATTGAAGTAAACCCCACATCTCCTTTTATTCATAGTAAACTGTATAACTATTTCAATTGGTACTGGTAAATGGAAAACCACTAGAAACCCTGGATATAACATTACACTTACTATCGATTTTTTCTTGCTTGATGCGTGATTTTGTAGCTTTGATTTTCAGCCTCTGTTTAATATCATCTGGTGAAGGGTCTGTAAAAGAAATAATAATTATTATATCTTAAATTACTGTTTCATTAATATGCCATGTTGTAATAACTTTTATATATAAAATGTCTATTAGGGTTGTTACAGAAAGAAATGTATGGCTGTATAAGATTCAGAACATTTGGTTGTGGCAAAGTAAGGTAAGAGTGGGGAAACGGCAACTTCAGCAATTTTTCCATTTATAAAGGGACTCTGAGAAAGTGGAACACCCAAATTGGAACGTGATCTGTTTATGGTGGTAATAAGCATTTTGTACAAGTTTCAGAACTTTTGGTTGAGGCAAAATAAAGTTAGAGAACAGAAAACAATTTCAGAAAATACAGAAGGACATACACATGTACAAGGGTAAACAGATAATGCCACTTCACCTATCGGCTGGAACATGAAAAGTCTTCAACAAAGCATCAGAAAATTTTACATAAAACTTTTCAAAACACCCAGAAGTTGAGTAATTTTCATGTTGGAAGCATAATGCATGTAATTGTAAGAGTTTATAAATTTTATCTGTATTTTTACAAATATTCTTTGAAGCTGTTGCAAAAACCTTTTTCTCCTAGTAAAGTTAATACATTTTTAGCCATTGATGACATGTTTACGTAACTGCATTGCAGAATACTACTATTTCCAGTTCCATTAAATTATTTGTGTGTTACTATTATGCTACACAATACAAAACACATGCTTAAATTCTGTCCATTTCAAATAATTGTTTTTTTCTAAATCATAGTAGGTTTGTATAAGGGAGCTTGAGAGAAAATTGGTCAAAAAAGATTTTCATTAAAAATCCAGGTTCACACATCTATAGGTTTCCAACACTATATTATCCTATAAGCTTCAAGTCAATGTGAAACAATGTATACCATATCCTGTAGTAAAATAAACTTACTATCTAACAATCCCAGTGACCTCAGCTGATCTGCTTTCCTCTTTCTCTTCTCAAATATCCTATCTGGATCTGTAATTAGACATGTGGACAAAAGGTCAACATATGGGACAACAAATGATGGAAAAAATCATATAATAGATTGTTACAACACTCTTGGCTATACCGAAGCAGTCAGTTTTTATTGTTGGAGGAAACAGGAGTACCCAGAGAGAATCAACGACCTTCAGCAATAGAAGTGACTTAATTTCAATATCTAACAAAGCTTTAGTTATTAAGTCTTGTCTACTGCTTAAATGATTGCTAGGTTTTATAATGATAGTCTCTTTAGTCCTTTTATAGTTTCCATGGTAATGTAATGTCCTATTGAATCTTAAATATTATGATTTTGTGAATGAATTTTGTTTTTGTACTGTTTTAGTATCTGTTACATGTTGAACTACAGTTAGTCACATCAGGAAACTAACATACAGTACTTTTTGTGGATTCCAATTTTTCAATGTTTCATGGGTTTTTCTTTTAATTCATCATAAAACACTCTGCATCTCAGAAATCTTCAATATGATTAATGTAAAAAAATGTATTTTTGTTTCCATGTTTTACCTAGAATATAAATATTTTCCTAGTAAAAGCTGTAATATTACAAGAAGACAACTAAATGGTTAATTCAGCTTTAAGATATTTTGTGCAGAATCTAGATGCCCAATTTCAATACTGTGAATTGTTTATTTTTGTGGTTACCACTTTTAGTGAATTGTTTCTTGGATACTTGATTTTGTGGTTTAAACAATTTCTGCTTTCAAGAGTTTAGAAAACTTGTATTTTGTTGAGCCCTGAGAGTTCTTGTTCACCGACAAAAGATATTAACTCACAAATAATAATGTATTCATAACAATTTTCCACATTAATTCACTTGAAAATGCTTATTTTCCATCCAAAACTAAAATGACCGATGAATAAAAACCATCATCACAATTTTGAAGTTCAAACTACGTTATTAGAACCAATGTCTCGCTACCCTAAAATACTATAGTAGCTCTGTATTAATCAATGTTTAGAATATTTAACATGGCTGTTTTTCTTTTCTCATTTTCGAACCATTTAAATTCTACTTTGCTTAACAAGTTAAGAACTGGTATTTACCTGGATCTTCTGGCATGTAAATAAATGGTATTGGATCACTCGTTTCTGCTGGGTCATTTAATCGTTGTAACTGCATTTTAACTTGTTCTGGTCGTGTAATGTACTGGTCTTTGTATGGCGGGGTTTTAAAAACAATTGCATACTGAAAGAAACAAAAGAATAATAAGTAAATCTGTGTAGTATTTCAATCACATTACTAAACTGATAAAAGTGTGTTTAGATATTGGCTTGGAAGTATACTATAAGCGTGGAAAGTTTTCACTTCACATATTTTGGTTTTCTGTCAAAATCATAAAAATTTCATATCAAACAATCAACAGACAATATTTAGCTATTAAAAATTGTATCTAAATAGCCAAAAAATTCTAAATCTACATTCTGCAATGTTATGTATATTTTTGTCTTGAACTGCAACCTACCTGTCGATGAATATCATTAGCACTAAAATCACCGGAATCTTCCCATACCACATCTCCATTATCATTCTCCTGATAAAATCTTATTCTAACATCATCTACAAGCATTAATAATTAAGTAATGATTTTAGTTTTACTTCAAGGCTTGAAAGTAAAGTTTGAGTTCAGTATTTTTGTTAAAACTTTTTTAGCAATGGCTGAAATTTTGATTTTCTTAAGTTCTGCTAGTCTTGCAAATTCTAAATTTGATTAAAATTATACACTATAATAAAAATTAAGTTCTATTTCTTGATTAAGAAATAAAATCGGTTACACATTTACAATGAAATACAAGTTTAAAGGCAAAGTTTTTAATAGTCGCAAAATTTGCCTGCTGTTATTTTTTTTTTATAAATATTTCAGAAAATCAATTTAAAATCAAGAAATTTTGATTTTTAAAGGGGTATTTGATGTGTTTCTTTCATCCTTACTGACTGATAGGTTTTAAAAGATAAACCATGCAAAACAAATAAGATACAATCATGGCCTATATTCCTTTCAAATGCACATATAACACAAATAAGATACAATCATGGCCTATATTCCTTTCAAATATAACACAACTAACAGTTTCTCTTTAATCTTCTAGTGTCATCAATCTTATACTTAATGAATGTTTTAACTGAAATCAATCCATGTTATACTATAAATTAACAAAGGGCTTTTCTAAATATAAAGGAAATCCCAGATAGTTGATAAAATCTGTTAAACCTTAATACAATGCTGTATGCGGTCCACAATTTTTAAACAATTCTATGCAGTTTTTGCCTTGCATAAAGTTATATATAATTTTTTTTTTTTTCATGGAAGAACCTGAGGTAAGTCACCTCGAATACATGCCCCATATATTTAATATAGAATATTTTAGCAAATTTTCGTCCTCCAAGAATGATTTCCCATATTTCTGATTATTGAACACATTCCAGGCTTTATGAGTGGCAACCATGTAACATTTGAAAAGGATGAGAAAAATGAAGGCTCTATGAACCCATCAACAAGAATTCATAAGGCATATTTTTACAACCCCCTCTCAAAAAAGTGTTCCCTGCTTTCCTTCTCTTACAGTTACAATAGTACTACTGGGGGTGTTTAACGACCTTGACTGGCTGTTAAGCCCTCGCACGGTCGGTACAGTTACAATAGTACTACTGGGGTGTTTGACGACCTTGACTGGCTGTTAAGCCTCGCACGGTCGGTACAGTTACAATAGTACTACTGGGGTGTTTAACGACCTTGACTGGCTGTTAAGCCTCGCACGGTCGGAACAGTTACAATAGTACTACTGGGGGTGTTTAACGACCTTGACTGGCTGTTAAGCCCTCGCACGGTCGGTACAGTTACAATAGTACTACTGGGGGGTGTTTAACGACCTTGACTGGCTGTTAAGCCCTCGCACGGTCGGTACAGTTACAATAGTACTACTGGGGGGTGTTTAATGACCTTGACTGGCTGTTAAGCCCTCGCACGGTCGGTACAGTTACAATAGTACTACTGGGGGTGTTTGATGACCTTGACTGGCTGTTAAGCCCTCGCACGGTCGGTACAGTTACAATAGTACTACTGGGGGTGTTTGACGACCTTGACTGGCTGTTAAGCCCTCGCCCGGTCGGTACAGTTACAATAGTACTACTGGGGGTGTTTGACGACCTTGACTGGCTGTTAAGCCCTCGCCCGGTCGGTACAGTTACAATAGTACTACTGGGGGTGTTTGACGACCTTGACTGGCTGTTAAGCCCTCGCCCGGTCGGTACAGTTACAATAGTACTACTGGGGGTGTTTGACGACCTTGACTGGCTGTTAAGCCCTCGCCCGGTCGGTACAGTTACAATAGTACTACTGGGGGTGTTTAACGACCTTGACTGGCTGTTAAGCCCTCGCCCGGTCGGTACAGTTACAATAGTACTACTGGGGGTGTTTAACGACCTTGACTGGCTGTTAAGCCCTCGCACGGTCGGACCAGTTACAATAGTACTACTGGGGGTGTTTCACGACCTTGACTGGCTGTTAAGCCCTCGCACGGTCGGTACAGTTACAATAGTACTACTGGGGGTGTTTGACGACCTTGACTGGCTGTTAAGCCCTCGCACGGTCGGTACAGTTACAATAGTACTACTGGGGGTGTTTGACGACCTTGACTGGCTGTTAAGCCCTCGCACGGTCGGTACAGTTACAATAGTACTACTGGGGGTGTTTGACGACCTTGACTGGCTGTTAAGCCCTCGCACGGTCGGTACAGTTACAATAGTACTACTGGGGTGTATGACGACCTTGACTGGCTGTTAAGCCCTCGCCCGGTCGGTTAAGTTACAATAGTACTACTGGGGTGAACCACCTTGACTGGCTGTTAAGCCCTCGCACGGTCGGACCAGTTACAATAGTACTACTGGGGTGTTTAATGACCTTGACTGGCTGTTAAGCCTCGCACGGTCGGTACAGTTACAATAGTACTACTGGGGTGTTTAATGACCTTGACTGGCTGTTAAGCCCTCGCACGGTCGGTACAGTTACAATAGTACTACTGGGGGTGTTTAACGACCTTGACTGGCTGTTAAGCCCTCGCACGGTCGGTACAGTTACAATAGTACTACTGGGGGTGTTTAACGACCTTGACTGGCTGTTAAGCCCTCGCCCGGTCGGTACAGTTACAATAGTACTACTGGGGTGTTTAACGACCTTGACTGGCTGTTAAGCCCTCGCCCGTCGGTTAAGTTACAATAGTACTACTGGGGTGTTTAACGACCTTGACTGGCTGTTAAGCCCTCGCACGGTCGGACCAGTTACAATAGTACTACTGGGGTGTTTAACGACCTTGACTGGCTGTTAAGCCCTCGCACGGTCGGTACAGTTACAATAGTACTACTGGGGTGTTTGACGACCTTGACTGGCTGTTAAGCCCTTGCACGGTCGGTACAGTTACAATAGTACTACTGGGGTGTTTGACGACCTTGACTGGCTGTTAAGCCCTCGCACGGTCGGTACAGTTACAATAGTACTACTGGGGTGTTTGACGACCTTGACTGGCTGTTAAGCCTCGCACGGTCGGTACAGTTACAATAGTACTACTGGGGTGTATGACGACCTTGACTGGCTGTTAAGCCCTCGCCCGGTCGGTTAAGTTACAATAGTACTACTGGGGTGAACCACCTTGACTGGCTGTTAAGCCTCGCACGGTCGGACCAGTTACAATAGTACTACTGGGGTGTTTAATGACCTTGACTGGCTGTTAAGCCCTCGCACGGTCGGTACAGTTACAATAGTACTACTGGGGTGTTTAATGACCTTGACTGGCTGTTAAGCCTCGCCCGGTCGGTTAAGTTACAATAGTACTACTGGGGTGTTTAACGACCTTGACTGGCTGTTAAGCCCTCGCACGGTCGGACCAGTTACAATAGTACTACTGGGGTGTTTAACGACCTTGACTGGCTGTTAAGCCCTCGCACGGTCGGTACAGTTACAATAGTACTACTGGGGTGTTTGACGACCTTGACTGGCTGTTAAGCCCTTGCACGGTCGGTACAGTTACAATAGTACTACTGGGGTGTTTGACGACCTTGACTGGCTGTTAAGCCTCGCACGGTCGGTACAGTTACAATAGTACTACTGGGGTGTTTGACGACCTTGACTGGCTGTTAAGCCCTCGCACGGTCGGTACAGTTACAATAGTACTACTGGGGTGTATGACGACCTTGACTGGCTGTTAAGCCCTCGCCCGGTCGGTTAAGTTACAATAGTACTACTGGGGTGAACCACCTTGACTGGCTGTTAAGCCCTCGCACGGTCGGACCAGTTACAATAGTACTACTGGGGTGTTTAATGACCTTGACTGGCTGTTAAGCCTCGCACGGTCGGTACAGTTACAATAGTACTACTGGGGTGTTTAATGACCTTGACTGGCTGTTAAGCCCTCGCACGGTCGGTACAGTTACAATAGTACTACTGGGGGTGTTTGACGACCTTGACTGGCTGTTAAGCCCTCGCACGGTCGGTACAGTTACAATAGTACTACTGGGGTGTTTAATGACCTTGACTGGCTGTTAAGCCCTCGCATGGTCGGTACAGTTACAATAGTACTACTGGGGTGTTTAATGACCTTGACTGGCTGTTAAGCCTCGCACGGTCGGTACAGTTACAATAGTACTACTGGGGTGTTTAACGACCTTGACTGGCTGTTAAGCCCTCGCACGGTCGGTACAGTTACAATAGTACTACTGGGGGTGTTTAACGACCTTGACTGGCTGTTAAGCCCTCGCCCGGTCGGTACAGTTACAATAGTACTACTGGGGTGTTTAACGACCTTGACTGGCTGTTAAGCCTCGCCCGGTCGGTTAAGTTACAATAGTACTACTGGGGTGTTTAACGACCTTGACTGGCTGTTAAGCCTCGCACGGTCGGACCAGTTACAATAGTACTACTGGGGTGTTTAACGACCTTGACTGGCTGTTAAGCCCTCGCACGGTCGGTACAGTTACAATAGTACTACTGGGGTGTTTGACGACCTTGACTGGCTGTTAAGCCCTTGCACGGTCGGTACAGTTACAATAGTACTACTGGGGGTGTTTGACGACCTTGACTGGCTGTTAAGCCCTCGCACGGTCGGTACAGTTACAATAGTACTACTGGGGGTGTTTGACGACCTTGACTGGCTGTTAAGCCCTCGCACGGTCGGTACAGTTACAATAGTACTACTGGGGTGTATGACGACCTTGACTGGCTGTTAAGCCCTCGCCCGGTCGGTTAAGTTACAATAGTACTACTGGGGTGAACCACCTTGACTGGCTGTTAAGCCCTCGCACGGTCGGACCAGTTACAATAGTACTACTGGGGTGTTTAATGACCTTGACTGGCTGTTAAGCCTCGCACGGTCGGTACAGTTACAATAGTACTACTGGGGTGTTTAATGACCTTGACTGGCTGTTAAGCCCTCGCCGGTCGGTTAAGTTACAATAGTACTACTGGGGTGTTTAACGACCTTGACTGGCTGTTAAGCCCTCGCACGGTCGGACCAGTTACAATAGTACTACTGGGGTGTTTAACGACCTTGACTGGCTGTTAAGCCCTCGCACGGTCGGTACAGTTACAATAGTACTACTGGGGTGTTTGACGACCTTGACTGGCTGTTAAGCCCTTGCACGGTCGGTACAGTTACAATAGTACTACTGGGGGTGTTTGACGACCTTGACTGGCTGTTAAGCCCTCGCACGGTCGGTACAGTTACAATAGTACTACTGGGGGTGTTTGACGACCTTGACTGGCTGTTAAGCCCTCGCACGGTCGGTACAGTTACAATAGTACTACTGGGGTGTATGACGACCTTGACTGGCTGTTAAGCCCTCGCCCGGTCGGTTAAGTTACAATAGTACTACTGGGGTGAACCACCTTGACTGGCTGTTAAGCCCTCGCACGGTCGGACCAGTTACAATAGTACTACTGGGGTGTTTAATGACCTTGACTGGCTGTTAAGCCTCGCACGGTCGGTACAGTTACAATAGTACTACTGGGGTGTTTAATGACCTTGACTGGCTGTTAAGCCCTCGCACGGTCGGTACAGTTACAATAGTACTACTGGGGGTGTTTGACGACCTTGACTGGCTGTTAAGCCCTCGCACGGTCGGTACAGTTACAATAGTACTACTGGGGGTGTTTAATGACCTTGACTGGCTGTTAAGCCTCGCACGGTCGGTACAGTTACAATAGTACTACTGGGGTGTTTAATGACCTTGACTGGCTGTTAAGCCTCGCACGGTCGGTACAGTTACAATAGTACTACTGGGGTGTTTAACGACCTTGACTGGCTGTTAAGCCCTCGCACGGTCGGTACAGTTACAATAGTACTACTGGGGTGTTTAACGACCTTGACTGGCTGTTAAGCCCTCGCCCGGTCGGTACAGTTACAATAGTACTACTGGGGTGTTTAATGACCTTGACTGGCTGTTAAGCCTCGCACGGTCGGTACAGTTACAATAGTACTACTGGGGTGTTTAATGACCTTGACTGGCTGTTAAGCCCGCGCACGGTCGGTACAGTTACAATAGTACTACTGGGGGTGTTTGACGACCTTGACTGGCTGTTAAGCCCTCGCACGGTCGGTACAGTTACAATAGTACTACTGGGGGTGTTTAATGACCTTGACTGGCTGTTAAGCCCTCACACGGTCGGTACAGTTACAATAGTACTACTGGGGTGTTTAATGACCTTGACTGGCTGTTAAGCCCTCGCACGGTCGGTACAGTTACAATAGTACTACTGGGGGTGTTTAATGACCTTGACTGGCTGTTAAGCCCTCGCACGGTCGGTACAGTTACAATAGGAAACAGTTATCTCACCTTTATTGATTTTTTCACAAAGAAGAAAGACTTCATCACCACCTTTTGCTCTACCAGACGACTTGTCCACTCGACAAATTACTAACTCGTTCAATGATTCTACAAAAATTAATTTATATGTTTTTAAAAAATAATCTCTACTTTCACTATACCTGAGAATAATACAGTAAAATTAAAGCTCTGATTTTGTTATTTAACATGAGATTCTAAAATTCTGATCAATGTAAGAAAAATGAATATAAAATTAAACTAAATCTTGTCAAGTATAAAACATCTTCCCTTCATGCTTAGTTTTAATAGACAATTAATGAAACCCCCTTATCTTATAAATAACTTTATAAACTTACTTTTATCATGTATGGGATGTGACACCACCGGGGGAACTATTCTTGTAATTTTTCCGTTCTCGTCAGGAAGAAAAACTTGGAAGCACAATCTAACAACATTCAGGTCAATATTATTGGCCTTCTGCATATGTTTAAATCCACCTGGTAAATTAAAACACAAAATTTAAACATAATTCTACAATGCTTTTCATTATTGTGTAGTATTAAATTCATGAAGAATACTTAAATAACTCAATAAGATGTATTGTATGTAATACCAGTTTATGCAAGGTTCTAAGTCTATGCCATGTTTCACTATTAATGTGAGACTATGGGTGCAGGTGAGCTCATTTTCATTCCATTTACAGAATAAGATTTTTCATAGAATTTTTACATACAAAAGCAGCTACAAAAACTGTATATGATTCATGGAAGGTATGTTGTCATACAAATTTAGTTTTTTTCCTAAATTCGTATTTGACCAATAATTGGTATGTACCTTCCACCCCCACCTCACAATAATGTGGAAAATACATCATATATCTTGTATATATATCAATATAACTAAAATAAAAACACTTTTATGACAGATGAAACATAATCAGATACCTACTTTGAAAGGGATCAACATTAATTTCCTTTCTTTGTTTTAAGTTATCCATTACATCTTTCTTTTTTGCACACTGAATTCCAAGATGTGGAAAGCTGAAAGAATATAAATACTTTGATTATATCTTATCATAAAGAAATCAATGACAATTGAGTATGAATAAAATAATTTAACATCTTTAATACAGTCAACTCTCTCTATATATCAGGGAGAGTGTCACAATATCTTTTTTAATCTGGATATCTACACGACAGAGATAAAAATTCAAACTTTTAAGAAAAATTTTCCCAATTCTTCTTTTTTCACTATTTTTCTTGAAAAAATTGAACAATTTAATCTACACATACTGACAAAGAAAATAACAATTATATCATAGAAAAATATTCAAACTCACCTTATTACATTTGTGTCCTTGACCTTGAGTGTACAGACACCCCTCTTACAGTCTTTCCCTACTAAGTTATGTGGATGGGGTTCATAAGGGTGATCTTTTGTTACACAGGATACCACTATCACAGCAACTCCCTGGTATTGATGAATCTGAAATTTATATAAATATGTTTATCTATATGACTTGTTTGTTGTATACACTCATACACATGGTATAGACAGCCTTCATACATATACAGTCATGACAGTACGTCATTATGGTATACATTTAAATGGCATAATTTTAACATTATTTTGAAAATCATGGTTATTCAGGCGAGTGAATTAAAAAAATTCCATAATTAATTTTGTTTTGTTTAAAGTCTGAAAAGAACATTTTTTGTGTTTCATTATTCATTATTCATATTTCATTCTGTTTTTGACTCTTAATGATACTTGCAAATCTGTGTGGTAAAACTGATCATTACTCAATAGACTTTGTAATTATTTTATCTATTTGATTTTTAAATATACCTAGTCTGTCACTGTTCATAAAGCTGTCTATATATCTATTATTTCACAGACATTTCAAGGACAATTTATTAAAATATAATAAAAGACTAAGGTTTATTTATACTTTTAAATCACTGAAATAAAGCATGCAATGTTAACACACTAAGTACATGGTTGCAATTTCATAGTAAAAACTGCAAGTTTGCCAAACAAAAATCTTTTTATTAACTTAAGTAATATACTGTAAATTCAGAAATTATTGCGTGCATTTATTATTGCGATTTCGCCATTTTAGACTAAAATGCAATTTTAATTTTTGCGATATTGTGAAAAATCCTGTTTAATTCATATAAAAAATTTCAAAATGCGAGTTTAAATTATTGTGATTATAACCCTGTCGCATTTTTCGCAATAATAAAAACATCGCAATAATTTCTGAATTTACAGTAAATAGATCTTTATTCAAATTTCCACAAACAACTTACTTTAATAGTTGGAAATGACTTCCTATCTTGAGTACTTTTCTCGCCAGGAATACTGCCAGCAGATCTTCCCTCACATTCATAACGGAACCTCAGCCCTCTCTGTTTTGGTTGTTCTACAATTTCTGTATAAATGCCATCAGGAGTAGTCTGGGCCCGAGGTCCTCTGGTCTGGGTTCTATTTGTAGATGTACCAGGACTTTGTTCAGCAGACATAAATCCCTGCAGAAGCTGTTGTGCTGTAAAAGTGAGGAAAAATGCATTTTTGAAAATTTGTTCATAACATCAACGAGTTTCCAAACATTCATTAAAAATTGTTAATATTGTCAATTAGTATGCTTTTGCAATTTTTCAATGAATATTAATACATTTATATCAAATAAAAAGAAAAAAATATTACTTACACAATTTTTTAAAACATAAATGAGAAAAATTTATATTCCATGGTACAAATTTTTGAGGATTTAGCGGTTGACTAAAACCACAATAATTAAAATCCAATGGAATACACAATTATAAATAACTGTCCAATGCACATATTGAAACCACATTGTTTAAAATTCAACAAACCAACATCTTTTATAACAAACCACAAATTCTGATCTCAATCGATTAATAAAAATAAGTGTGTTTATTATACCACATCAACCTTATTTGTTATTCTACGAACTTTTTTGCTCCTGAAAATTGTCAGTGATTTTTAATCTGCATTATTATACCTATCATTTCTTATTTTTCTTATACATTAGAATATTCAAGATTTGATAAAAAAAATTATCAAATCTTAATTTTCAACTTTACAATTAATCAATCCCTCGTTAAAAATAAATCTAAAAAAAGATAAAGAGTAAAATAATGCAACTTTCACCTTTCCACAATATTAATTATAAGTCAATTGAGAAAAAATAGAAGTATTGCAACTAAAAGTATTTTTAGCAGAAAAAATTCCGACAAACAACAAATTGATTTGATATATATATCCTTTTATAAATTACACATGCACATCTGTAAACACTGCTGACTGTTGAAAATATCAATGAGTGGATCCATATCCATAAAGTCATCCATGTTTTTTTTAAGACTAGAGGCAGACAACACAGGATGTCATTTCAGTAATGATCACAAAAACAAACTGCCCTGTTTAAATATATGCAGAATAGGAAATTTTTCTACAGGATGTATACATTTCGCAATATAAAGGGTCTAAAAATAAAGTTTTATGTCACCAAGCTATCTTGAAAAGAGAAGTATTCATTGTATAAATATGCCATTTAAATGCTATTGTGTGAATACTTCACCAGTTCACCAATTTTCTGCTGAAGTGAATATAAGGGTCACACCAATTATATTTTTAATTCTTTGGATTTTTTGAAAACATATAGAGGTATAATTTATATTTTCTAAGAATACTGGCAAAGAAAAACAAGGACCTGTATATAATGACTAAATGTAATGATTCATACAATGTCATATTATTTGAACAACATATTTTCTTTTGGTCATGAAATCTAGATATAGACACATGGCTGACATTAGTTTGAAAATATTGCAGTAAAACAGGTCTCAACAAGACATCTTCTGAAAAATGGCTAATATTTTAAAATATATAGAGTTTTTTTGGCGGCCTAACAGTTTTTGGCATTTTTAACATTTAGCTTTATAAAATCGGATGTGGTAACCAAAAAAATTAAACCGAAAGTACAAAACTTTTTGTGTTGATGTAACCCAACCGAGTACAATCAGTAAGTTAATATTTGCAATCCTTTCATATGAAAGTGTAACCTTGGTAAACATGTTTTCTAACTGTAGCAAAACGTTTCGTTTTTTTACAAAAAGTTCGGTTAAATTGGGATATGGCAAACCCTTAAAATTGGAACAAAAAATTGTGTGTTGACCTAATCAAATTTCAACAGAGTATAAACAAATTATTTAATACATTTCTAATCCTTTCAGAAAAAAGTGTAGTCTTAGTAAACAGTTGTTTTCTAATTGTTGCAAAACATGCTACAGAGATCAATTACAATTTGTGAATGACAAGATTTTAATTATAGTCTGTTCTAAGGATTATTGATTAATAGTAACAAAGAAAATCTCAGGTATACACATTCGCAATGGTTTTTGGATGACATGCTAAAAGAAGGATGAATAATAATAGATTTTCATTCTTACTCTATGAAATTCTCTATAGTATTACAAGATATTGAGAATAAAAGGTCATTGGAAATATTGATTCCAGTATCAGAAGGTCCTCTGGTAGGGGGAATATGACAACATTTTAATCAGAATCTTAATAAATCGGTTGAAAAATGACACACAAAACTATAATAGCCTGATTGAGAGAAGGATTTGCCACACTTACTAGACAGCTTCCATATACTGCTTCTCTGCCGAGCATGTAATATTAAGTTGTAAGAGCAAATGCTGCTGAATTTGAAACTAGTTTCAACTAGTTTCCACATCCACTCTGTGTTTTTGTTAGATGTATTTCTATTCGTATCCATCTGATGAGTTAAGCCTTTTTCAACTGATTTTTATAGTTTGTTCTTATGTTGTACTGTTACACCACTGTCCCAGGTTAGGGGCGGGTTGAGCGCTCATAAACATGTTTAACCCCGCCACATTCTTCATGTGCCTGTCCCAAGTCAGGAGTCTGTAGTTCAGTGGTTGTCGTTGGTTCATGTCTGTCATATTTGCTTTTCGTAAATTGTTTTTTTTATAAATTAAGCTTTAGTTTTCTTAATTGAATTGTTTCATATTTTTCATGTCAGGGCCCTTCATAGCTGACCATACGGTATGGATTTTTCTCATTGTTGAA
Organism: Mytilus coruscus; assembly: GCA_017311375.1. NCBI lineage: Eukaryota > Metazoa > Mollusca > Bivalvia > Mytilida > Mytilidae > Mytilus > Mytilus coruscus. The sequence continues at coordinate 6,095,370 of CM029599.1, read as the reverse complement.
GGCCGTACGGTAGCCTATAATTGCTTACATCCACTTCAGCTGAACCTCAATGGATAGTTGTCTCATTGGCAATCATACCACATCTCCTTATTCTTATATTAATGTTCTTGACCTAGTGAGGTGACATATCCTTCTGCAAACTGGTACCATGAGAGATAATATAAAAATAAGGAGATGTGGTATGATTGCAAATGAGACAACTGTCCACCAAAGTTCAAATGAAAAATCCATACCGTATAATCGGCTATAAATAGGCCCCAACATGAAAAATATGAAACAATTCAATTGAGAAAACTAACGGCCTAATCTATAACAAAACAATTTACGAAAAACAAATATGACAGACAATGAACCAACAACAACCACTGAACTACAAGCTCCTGACTTGGGACAGACACATAAAGAATGTGGCCGGGTTAAACATGTTAGTGAGAGCAGTTTATTACAGTATAAAGCAGAGTGCTATAGTTCGGGAATAGAGTGAGAGGTATACTGAAATTCGGAGGTCTCTAAATGATTGATTCCAATTGGTTTAAATGCTTTCAGCTGGAGGATCAAATAATCCTCTATTTTTCCTCATGAGACGTCCATTCTGCCTCTGAAGAAGGTCTGTGAAGGACTGAAACCGGCCAGACATATATCATCATCATAAGGAGCAGTTAATTCTGTGCAACAACATTACCTTTCCTATATTTTTATCAGGGTTCTTTAGTTGTTTACATCTATGTCATTTCAACATTTGGTCTCTGGTTGTTTACATCTATGTCATTTCAACATTTGGTCTCTGGTTGTTTACATCTATGTCATTTCAACATTTGGTCTCTGGTTGATAGTAGTCTCATTGAAAATCATACAACTTCTTATTTTTATGTTCATAAAATTCTGACATCAACAATTCTGGGTTAAAATTAGAGGTCTCCGGTATGCCTCCAGCAAGCAGAGTTTATCAAGGGCAAGTTGAATCAAAATCTCCCCTACTAGGCCAGTTTGACACAGTGCACTGTCTTGTTTCGACCCCTATCAACATAGTATTGAACAGATTTACTAATGGACATTCAACATCAATCCATCTCACGCCAACGATGTTAAAAAGTCAGTGTCAGTTCTAGGCTGCACACTACCACATGAACAAAAAACATATTTTTGAAAACATTGAGTCCGGCACAACTCTTTAAAATTATTGTCTCTTTGCCAATCCATAATTTTAAATGCATTGATTTAAAGATTTTGAATTGTAAAAGGAGAAATTATCACACAAACAATTATAAACATGCTAAATGTACAATTACTAAAGACATGTTCTACAGGTAAAGAATTGTTTAAAATGAATAAATGGAGAAAGTTGTTCCCTGTAGTGAACCCCTATTGTATGAAGCTGAATGTCATGATGAGTTGACATAAATCATGTAAAGCACATGATGACCACACATCAATCAATACTATAGCTGTACCTTGCTGATTTTTTTATGGTTCTTTTTCTTAACTATAACAGGTGAAAATTATTTGTCATCATTTATTTCATATCAATTTCTCACCAATAAAATCTTATTTTTTTTTAAATTATGGTTATGTTTAAAATTTATAACTATATTTATCAAAGTTGAACATATAGGGATACAAGTTTGTTGTGTTTTAAGGTACATGTGTTTATGTAATTTATAAATAGGTCTGTTTGATTGGATTTCTAAATGAATGCAGGGAGAATTTCATCCATAGGTAGTTTGTTAGTAGTTAAAGTAATTCACATCATTGCAGTCAAGTGCGCTCTAGAGGCTTTTTTCCAAAGTTATAAATTTTATAATAAACTGCTTCGCTGAGCACAGCTGGATACGCCCTCAGAGGTCCAACCCTGAACAGTTGGGCAAAAATGGACACAATATTCAAGCTTGATACAGGTCTGAATTTGGATTGTAATTAAATATCTGACATATTATAGGTTTCTGAATAAATGTAGTCAAAGAACTTGAAATTGGTTATATGAATTGAATTTATATTCAATTACAAGATTTCTTGCTGTTGTGCAATACACTGTGCTGTTGCGCAATACTAAGTAAATCTGTTGTCAGACTATAAACAAACAATAACTTCTCAATGTTATATCAGAAATTTATAAAAAAACTAAAGGAGGTTATCTTAATAGATATAAATCAGTCATCAAAGTTTAATGAAAACTGCTCTGAGCACTTAAGGATATTGTCCAAAAACTTGAAAATCAACACTTTTTGATGAATAAAATCTTATAACTCTGAAATGTAAAATCTTAAATTTATAAAAATCAAAAGGGAGCTTACAACAATAGATATAAACAATTTACCAAAGTTTCATAAAAAATGCTAAAAGCATTTTTGAGTTATTGTCCGAAAACTGGAAAATCCCCCTTGTTGTAATGAATAAAACCCTATAAATCGAAAACAGAAAATCTTAAATTTATAAAGAAACGAAAGGGAGCTCATGTCAATAGATATAAACAATTCACCAAAGTTTCATGCATATTGGTTAAAGCGTTTTTGAGTTAATGTCCGACATGTTGACGACTGACGGACGGACAGACAGACGGTCAATGGTATACCATAATACGTCCCGTAAACAGGCGTATAAAAATTATTTATTTACAGGCTGATTGACCAAGATGGGTCGCAAATATTGAAGTTCTATTCAGAGACAGACATTTTTTATGAGATAAAATGAAATACATGTATTAATTATAAATTGAAATTGCACTTCACTTTTGCAAGTGGCTTCTCCCTTGTGAGAGTTTTGTATTATATTGATAAATTTTTTATGTTTAGTATGTTTTATTAACAGAACATAATTTCTCCTTAATCTTTTTGTGCAGAAATTTTTTGAATACAATTTTAGAGTGAGTAGATATGGAACACAATCCAAACATTTTCTTAATACTGTTGATTCATTATTATTCAATTTTCGTGGATTTCGTGGTTAAAGGTGAACCATAAATATAAATGTTAAACAGGAACCAATTTTCTACAGGCTTGTATGCAGACTTTGTCAAAACCACGAAATCAAATATCCACGAAAATACAATTTTCCCCTAATCCACAAAAATTGGTTAACACGAAAATAAATGAATCCACAGTACATGCTGGACTACCTAAAAACATGTTTTCCATTTCGTTAAACTGATGTTAGAAAGACTTTTTTACCAGAATTTGCAACATCTTGAGAAAGCTAACAGGAATTAGCAAAACATATTATACAGCACCAGGGATCTCCATGGATGAAAATGGAAGAACTTTCACCTGGACAAAACCCAGCGTGTCTCAATTGAAATTATTTCATTCCTCCATTTCATTGTAAGGAATAGTGAATAGACTGATACCGGTATATTGTTTATAATTCTAAATTCATTATAGAATAACCAATATTTTCATTAATTGTCATTTGTAACAATTCCAATGTCGAGCCTCTTATTCAAGGATGACCATAGTTCAGCTGTCCTCTTAATCTCAAAGTCTTTACTGTCAGAAGGTTCTGGAGTTGTCTTCTTGTTATTTTGGTACTTTTGGAAGGACTTAGGGCAAGTTTGTAGGGTATGTTAGTTATACTTCGACCAGTCTTGCATTTGTCATTCATCCATGCACTGTACTGGTTTCCGTGGTCAACTTTCTATGTAAATATTTTACCTGGAACCCAAAACCCCAAATGCACTGAAATATTCAATTTTGATTGGAAAACACAGAGGAATTTAGTAATTTGATTGGTTGATATCTGAGTCTGAGTATGATAACTGTACTCAAAAGCTTCATGACTGTAAGCCCTGGCCTTGCGGTCATAAAACTTTCGAGCACGATTTTCGTACTCAGACTCAGAAATCAACCAATCAAAATCAGGGATTTGGTGTTTCGAGCACAAATTTTGTACTCCGAGTACTGAGTAAAGTTTTATGACCGAGAGCCCTGATTTTGTTGATATTGAGTTTCATCTTGCCCACTGCCAGCAATAAGAGTCAAAGAACACTTAATGTTGGCAGTAATTTAAAAGATCCATGGAAGATTTGGAACAAACTCGACATTAGTATCATCAAAATAATAAGGGGTCCATCACTCTTGGACAAAGATAAAAAGGTCCACCTCTCTTGAACAAAGATAAAAAAAGAAGATCAGTTGGCAGCATCTTTCAGTAGTTTAGCTAACCTAAAATAGAGACTGCAACTTCCTTCTGCCCTATGCATATTTTTTTGAAGGACAATACATGTAGATACTTTTTAAAGCAGAAATAGCTGACATTGTAGGTAGTTGAATATTTGTCACATTTTTTGTGCTGCTTCTCTTTTTTTCAAACTAAATTACCGCTGTAAACTTGGCTAATATAACTTTAATAGTCTATTGGTTTGCTAGGAGGCTATCGTAAACTTGGCTTATATAACTTAAATAGTCTATTGGTTTGCTAGAAGGCTATCGTAAACTTGGCTAATATAACTTTAATAGTCTATTGGTTTGCTAGGAGGTTATCGTAAACTTGGCTAATATAACTTTAACAGTCTATTGGTTTGCTAGGAGGCTATCGTAAACTTGGCTAATATAACTTTAATAGTCTATTGGTTTGCTAGGAGGCTATCATAAACTTGGCTAATATAACTTTAATAGTTTATTGGTTTGCTAGGAGGCTATCATGTTTAATTAACAGCAGGTACATTGGCTGATATTATTTGTAATTGGTTGAGCTGCCAAGGATTTATGATGTTCATTTTTCAAAATAAGTTACTGGCATAGATTTGGCTAACATTGTTGGTACATGTAGCTGGTTGAGCTGCTGAATAACTTAATCCGGCTGACTTTGTTGGTAGTCTGGAGGTATAAGTAAATGAGATACCAACCAAACAACAGTTAAAACAGAAAGAGAACTTACCAGCATATGTCCTTGGCTGATGCTGTTGGTTGTCAGGTTGGGCTGCTGAGGGTCAAGGTTGAGTAGAGGGGACAGCAACTAAACAATAGTTTAAATAGAGAACTTACTAGCATGTCCTAGGCTGATGTTGGTTGTCAGGTTGGGCTGCTGAGTATCAAAGTTAAGTAGAGGGGACAGCAACCAAACAGCAGTCAAAATAGAGAACTACCAGCATGTCCTTGGTGGACATAGTTGGTTGTCAGGTTTGGCTGCTCGGGGTCAAGGTTAAGTAGAGGGGACAGCAACCAAACAACAGTTAAAATAGACAACTTACCAGCATGTCCTTGGCTGATGTAGTTGGTTGTCATGTTGGGCTGTTGAGGGTCAAGGTTAAGTAGAGGGGACAGCAACCAAACAGCAGTTAAAATAGCGAACTTTTTACCAGCATGACCTTGGCTGACAGTTGGTTGTCATGTTTTGCTGCTGAGGGTCAAGGTTAAGTAGAGGGGACAGCAACCAAACAACAGTTAAAATAGAGAACTTACCAGCATGTCCTTGGCTAACGTTGTTGGTTGTCAGGTTGGGCTGCTGAGGGTCTAGATTAAGTAAAGGGGACACATCTAGTTCACCACTATTGATTAACTGTTGTAGCTCAAGGCTACTTAGGTTTCCAAGCTCCTCCAGACTGAAATCTGTAATAAAAAAATACAGATGTGCATTCATCAGATTTGAAAACTATAAATTTTAAGTTGTTCTAATTTTATCAGTCTGACTACTCCAAAATGTGTCAAGGAATTATCGGTACATGGTAGCTCAATTTGGAAGTCCTAGAAACTTCTTTTGAGTGGTTTTGTTGGGTTGTTATTTCATCTAATGTATTCCCACTTCTTTATTCATTCAGATTTTATTTTGTTTATGCAATTCCTGGCTGAACAAGTGGGGAACCACCACAATAAAACCTTGATCTATCATTTGCATTAAGTTTTAATTCAAGTAAACGTGTGCTATCTTTTCTTTATAAGGAAATTTAAATATACTATGAATGTTCAGTACATATGCACTGAAATCAAGTTTTATATGTTTGACCCAGATTAAAAAAATAAGTGCATCTCTCATGTCTCTCACCTAAACATTAACAAACATATATATTGTTTTTATATATATAATAATAATTCTGTCTGGTGTTCAAGAACGATTTATGATTTGTGGTGTCAAGCCTATCAGAGGTTCATCTATAATAGATTTGTATTTGGTTCCAAAGATAAATTTGAGGGACATTTATTTATTGATTGCTTGTTGATTAAACTACCAAAGCTAGTTATCAAAACAATCATCATGATCATGGAAATCAAACAAGTCAAACATATGCATTTTAATAATACCTAGTTAGCATTGTAAATATCTATTGAAATGTATTCTAATGAAATGCCAATCTATAAATAAAGCCAGACACCTGGAGACTCACCAACTAGTTTCAAATATATACCTGTATAAATTTTTATATAAAGTTTATGTTTTTAATTACATGAACAAAATAAGTAAATTGATTTATAAAAATTAAAGTACCATTTACTTATTAAAATGTTTTCAAAATATTAAATAATGATGATATAATGCAGGGCAGGCAAACCTTGTGCGAGTAGACCCAAACCAAGAAAACCAAATTTTGAGTTATTTCCCTTTTCATTACAAACGAAAATACCTTCAAAGGTAATACAGCCAGATGTAACAGTGAACATTAAACTAAAAGGTTGAACAAAATAGCATGTTCTGAAACTGTAGAGTTTTTATATTCACTATTCTCTACCTGTTCGAAAGCTGAATTCATTCAGATTTTGATATTTTTCACGTCTTGACATGTTATGCAAACGTCTTAGACTGGAATACAAAGTTATTGTATTGCCTATTCCATGTTTACATATTATTTATATTTCCGTGCTGAGAACTAGCCCAAAGTTTCTTGTTTGTTTTCAACAGCCCACGAACAGGAAAATATGGCGACCATCTTTATGGTGTATAAAAGAATTTACGATTCGGACAAGAAAAATAGAGTATTTACCGTCAACTGGATTAAATGGCATGGCTTTCTTGCTTACCTTTTGATGCACTCATCGTAAAGTCCGATTCCTCGGCACAATATTTGCGGCTTCTGTCTATTTTAGGCCAAACTGGACTTTCACAGTAAAAGACGTCATATGCTAAAAAAGAATTCGGGGAAACACAGGATAATAACCCTGTTTTGATTGGATAAAATTGTTCACAAAAGTGGGCGGAAAATTGCGAGCAGGGGACTCTCTCAAAGTAAAATATTATACAATATTTGCGATTATTCTTTTTTAAATCCCCGAAGTTAAATGACATTGTTTAGAATGACACAAAACCGTGACAAATATTACAAAACAATAGAATGTTGAGTTGGAGTAAGGGCGAGCAAGATAATTACGAATTGGTCGAACAATTTTTGAAAACCAAATTAAGCAGTCATACCTGGGACTATTATACTAACAGAACAGTTAGTATAATAGTCCCAGGTCATACCTATATATTTATATACATAATAAAACTATACTGTATTGTAAGAGTGTATGGATAAGAACAAGAACTCATTGAATAATTGGAAATAATTTGAAAAGTGAAAAAAAATTACTAAAAGGCATGCATCTGTGAGAAAGATGTTTTTTGTATGGTTGAAGAAACTTTTTTTCAAGTACAAATATGATGGTAAAACATCGAAATCTCACCGTTTTCTTGATTCTCAGAATATCTAGGGTATTATTTACATCTTTTTTTTGTTTGTTGGAAAATTAGTTTTAAATCGTACTTAAACATTATCAATGCAATTAGTAGGTTTGCAAGATATCACGAAATTTTTCCTAGTTGCTTATCATTTGTATTATGTGTCTCTGGAAAACAAAGGTACACCTTCTATGTTCACGAACCTCAGAAATGTACACAAGCTAGTTTTTTTTTTTTTATTTATGTGCTAGGAACACTCCTTTCCGGATCTTTTTTTAAAAGTAGCTTCATGCAGTTATCTTACCTGCATAGTTTTTTTTAATTTAAAAAGAAAAGTTATTACTGTGTCCCACGGGGGTGAAGCTAAAAAAAATATACATAACACATGTCATATTTCTCGTGTTTATATGAATAAATAGGTATATAAAAAACTCTTCCTGGTTTAACACGTACTAAAAAAAAACGTGTGTATCTGAAACCCCTTTCTCGCATTTTCCCACGGTCTTAATGTTCTTGACGTTGAGAACATCTTGTCGGGATTTTCATTTTCTCTAAAGAAAGTTTTTCCTACCTTTTGATCTTCTTTTAAAACTGTTCTCCGGCTCCTGTTTTGCACTATGTTTTGCACATCCACTCAATTTTTTAAACACACGGTCAATATAAGGATATTCCCAATTTATTTTGACATCTTACGTTTTGAAATTATCTTTAAATTTACGAATGTACACGATTTACTACGAATAGAACCGGCATATTCGTTAATCTCCGGTATATCAATACGCGGAAATTCCTGCGTACTTTCCAGAAATTTTTAATATAAGTAGGTCAATCAAATAACAAAAAAGGGGGATAGTTTCAGTGTAGGAACATGGAGGTAGAATTTATTATTTGGAAATGATGAAACCAAAGACTTATATCTCTGATTAAAAGCATCAAAAACTGTAACTTTTTTAATTTCTATGGGGCCATTTTCTTTCATGGGGGATAGGAGGAAACATTTGAATTTCTCTTATTTTTTTCAAGTCCCCACCTTGAGGAAGGAAAATAAATTCAAGACCACCTTCCAACAATTTCAATTTATATTTTTATTGTTCAATAAAATATTGCATCAGCCTAAAGTGGGTGAAGTTTCTATTGACTTCAGGGATATATATAAAATTAGGAGGTATGGTATGATTGCCAATGAGGCTTGTATAGGGTATAATGGGATACGGGATATTCGACATTTTAATTTTAGGGATGTGGGATATTTGTCCTAATATTAAATGGGATATGGAATATTGATGCATTTTAAGGGATATTGAATTTTGAACATGAACAAAAAAATGTGGAATTTAAAAGTTAAGTACAGAAATATTTACATCTCACTTGATAAAATTGCCAAAACTTATTTACTAGAAAAGGTCATTTTAGTGCTTTGTTGATTTTCATTGAGTTTATTTTCATTACATCATAATTCCAGACAAATGAAAGCAACGGCAGTAAAAGTTATTGGTGTGCAACATCTTGTTTATAGCATATTTGTGCATAACCACGTTATATACACACTGCATCAACAGACATTAAAAAGGGGGATTTTTTGCCTACCATGAAATTGATGACACATTTATTTACGATGAGATTCTTAGAAATGGTACAATTGATTGATAGAAAGTTCGTGGCATTTCTCCAGTTACAACAACAGATGAACATGGAATAACCTCTTTAAGGATATATTTCTCAGATATTGATGACAAAACAGTAAAGGAAATAAATGTAGAGACCAAGGTTGTCAAACGATTGGAAGATACAGGTAGAGCTGGAAGTGAAGATGGATGTCAAACGACTGCTCAATTTCAGCAACCTACTTCTGTGTGTTCAGAGAAGAATCGTGTTTGTATGTGATACTGCTGTTGGTCAAGTGAAAATGATAACCCCTAGCAGTAGTTTACCCATATATTTAGAAATTTTACACAATATCTTGTCAACATTTTGGTTTACTAAAGACAAACAGAACTTCTCAATAGATGATGCTATTTCAAGACTAGCTGACATTGATGACTTTCTTTGTCTTTGAGACATTGAGATTAAAACAATAACATCAGAAAACCATGCTCTTCCTGCAAGTCCAGATGGTGCAAATTCAATGCAGACGAAACATGGCATTTCACAGTTAATCATTGAGTTGAAAAGTCTTAGGCATGTTGTGAATGAAACAGAACCTTTATTCAAGGCAAAATTCTAGATAAAAAGTACATCCACAACCATTGTTGAAAATCTTTTCTATGAGATGAGAGCAATTGATGACACACCAGTAATGATACAATTCGCTCGCAAATTTTCAAATTGTGAAAGAGAACTATTTAAAAAAATCACACAGATGTGTTTCTTGTATTACACTAGTGAGTATTCACATTTTGAAAATTTTTCAAGTTATTGCTTCAATTATCATTCCCTTGAGGAAATGTCTCATCCCAAAGAAGTAAAACTTTCAGACACAAAAATAAATGCAACGAGAGAACGGAAAGTAGAAAATGGACAGTGTGTTCGCCAGTTAACGATAAGAAACACGAGCACCAAAGACCACGCAGGAACTCTTCTTTTGCATTGTTATTTAAAGAAACCTCATGATGTTCATGAGCTAGGCTTTTTAAAATTAAAAGTAGATGTACCAGAAACTGTAGGTACTACAGTTGAAATCCAGGAAACCAGAAATGTAATCTACAGCAAGGGATCAACAGTATGTGTTTTTAAACGTGATATCAAAGGTCTACCATCTAGTCCTTTTTACATTGTCATCACATCAGATTGCTATTAAATGCCTGATGATGCCAAATTTGTTTCGGGAAAGTGGTTTGCTCATGACAAAATCCCCCCTCTTGATTTCAGAAACATCAGAAACATTTATAGTAGAGAGTGTTATTGAAATTTTACAATTAGATGACTTTCAAGCTGAAGACGATGGGATAGTAATTTATGCAACTGTCATACAAGTGAGAGGTTTAGCTAGCTATAAAACCAGGTTTAATTCACCATTTTCTACATAAGAAAATGCCTGTACCAAGGCAGGAATATGACAGTTGTTATCCATTCGTTTCATGTGTTTGAGCTTTTGGTTTTGCCATTTGATTAGGGACTTTTCGTTTTGAATTTTCCTCGGAGTTCAGTATTTTTTGTGATTTTACTTTTTATAAGGATTCCTTTTATGCTTGCATGACTGCATGACAAAAGCGTGTATAGCTCTGAATATAGTTTACTTTGGCACAAATATCGTCATCAGCAAATTAAAACATAACTAAATTTGTATTCTTTTCAAACGTGTTTGGGATGTATAAATACACATCCACCTTCATTTTCTATATAGAGATTACTCTATCTATATATAACATTATACATATTTATTAAAAGTTTAACGAAAACAAACTGACAACGCCATGGCCAAAAATAAAAACAAACAGACAAATAACTATCCTACTGCATGTCGATACAGATTTAACTTTGGCATTGCACAAGCCATGTCTTATTCCATAACGGTCAACCAACTCGACTGTCGAAGGATGATTTCAACTACGTTCAAACACTAAAAACACAAGCCCGGGAATATCCCTGGGATGTGTTTTAGTTGATTTTAGTCTGTGATGTATTTATTGTTTTTGGCTTTTAACTAGCTTTCTGTAACTGCCAGTACAAGAAAATTGTACTTTCGTGTTAATTTGACCTGTTGATACAAGTTGTGTATACGTGTTCAGTATGAGGATAAATTTTCACTTTTGTTCTCGCACTATGAATAACAAAATTATTTATTTTGTAATAAAAAATATTTCCGTACTCCACGTATACCTTACAACAAAATTATTTTAATCTACCTGTGTACGTTATTTCATTTTGCGGCATTTTGTTCAAGGTTATGGTTGTCTTTCTGATATTGGTTTACATCTAACCCCCTTGTTTGTATTAATTTTGTATTTACATTGTGTCATAGATCAAATTTGTTCGTTCAATGTATGTTCACTTGTTTTAATATGTCTTTTGATTGAGTTAAGCCATTTCAATTGATATTTAATAGTGTGTATTTCTATGTTGTGATGCTACACTATTGTTTCAGGGTTGGGTGAAGGTTTGGCGCCTAAAAAAAGTTTCAACCCGCTGCATTTGTTTGCACCTGCCCTAAGTCAGGAACCTGATGTTCAATGGTTCTCGTTTGTTGATGTGGTTCAAAAGTGTTTCTTGTTTCTCGTTTTTAGCTCACCTGTCCCGAAGAGCCAAGTGAGCTTTTCTCATCACTTGGCGTCCGTCGTCCGTCGTCGTTAACTTTTACAAAAATCTTCTCCTCTGAAACTACTGGACCAAATTCAACCAAACTTAGCCACAATCATTATTAGGGTATTTAGTTTAAAAATGTGTGCGGTGACCCAGCCAACCAACCAAGATGGCTGCCATGGCTAAAAATAGAACATAGGGGTAAAATGTAGATTTTGGCTTGTAACTCTGAAACCAAAGCATTTAAAGCAAATCTTACAGGGATTAACTTGTTTATCAAGTAAATATCTATCTGCCCTCAAATTTTCAGATGGATTGGACAACTGGTTGTTGGGTTGCTGCCCTGAATTGGTAATTTTTAAGGAAATTTTGCCGTTTTTGGTTATTATCTTCAAAATTATTACAGATAGAGATAAACTGTAAACAGCAATAATGTTCAGCAACGTAAGATCTTCAAATAAGTCAATATGACCAAAATGGTCAGTTGATCCCTTAAGGAGTTATTGCCCTTTATAGTTAATTTTTAACAATTTTCATTAATTTGGTAAATTTTGGCAAGTTTTTACAAAATGTTTTCCTTTTGTAGTCTTCTTTTCTGAAACTGCAGTAGAAAATCAATATAGAAAACAATCTACTAAATAATGAACTGGCAATATAAATAATTGATAATTCTATAACATGAAAAAAAAACCACATTAATACCTGATGATGGTGTTTCTTTCTTTACATTGAAAATGATGTCACAACTATAATCCCGAACAATAGGTCGAATGTCAGATATGTTTCAGTACTTTGGCTTCATTTTCTACAGATTCCGAAGTGCAAATGATGCTTGAATTCCTACACTAATTTATACAGACTTCATCCCTTTCACAGGTAATGCCTGCCTCATATTATATTTAAAACTTTAATAGAATATCAGAAATTTTGAGAGAAAATTAATCAACCATGCAAGAGCTAAAACTTAATTAATATTGTTCAAATTATCAATTAACTATTAAAAAAAATTCTCATTAAAAATATAGTTCTTCATTTTATATTTTATCAAAAGTTTAGGGAAAAAATTGAATTTCATTGTGTTCCTGGGATAAATCCAATACAAATTAAAGTATTGGTATTGAATTAATATTTAAGAAATATTTCAAACCTTACCATTTTCTGCACAAGAATGAAGACCATATTTTCAGTGTCATGAGTATCAGTCGTCATATTTGTTGTACTTTGTTGTTTAAAAGTTGAATACAGAAAAGATCAACAAAGCAATTCAAAACCACTTGAATTTTGCAACAACAAATGAGAGTTTTAACGACCTCAGCTGGCTATACAACCCTTGCACAATCAACTGAATTTTGCAGAAATCATTAATAGAAAAGATTGCCCTTAAATGATAATTTTTATTACCTTTTGTTTTTGTTTTTTTTTTTTTTTGGGGTTGCAACAACAAAACTTCACAACAAACTTTCTCATCACTTCGCATTTCTCGTTAGATAAATTTTACAAAAATTCCCCCCTGAAACTACTGTCAAATTAAACCAAACTTGGTTTAATTCACCACTAGGATATCCAGGGACCACTGTGTATGATGACCCTGCCTGCCAACATGGCACACATGGCTGAAATAAAACATAGGTTTCAAACGCACATTTTAGTCTTATATCTCTGAAACTAAACGACAGTACAACAGTTGCATTTATCATGCATCAATTGTAAATAAAAATATCAGGTGAGCGACACAGGGTAATTGGAGCCTCTAGTTTATATAGATTAGACAGTTGCTTTTCCTGTTTGAACTGTTTCACACTATTCATTTTTGGGGCCCTGTATAGCTTGCTGTTTTTGTGAGCCAAGGCTCTGTGTTGAAGGCCGTACTTTGACCTATAATGGTTTACTTTTACAAATTGTGACTTGGAAGGAGAGTTGTCTCATCGGCACTCATACCACATCTTCTTATATCTATATAAGATCAGATATGAATGATGTCACATTACAAGAAGAGGTGGAGATGGATTTAGAGGAGGAATCTGCAACCAATGTTGACCGTTTACCCACGAGAGGAAAGAGGAAGCGAAAATCTCGATCTGACACTGCCTTCATGTTTTACTGATTTAGTGATAATTACTTTTAAATAACATGCTTATCTCAACAATAACTTTTTATTTATCCACTGACGTTACAAACGCTCAATTATATATTGGTTCTTCCAAAGACATGTAGATTTAAATTTAAAGGTCCCTGGTTAATTCTGAATGATTAACTTTTCTCTGTGAAAAAGCCAACATCCTTACTACAACACATACAACATGTATTTACGAATGTTGTATACAAAAATGGGTTTGGGAATAAATTTATGATTTTTTGGGATATTTCCAAATAGTTTTAGGGATACGGGATAGTTGTAAAAAATATTTATTGGGATATTAGGGGTAAATATTACAGGGATATGGGATATTGGGATAAAAACTTAAAGGGATATGGGATATTGACCCCCCACTAAACAAGCCTCGCCAATGAGCTCATGAGACAGCTAGCCAACAGAGTTGAAATGAAGTTGTAGTAAGTAATTATAGGCAACCGTATATGGTCTTCGACCAGGAGAAAACTCAAATTGTATAGTCGGCTATAAAAGGGCCAATCGACATGAAAAACGTTTAACAATTCAAACAAGAAACTAACGTCCTAATTTATTACCAAACAATTTACGAAAAACAAATACACGTCGTATGACAGACTTGAACCAACGACAACCACTGTACTGCAGGCTCCTGACTTGGGACAGGCATATGCATAATGTGGCAGGGTGGTTAAACAATGTTTGTGAGCGCTGAACCCTCCCTCAACCTGGGACAGCGGTGTTACAGCACAACTTAAGAACAATTAAAGTGTAAAAATCAGTTGCAAATTGCAACTCAAAAGATCGGTTAAAGGCACAAAAACAATAGACACAAAACACCGAAAAAAAAGAGTACTCGCAGTTACTGAAAGCTAGTTCAAAGCCAATTACAAGAAATAGATAAATCATGTTTTCTATCCAACGGATTTAGTGTAAAGACGTCATAAACAGTCTGAGAAACGCATGACCTTGTGCAATGCCAAAATATAAGTAAACGGTATCTACAGGATGTAGAATCATAAGTTATCATAACTGTACATATATAGCAACATATATAGTCAACTATGTTTTAATTTTTCAAAAGCAAAAACAATGTTAGTAGTCATATAGAACAATATTTAAAGATTTAACTACTGTGTTAAATTGATTACCTTTAAGAATAAGTTTATTCAAATGATGTAACTTTTCATTCTATCATGATACATTAACATGTAACTTTTCATTCTATCATGTCAATTAATATGCAATAGGTCTTAACCATTTATTGTTTATGAGTTTGTGCCAATAAAATAGTTGTATTTGTATTTAATGATCAAGTAGTATACATGGAATGTGTCTAAATTTACGGGCTTTATAAACAACATCACCGTAAAAATTAGGATGGGATATCTCATTTGTAATAAGAATTCTACCAAATCTTTATATCTATGACAGAATTTGGTAAAGGTTTCAATTAATTTGTGGTAACGAAATCCCTGCCTTTTAATTTACCAGTTATGCATACATATTTTATGTTCATGGATATCTAAAACCAACTACAGACACGGCATAGCGAACAAGTTGTGTAATATATTATCACACCGGCAGAAGGAAACTGAAAATTTATATCTTTGCACAAGTCAGGATATTAAAAAAAAAAGAATATTCTGCAACACAAAATGCAGGAAAAAAATGTGTGCAAAAGTGAAAATAGTTTTTCGTGCGGCAAAAAAAAAAAAAAGAAGCATGCGTAGCAATAGAAGAAAATAAATCTTGACCCCCCTTCCTCCACCCCCAGAATATCAAATGGTTGTCCCCTTAGTTTCTATGAGATTATATATGTTTTCAGGCATATTAGAAGTAAGCACTAAAGTTTTTAAATCCGTTAATCATAAGATGAAACGAATGTGTTCCTCTCGACAAATAAAGAGCAAGAAGATACTAAATCGTGAAAAAATAAAAAAATAAATCACCGAATGAAGCCGAAGAAAAACCGACAACACCATGGGGTAATAAAACCGTAAAAACAACGAAAAGCCAACCAACAGTCCAATTCGATGATGTACAACGAAATGCAGGAAATAATTGTTTACAATAGGGAAAATAATTTTCGCACGAAATGAAAAAAAGCTGTTCTAGCAACAGTGATTTTTTTGGTTGTTACAATTTCTTATTTTTGGTTGTTACAATTTCTTATTGATTAAACTTTAATGCTTTAATGTAATTAATTACTAATATCAAGAATTATTTCTTGGGAAACAAATTCATTACTATCGTTGATTAGGTTTTCAATAAACCCGATGCTTCATAAAGTGTAACTTTTATAAAAAGCAGAATATTATATATGTGAAATACAATTTCTTATTATTAAGCTAGCTGCCAAACCGTATTTTAAATCCGACGAATTTAGTCAATCTTAAGCAAAGTCATAGACGAGTGAAAGTTAGGACAAAATGGGAGTCTGTTATTCTCTCAGATTTTATTGTAAATGTACTTTTACATCCGAAGTCGTGAATATCGCGAGTCGATGTCTATGTTTATATCGGAGACTACTGCAGTGTTAAACTAATCTCAGTCTATATCCAAAAATTTTGTTCTCGCTGACTCCTTTACGTTTGTTTAGTGGTGATAGCAAATCGCTATTGATAGTCTTTGTCAATTTGACACAGTGCTTGTCAAGGCGATTTAGAGCTAAACGTCTTTTCTGTCATTATTACATTCTATTGATGCTTGGATTTTTCTTTAAAGCTACAAAATCATGTTAACTTTGTTTGGTCTATAGAATAATTGTAATGCATATGGACATGCACTACATGTAGTATATCATTTTATTCATAAGTTCAAACGAGTGAAATCGTGTGTATACAAAATTAAGAAGATGTGGTGTGGAATGTTCTGCGACTGTCTTACAAGTGAGAGGTTTAGCTAGCTATAAAATCAACCATTTTCTACATAAGGAAATGCCTGTACCAAGTCAGTAATATGACAGTTGTTTTCCATTTGTTTGATGTGTTTGAGCTTTTAATTTTGCCATTTGATAAGGAACTGTCCGTTTTGAATTTTCCTTGGAGTTCGGTATTTTTGTTATTAAACTTTTGTCATGGTTCAATCAAAACAAGGTCCGTTTGATTTCTACTACAGTCTTTTTTTTTATTGTTTGATAAACACAAGGTTTTCGTAGTTGGTAAGATTCGCAATTTCTTTACTTGGTCAATAAATCATTGTTATGTGTGTACAAAAATAAGAAGATGTGGTGTGATTGCCAACTCTCCACCAGAGATCAAATGACATAGACGTTAACAACTTTGTGCCTGCATGTCTGTCTGGCTGAGTTATCACACCTATATTGTTCACTTGATTGACATCCAGTCAAGTGATCAGGTCAGTTTCCAAGTGACTTTATCATTTAATCTTAAAAAGGAGTGAATTGCCGCATTAGGTCATGGCGTACATATTTGTTATGTCCAATTACAAATACAATAATTTAGCATTGTATTATAATTTCACATTTCATGTCCACCAAGTGATTTATTGATATCTTGCTCTCGCTCAGAATTCGCATGAAATATTTGCTACTGGACACATCACTACTCAATCGATGAAATCCGGTAAATTGTTTTGATTTTCATCTTTAAATTGTAAGAAACCAAGCCATGATTAATATTACAGACTTTAGTTATGCATCACATGATATTCATGTGACTCCTTCTTCTGCAGACAAATACTAGACACAATGCATGTCAATAAGGCAGGTAGTATTTAGTTCTTTGGATTTAGGTATATAAATTTAGCAGTTTGTCTTAATCGTGTTGCATAAAGCAAGACACCGATGTTTATCCCAATCCCTTTGCAGCTACATATATAACTCATTGTAACTTTGTTTGCTCATTGTCCAGTGGCTTCAGATAGTTCATGCATATTCATGGTGAAAATAACTGTATACACACTGTGTATCATCGCCACCGGAAATTGGGTACTAACGAAGCGGAGAGAAATGGGAAAAAAGTAAACATGGTAAGAATTCATTCAATTTTAAGCATTTCTACTGATTTGACGAGGGTACCGCTTAAGAAATGATTTTCTGATATATAATTCTTTAAATTATTAGGCCGATAAGTACAAAATTAAGACAATATTTTGTGTTATACTCCCAAGCTTGCCACTTAGTACCTGAAAATTTCGAGGTCGATTGTCCTCTGTCGCCCCGTTGGCAAGATATTCAACTGTTTTGCATTATTTTTCTAGACACGATTTTAGATTATGATAATGTGACATCATATTGACTGAAATTTGTTGTCATAAAGATGTTTTTAAAGAATATGGACCAAAACATTGTTTGTTTATTGTACGGCGAATTGCAGGACGTTGTACGGCGAATTGCAAAATAACAACTTTTGTCTGTACGGCGTCTTGCAATATATTGTAATTTAAAGATGAAATTAATCACTGTTTAGATCATATCAAGTGACGATATTTTGGCTGTATCAAAGCTTTACCGGCTTACAAATATACAAAATAAACTACTTATCAAATATTATAAAATATATGCCGTTAATTTCGTTCAGAAGTCGTCGTTGCGTACCTCTATTTGACTTTGTGTTTTTAAAGATAAAAAGGTTTTTTTCAACCATATTATCCTAAATACATTCATATATCGTTATAATACTAACGACTGTTGTCGTCTTATTTGTTGTCAGGGTGAAATTTTGTAAGTTCAATAAAAAAAAAAAAAAAAACGACCATTCATCTTTTCTTGGTGCTGTCTTTTTTTTTTAATATAAACAGTGGAGATGTTGTATGATTGCAAATAAGATAACTATCCACCAGGGTCAAATAAAGTGTATGTAAGCAATTATATGCTATCGTTTGGCCTTCAACAACGAAAAATCGTACCTTATAGTCGGCTATAAAAAGCCCCGACATGAAAATTGTAGAAGGATTCAACAAGAAAACTAACGGCCTAACTCATAGCAAAACAATTTACGAAAAATAACAAATATGATAGAGATGAACCAACGACAACCACCGAACTACAGGCTCGTGACTTCGGACAGACACATAAAGAATGTGTTGGGTTAAATAGATATAGGAAGATGTGGTATGAGTGCCAATGAGACAACTCTCCATCCAAGTCACAATTTATAAAAGTAAACCATTATAGGTCAAGGTACGGTCTTCAACATTGTTTATTGTTTATTTTTAAATTCTGAAATGAATAATAAAATACTTTGTTTTCATTGAAAATTAGGAGAAATAAATCATGAATTGTGTTTCGAATTAATTTTCTTGTTTCTTATTGAAAATAAGATTGTATCTTTTTAGTTTAAGTAAATTCAATCAATCTTTTATTTACAGGAAAAATAATAAAGACTGTTGCTAAGGCTGTTTGGCCTAAACTTAAATGAGTAGATGGAGGGTAGTGAAAAGGAGTGTATTCGTCCGAATCTTCATTGTTACAGTAGTACATTTTCATGATTACTATGTATAATATTTCTCAGTAAATTTTAATGTGATATTGTGCCAATTAAAATTATATAATTAATACAAGTAAGACTTGCATTTGCCTTAAAAGATATAGCAGCACGTGATTATTTGTTTTCAAACACCTTGTCTGTTTTGAAACTTTTAAGGTATGGATTTCGGCCTATCTGTTTGGTTGAATATAAATGTGAATTCATAGAGTTTCAAAATCAACAGTTAGCCCTATTTGTGTGTGTGTGTAAATAATCTAATCTTTAGATAGATGCTAAAATTAAAATCATTTTTCTTAAAAAGAAGAAAAAAGTGCAACTTAAGCACGCCTGAATGTAAAAAGGTGTACCCGACTTATTCTTTCACGATAAGAATTTACCGATTTCGGTATTTTAACAAACTGCTTACGAGGGCAAATAAATAAATGAACGCTATCAAATCAACATTTAAATTTACGTGGATTTTTCCAAAAGAATTTATGAGTATGCACCATCAGGATTCAAACATATTTTAAGCTGTCCTTATTAGATGTTATTTTATTATAATTCTTTAAACTTACAAGTCGAAGATGCTAGCTTTTGTGAATTGTATTAATAAGTATATAATATTAAGATGACAACCAAAAAAACTTCATACAAGGTCATCTTTATTCTCATTAACAAGTAGAAAGTTTATATAAATAGTTTATGTCGTAGCCACAGCCGGATTTGTATCCTTTGTATCGGATTCTTCTTTCATTCCTTCCAAAAATGATTAATCTAAGGTTAATATTTTTTCAAAATTTAAACAGTGTTAGCAACCGAGCTTGTTCATTTCTTACTATATTGAGATGAAGTTTTTTTTTTCAGAAAATTAATGTTCTTTATTCTAATATATTGGCTGTATCTGCCATTTACAAATAAGACAATAACATTAATTGAAAAAGGAGACGTGGAATGGTTTTCAATGAGAGAACTTTCAAACAAAGTCCAAATGAAATAGATTTGACCAACTCTTGGTCACTATACACTTCACAATGAACAAAACCCATACCGTATCAAAATTGCCTGATTTATGACAAAATCATAAACAAATATGTCAGGCAGCAACTTACGACAGCCGCTATATTACATGTTCCTAACCAGGGACAGACACATACATAATGAGGCGGGGTTAAACATGTTTGTGAGCACTCAAACCTCCCTTAACATGGTGCCATGGTGTAGCAATACAACATTTTTTTTTTGCAGAGAATAATTCATTTATATTTCATTTTATCTGCAAGTTGAAAGAGAATTCATTCACTTAATGGTTCTAAATATTCAATGCGGAAAAATTCTCCTGCCCTTACCTCCTTCCTTCCCTCCACTCACAACCCATCCCCGAAATGTTCATCACTTATATGCCAATGCTGACTAATGTTGTATGGTTAAAACATTTGGTTGAGGCAATCTAAAGTTTGAGAACAGAAACGACAGCTTTAGCTTTTTTTCATTTATAAAAGGGCATAAATCAAGAACGGTAACAGTGACGCTACCCAATTTATAACTTGATCTGTGTTTTGTGGTGATAGCATTTCGTGTAAGTTTTAAAACATTTGGTTAAGGCATACTAAAGTTGGAGAACGGAAACCAATTTTTGGGACTTTCTGGACGGACGGGAGAGACGGGTCGGACGGACATGGGTAACATTTAACGCTACGTCAGGGGCATAACAACAGGTCAGTAAAACAGTGACATGCCTTTCCGAAAGTTACAACATTTGCCAGCTTTTGTATATGCCGTATCCATATTGTATACATCAGGTATGTAAAAGATGTAATAGGACTGTGTTCAAGCCTTATATTGTGTATACATCTTAAATGGTGTCAAGCGAATTGTATTTTTACCAAATGCATAATTAGATATTTGAACCTAATACTTTATTTTCTTTAAAAAGACGGCAAATAAATATTTCGAAATTAGCAAGTTGCCATACAGTTGAAAACAAGTTGCCATACAGTAAATTTGTCAACATGAGCAAGTTGCCGTACCCTAGACTTAATTTTTATGGTCTATATTCTTTAAAACCATCATTTTGACAACAAATTTCAGTAAATTTGATGCCACACTATAATAATCTAAAAAGTGTCTGGAAAATAATGAAAACAGTTGAATATCTTGCCAATGGGGCGACAGAGGACGATCGACCTCGAAATTTTCAGGTACTAAGTGGCAAGTTCTTGAGTATAACACAAAATCTTGTCTTAATTTTGTATTTGTCGGCCTAATAATTTAAAGGATTATATATCAGAAAATCATTTCTTAAGTGGTACCCTAATTAAATCAGTAGAAATGCTTTAAATTGAATGAATTCTTACCTTGTTTACTTTTTTCCATTTCTCTCCGCCTCGTTAGTACCCAATTTCCGGTGGCGATGATACACAGTGATACAGGTACAACATGTAATACTTCAACATATTCTGAAGGCGAGGCACATTAAGGTCGACCCTGTTGTGGCGAAAGATATAACTTATTGTATGATTAATGGCTCAATGTCCAGTGACTAATATTTTATGCATATTCAGGGTGAAACTAACTGCCCGGTATACAGGTAAGAAGACTTCAACATATATCTGAAGGCAAAGCACATTTTATACCAATCCTGCTGCAGCTAAAGATATAACTCATTGTATGATTGTTTGCTCATTGTCCTGTGGCAAATTTTTCATATATTCAGGTGTGAAACTATTTGTTTACATGTAATACTAAAGGCTATTTCAAAAAGTATGAGCTAGAGGGTCCATATTATGTACATGGATTCCTTTCGAGTTTTCTGTCTGATATGTGCTAGTTGCCCTTGACCTCATTTTCAAGCTTCACATGATAAAATCTATGCTAAAATTTTGAGATGTGATTTTCTTAATTTCTATAAGTATTAATGTTTAATAAATATGTGTTAGTGTAGAGATATCTTTTTGTTTAATTTTAATGTAGGGTTGTTCTTCTCTCATGTATAACCAACACCTTTTATTCGTATCCAACAGGGGTCAAGTAACCATGGTGTCATTATCATGAATATATGATAAAAAATATTTTAAATAAGAATATATCTTCCTAATGCAACGCTCAGATTTCTTGAAAGGATTTCCCTATATTTTAGATCCTTTTCTATTTGATCAGATCTTAAATGTTTATAAAAGATATGGTTTTTCAAATATTTTAGCCTTGAGCATCACTGAAGAGACATTTATTGTCGAAATGCACATCTAAAGAGTAAAATTGATGCTGTTCATGTTATAGACTACTTGATTAATAGTTAGTCCTTTACAACATTTATATATAATATATTTAAATTGACTGAGCCTATATGCAACAAAGTTTGTTACAATTTAAATAAATAAAATAGTTGGAAATAAAGAAAAGACACATTTGTGAGGCCTTGAGAGTAATTCGAAGTGATGAGTATAAAATGTCTGTCAACATACCAAAGACTTCAGACACTGCTGGATCATATTTACACCCCATGGAGAATATTTCCGTTACATTATTGTGTCTTGTCTTTGTTGATGTTTTGATCTATATTTCAGTATTTGAAGTTCTTGGTAATCTTGTCTTTGTTGATGTTTTGATCTATATTTCAGTATTTGAAGTTATTGGTAATCTTGTCTTTGTTGATGTTTTGATCTATATTTCAGTATTTGAAGTTATTGGTAATCTTGTCTTTGTTGATGTTTTGATCTATATTTCAGTATTTGAAGTTATTGGTAATCTTGTCTGTTGATGTTTTGATCTATATTTCAGTATATCTTTGTTGATGTTTTGATCTACATTTCGGTATTTGAAATTATTGGTAATCTCGTCTTTGTTGATGTTTTGATCTATATTTCAGTAATCTTGGGTTTGTTGATGTTTTGATCTAATTTTAAGTAATCTCGTCTTTGTTGATGTTTGATCTATTTTCAGTGTTTGAAGTTATTGGTAACCTTGTCTTTGTTGTTTTGATCTATATTTCAGTATTTGAAGTTATTGGTAACCTTGTCTTTGTTGATGTTTTGATCTTTATTTCAGTATTTGAAGTTATTGGTACTCTTGTCTTTGTTGATGTTTTGATCTATATTTCAGTATTTGAAGTTATTGGTACTCTTGTCTTTGTTGATGTTTTGATCTATATTTCAGTATTTGAAGTTATTGGTAACCTTGTCTTTGTTGATGTTTTGATCTATATTTCAGTATTTGAAGTTTTTGGTAACAATGCTGATTTGTATGATTCAGTGGTGTTTACCATGTTCCAAGTGGTTTTATTTCAGGCCTTTTATAGCTGACTGTACCAAAAGCATTTTACTCATTGTTGAAAAATGTCCAGTGACCCATAATTTTTCAATTAGACCATGTAATATTTGGTATGGCTTTATAAATATTTCAATTTAAAACCTTTTGAAACTGTAATGTGTGACAATTGGGTTATCTTATTATTTTAAATGATGTATAAGAAGCACAACATTATTTAATGAACAGCAAAGTCATTAAACCCAATCATCCTGCTATAATTGGCTACGGAAAATACTATCACTTTTAATAGGCATATGTTTGCACCTGTCCTAAGTCAGGAATCTGATGTACAGTAGTTGTCGTTTGTTTATGTAATTTATACGTGTTTCTCGTTTCTCGTTTTTATATAGACTAGACCGTTGGTTTTACCGTTTGAATGGTTTTACACTAGTACTTTTGGGGCCCTTTATAGCTTGTTGTTCGGTGTGAGCCAAGGCTCCGTGTTGAAGGCCGTACATTGACCTATAATGGTTTACTTTTATAAATTGTTATTTGGATGGAGAGTTGTCTCATTGGCACTCACACCACATCTTCCTATATCTATATAATAAGAATAACAAGAGAAAGTTATGCAATTTTATTTTTTTGAAGTTTCATTGTCCACTTGCACATACATGTACAACTTCTTTGTTATAAAAAGTAAACAACACAAGCTGTTAACACAGACCCAAAGCTATCTAGCATTATAATTCATTCATAAAATGACAGAGAGATTCAATAAAGGGAGGTAATTACAGTACATGTTATATCACAGGTTTTAATGGTTCATTTACTGACAACATATACCCTTACAACTTCAAATAATACAGATATGCATCACTTGGCAATCAATTTATGTAAAAGGCCAACAAAAATATGTGTGTGTTTCCTGTCTCCCACCTGACCCTTAACCATTTACTGGTAGTTGCCTTGCAAAAAAACAAATTAAAAATTTAAGAAATAATGTTTTGTGTCAATAGAATTTGATTTCCATTGACCTTGTAGTCCAATTTGTAATAAAATTAACCCAAATCTTAGTAAAAGCTGTCAAATATTAGAAATTCTAAAAGTTCTATTGAACAGATTCAAATTAAATGAAGTATAGTGTAAATCTTGATCAGACTTGGAGGAACATTTTTTTAAGGATTTTTTCAATAAGAAACTAACCTTCCAAACCTTACTTTTGTATGGAGGGAGACAGGAAATTCACATATGTTTTTTTGGCCAAACTATCCAAAGCTAGAAGCAAATCAGAAAATCTAACAACTGTAGAATGGATTTACTAATGCACAACTTTAAATTATTGAAATAATGACAATATAAAAGTTGAGTTATGAATAGCCATTAATATTACTTCACCTAATTATGTAACCAGTTATTTTAATGTTTAATGACATTGTTTTTACTTTGTGGTAAAACTTGAGCAAAGCACAGTCAAACCTGTTTACAAAGGTAATATTAGGACCAGACATTACTGACCTTATAACAATGTCCTTTGAATTGAGGTTTAAAATGCATAGATATAAATACATTGGGACAATAAAAGGCAGATTTTAATAAAGTTGACTAAAATAAATAGCATGTTCGACTTATTAATTTCTGTCAGTGAATGATGTTTATCTAACAAGGGTGTTCTCAATGATCTTTAAGTTTAATGTATGGACACATCACTCCATTGGAGGAGCTTCATGATCTGCTATTTTCGATCTTTTTTTTTTCTATGGAAATTATAAGCAAACATTTGTTTAACCATTCAGATTTTAGTTTAAATTCCTTAGTTTTCTCATATGCATCAATTTTTACGGTAAAGAACTTCAAAATTCAATTTATACATTCAGATTGATTGATATGTAAACTGAATTCAAAAGAGTCAAATTTGATCTTAACATTGTTTTCACTACTTATTTAAGGCTTTAAACATATATAAAATGTGTTAGTATCTGAAAATATAAAAGGACCAGTGATTTGTTAAACAACATCTATACTTGCTAACCTGTAAAAGTACTCTGGTGTCTCTTGAGCCAACATTTACTATGCCAGTATAGAGTCATATTTCATAATGTAATTTTAAGCTATTGAGGTCTTCTTTGACCATTTTATACTTTTTGCAATACCAAAAAGAAAACAGTCTGTTTTGATTATTTTTTTTATATTATAATTGTGATATAAAATCATTGCAGGATAGTTAAGGTCTAATATATCATTTGAATACTAAATAATTTGAAATATTCTTTCAGTTAATGAATGTTTCCAATAGCTGAGACAACTGATGAGAATGTTGGAACCCATTTGAAGGTTATGCTTGTTGACGCGTGTACAATTTTCATATTAACAATAAAAAATATTCAGGTTATCTCAGATCTTTATTTGAGAAATTGGGATTCTGAAATGCTAGAAAAAAATGTGACACACAAGTTAACAATTATGTTGAACAATGAAAGTATTATAAGGAAATGTATTGATATTTAAATTCATAAAAATTCTTTAATACAAATTACTTCATAAAATTATAATATCAGTTAAAATTTATAAATACTAAATAAAATGTACAATAAAAACCATCACTGTAAGGGTACATGTGTCAATGGTATTGTTGAGAGTAGAGATGAAACTCTTGCCATACTTTCACACACATATATACACTAATTACATGATCATTGCACTAGTTTTGGGACAAACTGTATGTATAAATGCAGTCGTACATGTGTGTAACTGGCCTCCAATATCAAAGATGAAGTTATAAATGCAGAGGATGATTATATCTGGTTTAAATTCAATTCTAATACTTTGTATGTTAGACTTTGTATACTGGAGAGAATATGCATGGACATATATATTCTGTGTACCAAATACATAAGCATTTCATTTAAGGCCTAGAGTATATTTTCATTAATTTATTCCATATAATCATTTCTGCAAGATATAAATTGTATGAAAATTGTAAAGTGTGTTTCTGAAAAGAGAGTACAGGAGTGTCCCAATGATATAATTTGGTATCTTGATCATTCTTTTTTTTTCTTTCAGGTGAAAGTGGAAGAAAAGTATGTAAAGGGAGATAACTATTTAAAATCACTGAAACGTTTGTGTTAAACATTTTCCTAAATATATTGTAAGCTTCTTAATAACACAGATTAAATCTGTTTCATTTTAATGCTTAGAAAATATTATTGAAAAGGACTATTACAAACACTTTATTGGATAAGTTTTACTCAGCAATATTTGAGTTCATTTCCAGTATAATACAGATACAGATCTAAGCAACTATTACAAGAAATCTATTATCTTTCATTGTATTGTAGACTCTGACGTAAGCAATTACGTCTTTTAATATGGGAAAAAACAAATAGTTTGATGATTCAGTGAAAATTTTGGAAAAAACCATTAAAATTAGTTGCAAAGCTCAGTAAATAAAGTTCTCTTGTGTTGTACTCCTTATGACAGAAACAAACTTCACCAATTTTACAAATACCATGACAAGAGTAAAAATAAATTTCATGGCAACCGTATAAATAATTCCACACGTGTAATATGAGATATGATGGTGAAGCCGACAACAATAACATTAACAATAAGCCGTGATATAAACAACTACTGATTGTAGAGCCGAATGACAGCAATAAATACTTAACAAATAATTGGTTTTATAAAAAAAAAAAAGCTTTTTTGGCATTATAGCAAAACATTTGATAGCTTTGGCAAGATCCAAGTCTTTACACAGGAGACAAGCTATGTACAATAAATTATATATACAGAAATTGTTATATACGTTTAAATATACACTAATGCCAATACTTATGTCTACAATTAATAAAATTATATTATATTTTACAAAATAAAATATCACAAATGAAGGCAGTTACCATAAGTAAATGGTTGTAGAATGCTCCAAACAGACACATACAGACAGAATATAGCAATAGTGTATCAAAGGCTACACATCAAACCAATTTGCCTTTTCAGAAACTAAAGGATTATGGGTAATTTCATTATTTGTGCCCAAAATGAAAATAAGGTCATGTCATTGGTTGAATTTCCATTGTTTAGGATGTTGTTAGCCAATCACAGCGCTTTTGATAATATTACCCAAAATGCATTAGATTCTGAAAAGGCAAATTGTAGTACACTTTATCACAAGGAAGCCAAATTTTTATTTCTTGTCCAATGGAATTCTTCAATACTGAATTATCAAATAACAGTGTGTCAAAACATGATTTTATATAAATAAAAGGAGATGAACTTTTATAAACAGGAAAGCCTTAATTGGTGCACATTTAATTTTTTAAAATTTGAACTATCTTTGAAATAACCTCGAACCTAATTATCATTCTATTACATTTCCTCGGAAATAAAACAGAAAAATATTAACAATGTTGACTAGAGAATGAAAAAAACCAAACCCACACTGAGGTGAACTTTTGTTATAAAGAAAAACAGAATCCATACACAGTCCTGAAAACACAGAATTTAAACAGTAAATTCTGAGGCTATACAACAAAGCTTTCCAAGATTATCTCATATCATTTTTAAACAGTGCCAGCAAGATGTTTTTTTTTAATATTTTCAATTTTTTTTTATGTTTGCATATCTTTACACTTTAATTGCCAAACACCACCATTCATAATAGGGTACGGAAGGACTTTTTATCAGCTTTACTGTAGCCAATATTTCACATTTCACCGTCCTTTAGTAAAAAACGACTAACAGTGGCAAACACAAAATATAAGAATGACACATACATGTTTAAACTTGAAGAAAATAAAAAAACTTAGTTCTTTCCAATTGTAGCAATCTATATATCACTAACCACTGGCAAAATTTTATAATGAGTATATAGAAAGAAATAAATGCTGGAGTGTGTTGGGATGAAATTTGAAGAATTTATTTAATCATTTAATGATGAAAGTTACAACAGTAACACAAAGTACACGATTTTTGATTTTTTAACAATTAGTACAGATACTGATTTTTAAATAATCTGACATGCCATTTTACACCTGATTTTATATATCTATTTAATACATTAACACAAATCAGTTATCACTTCAAATAAACCAAACACAAATTTCACATCCAGATCTGACATTTAATTATTTTTGTTCGGATTGCTAAGAAAACCCTCAGTGATAGAAGGATCTAAATGTTGAGAACATAAATTCCTGAGAAAAAAATAAAGAAAAAAACACACGACAAACTGATTTGATCAAACACACATTCAGTTATTGCATTGCTTCAGCAGATATCCTCCACTTGAAAGAAGCAGCCATTTAAAGCAAATACCACAATATGGCAGTTTGGATTTCATAGTCGTGAACATTCAAATTCAGCATCGTTATCTGTCCTTGGATCATCTGATGTACTGCCTCCAGGTGGCGTACCAATACCACTGCTATTGGAGGAAGTAAATGAAAGACGTGTACCGGCAATTTCATAGCAATCCTGCAAAAAAAGTAAACAAATTTTGTTATTAAGTTGTTCTCTTTCTTTTAAAAATGTAAATCATTTCAGAAAAAAATTATTAATATTTCTTATCATAAAATTGAGAATGGAAATAAGCTACACTATATTACATTCACCCATAATTTTTATGTGGGCTTTAATATTTTCAATTAACAATATTTTGAAAACACTCTAAGACAGTCTAATTTAAGTTGAAAACATACATTAGAACTTTTTTTTATCATACACAGGCTTTTTACAATTTCATCATCAGTGAAATTGTGGCCTTCATTTATAATGACGTTGTAAAAAATTTCTTCCGTCTTTTGAAATAAACATTACATATTCTTTATTATTTGGTATTTAGTTCAGAATTGAAAAATATTTTTTTTTCCATAGATAATCTGTACACTCTTAGGAATGTATTATCAAATCTGTACACTCTTAGGAATGTATTATCAATAAGTCAGTTGTCCTTTACATTGTCAACATTGAAAATGCCAGAAAATAACTGAGTTTCATCTGGTACAAATTCATATGGAAGATACTCATTAATTTTTATTGTTGGTGTTCAAGATTGACATTTAAGGATATTTTTAGGCACGGTCAACTAACTATAAATGATAGATGGCTGCTCAACGTCCAGTGGCAAACTGGATTTTTAACATGCTAGTTCACAAGGTAACAGTCTGCAGGAAGACATGTCACCTTACACATTATTCTGACACCGAGCCGACCAGTCTTTGCTCTTACTCCTTAATGCCGTGTGCTTAGCAGAGAAGCAGCAAATACCTATTTTAAAGTCTTTGATTTGACCTGGCCGGGATTCGATCCCCACAACCTCCCGCACTCGAGGTGAACATGCTACTTCAAGACCACTGAGGCAGTTGATCATTTAAAATACTGTGAAAGTACTTTTATTCGTGGGGAACCAATTTTCGTGGTTTTCGTGGATGACTGTATCCACGAATTTAAGTGTCCAACGAAATAAAACAACCGTTGTCCAAATCAAGACATGAAAAGATCCCCATGTAGGTTTGACTACTGATATGATCTAGAGAATATATTGAATATCGCCAAATCTTAGAATACTATAAAAGTTGTCACAGGGCAAACGCACTATGAACTACAGCTGCAGGCAGGATTATACCCATTTAATCTTTAAAAACCTAAACTGTACAACTTTTGATCTTTTAATTCTCATAAAAAAATATTTTATCGATGAAAGTCAGATTTCCGGTATTGATATGCTATGATAAAGTGTTCATTTTATATCCTCATAATTCTCGTATGTATGGTAAATAATAATTTCATGCTGGGCTTGCTTTTGATAAGAATTATTTTACAATTCAAGATACTTTATAGCATATGTTTATGTAACTGTTTTCTTTAGATGACATGTTAATGGCCTAATTAACACCTTTGATGGTCTTTAATCTGTTGATCACTTTATCTCGGTTAATTAGTGTGATCACTACGATTTACACGGGTCAGTGTTCACTTTGCAATTTCCTTTAATCCAGACCATTTGTAATCTTCGTTTCTAATGGCATTAATTTTTCAATTTTTTTTGAATAGAAAACTAAAATACACGAATTTAAAAACCCACGAACATGTAAATGTTGCTCAAACCACGAAAATTGATACCCACGAATTAAAGTACTTTCACAGTATTCATTTTTAACTCTTACATCATGATTATAAAGTATTCAGCAAAGAAGCAAGTAATAGCTTAATCAGCTAAAAGGTAGTGATTAAAAAAAAAACCAAATTTACAAAAATATATATAAAAGAACTTGGTTTCCTTTGAACTAAAGGAAAAGATAAGATTTTATTCCCTGTCTGAACCCTACAACATTACAAACCAAATATGATCACATACAAGCAATCAAGACTGTTGTTTACATTTCTGTATGGTTAATGCAGAAAATCTCAATTTTACTAGGTGGAAGAAGGAAGCAATGGTTAAAACCTTTGACAAAGTTGTTTAAGGTAGAAAAGCCATGCATAGTGGATCCGT
The DNA here is from genome assembly GCA_017311375.1 of Mytilus coruscus. NCBI lineage: Eukaryota > Metazoa > Mollusca > Bivalvia > Mytilida > Mytilidae > Mytilus > Mytilus coruscus. The sequence goes on along the minus strand of CM029599.1, from coordinate 6,064,262 downwards.
TATTTTTGTTTGTATTTAACTTTAAAAAGCTGATGTTACATTTAAAATAAAATGACAGAAAGTTTTTTCTTTATCAATTCAGAAGTCCACATATCATACAAAGTAATATCTATTGTTCTACAATGGGGAATGAAGACTGTTCTTATTCTTTCCACTATTTTTGACTCAAAACAGCCTGGTATTTGGCTTATTTTATTGACTGTATTCAACCAATCAAATCCTGTCATTTTTCTTAAAGCAGAGATGAAGTACTTAACTTTTAGGCTCCATACTTCAATATAAACTGAAAAATCAGAACATTCATAAAAACTTAATAATAATTCATTGTTTGAAATTCTCTACTTAACAATGCATTCTGCTGGTGATTTACACTTGAACTTTAACCTTTTGGAAAACGGCTACCCAGTGAATAACTTTTCAAACACACTATAAATAAACTGTTGACACAGAGATATGTCTAGAATTTCGCAAGAAAGTAAAAAAAAAACTACAATCTGATGGGCAGCAACATTGCTTATTAATTCATAGTCCCTTGACCATGACCTAGGGGTCAGGGCCTCAAAAGAGATGTCAAACTGATATGAACTGATAGTAATGCAACTTTACAGAAAATATCATTGATCTATTTCAAGTACCGTATAGCGGGTTATTTTCGCGAGTGTTAAATTTCGCGATTTAGGGACAACAGAGTATATGAAAAATTTTGGAGGTTTTTATTTTGGTGGATTCTTAAATCCCAATTAAATATTTTGGCGGATACTGAAATTGTTGGTTAAAAAAAAACTTGACAAACAAGTGTCTATTGTTATGGTAAAATGATTTGTTTTTACCTGAATGTCGTCTTATTTATTGATTATATTCTAATATAGTTAATAAATAGAATATCGGTGACTTAGATATTTGTTACAGGTATTCAAACGTCTTGTAAATTTAACGGTTGATTAGTTACGAAATTGACGGGACCTTTGATGTACTTATTAATTAGGACATAAAATTATCTTGAGATTCTTACAACTCTTATATAGTTTGACACTTAATAATAAGGGTAATTACCTGATAGAATAGCTTAAACTCTTATTCTAATTGACACTTATTAATAAGGGTATACACACCTGACAGTCATTTTATAAAATACATGTATGTACAATGCCCTTTGGCATTTATGTTGTTAAAACTAACATATACCGTTATTGACCTGCCAACCTGAATAATAGATCATTTACAAAACGCTTTAGCTATTAGAAAGTACCCAACGTATGCATAAATTTTCGCGGAATTTATTATCGTGATTTTCGTTCATCCGCCAAAATAATCGAAAATAAATACCCCGCAAAAATAACCCGCTATAGGTAGTTCCTATCAAACTAACTTAAGCAGAAAACTTAACATTGAAAATTGCTAATTAATTGAATGTCACTGTATCATGACCTAGGGGACAGGGCCTCAAAAAAGTCGTCAAACTGATGGGTATTGATAATAATGCAACTTTTACAAAATATCATTGATCTATAACAATAGTTCCTTTCAAACTGACTTAGGCAGAAAATTTTAACAACCATTGACACATCCTACACTGCTGCCACTGGAAAAGCAACATCTATGTCTTGCTGTCAAAGGCGAGACAAAAACAGCTCTTCCTAGAAGTTGCTTGTCTTTCCAGTTGTCAACAAGAATGCATGTCATGTAGTGCTAAACATCCCCCCACTCAAAGTATCAGTTAACAGGAAGTATGTGTCCAACAGATTAAAAAAGTGCTCACACGTCACAACTCATCATTGTCAAGCTGCTGATCAAATATGAAGTCATTCATATCAGAAGCACTTGTAAATGTTTGACAAAATTCTTAATTTCATTCAACATCTTAAGTATCAGCAAATTGGAAGTAGGTGTCTGACAGTTAAAAAAGTGCTCACACATTACAACTCATCGCTGTCAAGCTGATGACCAAAGATGAAGTCATTCCTTCAGTAAAACTGAAGAAAATGTGACAGAAATATTTGTTTGACAAAGTGATGGACGGAGGGATAGATGGACGGACAGACAAGATCATTGCAATATATCTACGCTCATTGAATATGGGCATTTTTATTAAAGTTTACCAAATATTATTCCTTAAGAGTAAAATGTATGAATTAATAGTAAAACATATTGAGTATACATACAAACATGAACATAAATATTACATTATCATAAAATTTAATGAATCTTAAAATCAACGTGTCGAAATATACTACATCCTCATTTTGTGTCCCCTTGAATAATAAAATCCCAAAAGATGTGCTTTGCCAGTGTAAAGAAAGAAATGGCAGAGATTTAAGCTGCACAGAAGCATACGTACTCAGGATACTGTGTTTATATCTGTCATGCTTCAGATTCAGACTACGAAAGAAGAAAAGTTAATGTTACCAAATTGATTCATGTTCAAACATCCCTCGCTTTATATTGTGCAAAATTTTCTTTGCCTATACTTAAAAATTTTTCAAGTACTAAATGTAAATGCGGATAAGTAAATGTATAATATGAGAGTTTCTATGGTTTTGTTGTGGAATTGGCCCTTTGCCATGAGAATGAAACACAAAATAAATTAAACTTCCAAATGGAAAACATGAGTACTGACCCCAATAACATAAAAATAAATTACATATTAAGTGAATTGTGTCCCCCCTTTTATAAAAACATTTGTTCACTCAACCTCACATAAAATTACTTTACATACCATTTTGGCAAATCCTGAGGTTTTATTTATCAATTCATTGCTATACATTGTATTATACATACAATTCATTTTTTAAACATACATTGAGTTAATTTGATGTTTGATTAAAATCATTGCCTAATTTGGGAGAAAAAACAATTATATAATACATCAATATGGAGCAAAAAAAATTTGTTTTCCCCTACCCCAGCCAGGTCTACAAAAACTGCTAGGCTAAATTTATTTGTGCTTTTGAAACAATTTCCTTTTGTGTAATTCTTATGTAAATTCCATTTGTGTACCAGCTATATGTTCATCAATTATAGGAAGTCATTCTCAGAAGGCCTAAGCTTTGTTTTGAAATCATAAATATAAATATTTTTGGTGTTCAAGATTGACATTTAAGGATATTTTTAGGCACGGTCAACTAACTATAAATGATAGATGGCTGCTCAACGTCCAGTGGCAAACTGGATTTTTAACATGCTAGTTCACAAGGTAACAGTCTGCAGGAAGACATGTCACATTACCCGGACACATTATTCTGACACCGAGCCGACCAGTCTTTGCTCTTACTCCTTAATGCCGCGTGCTTAGCAGAGAAGCAGCAAATACCAATTTTAAAGTCTTTGATTTGACCTGGCCGGGATTCGATCCCCACAACCTCTCGCACTCGAGGTGAACATGCTACTTCAAGACCACTGAGGCAGTTGATCATTTAAAATACTGTGAAAGTACTTTTATTCGTGGGGAACCAATTTTCGTGGTTTTCGTGGATGACTGTATCCACGAATTTAAGTGTCCAACGAAATAAAACAACCGTTGTCCAAATCAAGACATGAAAAGATCCCCATGTAGGTTTGACTACTGATATGATCTAGAGAATATATTGAATATCGCCAAATCTTAGAATACTATAAAAGTTGTCACAGGGCAAAGCACTATGAACTACAGCTGCAGGCAGGATTATACCCATTTAATCTTTAAAACCTAAACTGTACAACTTTTGATCTTTTAATTCTCATAAAAAATATTTTATCGATGAAAGTCAGATTTCGGTATTGATATGCTATGATAAAGTGTTCATTTTATATCCTCATAATTCTCGTATGTATGGTAAATAATAATTTCATGCTGGGCTTGCTTTTGATAAGAATTATTTTACAATTCAAGATACTTTATAGCATATGTTTATGTAACTGTTTTCTTTAGATGACATGTTAATGGCCTAATTAACACCTTTGATGGTCTTTAATCTGTTGATCACTTTATCTCGGTTAATTAGTGTGATCACTACGATTTACGGGTCAGTGTTCACTTTGCAATTTCCTTTAATCCAGACCATTTGTAATCTTCGTTTCTAATGGCATTAATTTTTCAATTTTTTGAATAGAAAACTAAAATACACAATTTAAAACCCACGAACATGTAAATGTTGCTCAAACCACAAAATTGATACCCACAATTAAAGTACTTTCACAGTATTCATTTTAACTCTTACATCATGATTATAAAGTATTCAGCAAAGAAGCAAGTAATAGCTTAATCAGCTAAAAGGTAGTGATTAAAAAAAAACCAAATTTACAAAAATATATATAAAAGAACTTGGTTTCCTTTGAACTAAAGGAAAAGATAAGATTTTATTCCCTGTCTGAACCCTACAACATTACAAACCAAATATGATCACATACAAGCAATCAAGACTGTTGTTTACATTTCTGTATGGTTAATGCAGAAAATCTCAATTTTACTAGGTGGAAGAAGGAAGCAATGGTTAAAACCTTTGACAAAGTTGTTTAAGGTAGAAAAGCCATGCATAGTGGATCCGTTATTTTGTTTGTATTTAACTTTAAAAAGCTGATGTTACATTTAAAATAAAATGACAGAAAGTTTTTTCTTTATCAATTCAGAAGTCCACATATCATACAAAGTAATATCTATTGTTCTACAATGGGGAATGAAGACTGTTCTTATTCTTTCCACTATTTTTGACTCAAAACAGCCTGGTATTTGGCTTATTTTATTGACTGTATTCAACCAATCAAATCCTGTCATTTTCTTAAAGCAGAGATGAAGTACTTAACTTTTAGGCTCCATACTTCAATATAAACTGAAAATCAGAACATTCATAAAAACTTAATAATAATTCATTGTTTGAAATTCTCTACTTAACAATGCATTCTGCTGGTGATTTACACTTGAACTTTAACCTTTTGGAAAACAGCTACCCAGTGAATAACTTTTCAAACACACTATAAATAAACTGTTGACACAGAGATATGTCTAGAATTTCGCAAGAAAGTAAAAAAAAAACTACAATCTGATGGGCAGCAACATTGCTTATTAATTCATAGTCCCTTGACCATGACCTAGGGTCAGGGCCTCAAAAGAGATGTCAAACTGATATGAACTGATAGTAATGCAACTTTACAGAAAATATCATTGATCTATTTCAAGTACCGTATAGCGGGTTATTTTCTGAGTGTTAAATTTCGCGATTTAGGGACAACAGAGTATATGAAAAATTTTGGAGGTTTTTATTTTGGTGGATTCTTAAATCCCAATTAAATATTTTGGCGGATACTGAAATTGTTGGTTAAAAAAACTTGACAAACAAGTGTCTATTGTTATGGTAAAATGATTTGTTTTACCTGAATGTCGTCTTATTTATTGATTATATTCTAATATAGTTAATAAATAGAATATCGGTGACTTAGATATTTGTTACAGGTATTCAAACGTCTTGTAAATTTAACGGTTGATTAGTTACTGAAATTGACGGGACCTTTGATGTACTTATTAATTAGGACATAAAATTATCTTGAGATTCTTACAACTCTTATATAGTTTGACACTTAATAATAAGGGTAATTACCTGATAGAATAGCTTAAACTCTTATTCTAATTGACACTTATTAATAAGGGTATACACACCTGACAGTCATTTTATAAAATACATGTATGTACAATGCCCTTTGGCATTTATGTTGTTAAAACTAACATATACCGTTATTGACCTGCCAACCTGAATAATAGATCATTTACAAAACGCTTTAGCTATTAGAAAGTACCAACGATGCATAAATTTTCGCGAATTTATTATCGTGATTTTCGTTCATCCGCCAAAATAATCGAAAATAAATACCCATAAAAATAACCCGCTATAGGTAGTTCCTATCAAACTAACTTAAGCAGAAAACTTAACATTGAAAATTGCTAATTAATTGAATGTCACTGTATCATGACCTAGGGGGCAGGGCCTCAAAAAAGTCGTCAAACTGATGGGTATTGATAATAATGCAACTTTTACAAAATATCATTGATCTATAACAATAGTTCCTTTCAAACTGACTTAGGCAGAAAATTTTAACAACCATTGACACATCCTACACTGCTGCCACTGGAAAAGCAACATCTATGTCTTGCTGTCAAAGGCGAGACAAAAACAGCTCTTCCTAGAAGTTGCTTGTCTTTCCAGTTGTCAACAAGAATGCATGTCATGTAGTGCTAAACATCCCCCCACTCAAAGTATCAGTTAACAGGAAGTATGTGTCCAACAGATTAAAAAAGTGCTCACACGTCACAACTCATCATTGTCAAGCTGCTGATCAAATATGAAGTCATTCATATCAGAAGCACTTGTAAATGTTTGACAAAATTCTTAATTTCATTCAACATCTTAAGTATCAGCAAATTGGAAGTAGGTGTCTGACAGTTAAAAAAGTGCTCACACATTACAACTCGTCGCTGTCAAGCTGATGACCAAAGATGAAGTCATTCCTTCAGTAAAACTGAAGAAAATGTGACAGAAATATTTGTTTGACAAAGTGATGGACGGAGGGATAGATGGATGGACAGACAAGATCATTGCAATATATCTACGCTCATTGAATATGGGCATTTTTATTAAAGTTTACCAAATATTATTCCTTAAGAGTAAAATGTATGAATTAATAGTAAAATAACAGGTGCACAACTTCATGACTTCATAAAATCTGTGCAAATTTGGTTGAATCCGTTAAAGCTGTTTTCAAGTATACATATTAATAAACTAATATGAGCAGAATTGACCAAGTCCATGTGCAAGTATGGGAAACCCCAAAACAACAGGTGCATAACTTCATTCACAGTAGAAGAATCTTCAAGTTTGGTTGAATTCTGTCAAGCTGTTTTCAAGGAGTTGCAGAATATCAATGTGTGACGCAAACTGACAAAGACATTGACACAAGTATTAAGTAATATCTAGGTGTCCCTGTACCTTCCCATTAAAGTTACCTAGGTTTGGTTTTGTTGTCTGACGAGAAGGTACAAGGTTTGGTTTTGTTGCCTAATTAAATTTTTATCTAGCACCATAGTTTTAAAACCCTGGTACTAACAAATTATAATAAAGTATAGAGTTAAAATAAAATATATGAAGAAGGAAAACAGATATACTAAGTAAAATGAAATTTCTATATGATAACAACATGCTGTGTTCATGCTGAAATAGTGAGGGAGAAAAAAGGCATGCTGGGATTGATATGCCTCTGTATATTGACGTTCAGGGAAAATTACATTGAGGAATTTGTGGTTACTAAATCATCATTATATAACAGCACAAAAACCAGACATCTGTCTCCTTTGTGGTCAAATCTAGTCCAATTAAATCCTTTATTTTTTCAATAAAAAGTTGATGGCTATTCAAATATTACTGCCTCCTTCTGGCAGATAGAGTTCTGTTTAATAATTTTAATTTCAACTTCAAATATAAAGGTCCTATTCATTTTAGAACAGTTGACATAATCTGGAAAGATTTGACCAATCACTAGAAAACATACACAATATCTTGATTTCCGTTAGAAAACATTGAACTAAATAAAATGAATATCTTTATATGAACATATGAATTTTGGATTGGCCTATATAACGAATTTCTACTCTACAAAATAGGTACACAGTAATTTACGTTCACATGCAATTTTAAAACAATATATTATCTTCTTTAAAAAGGTTGACATATTAATGCACGATTTCCATTGAAATGATAGGACAACATAAAAACAAAAGTCAACTACAAAAGCACATTGAGGAGGCAAGCAAAGGATGATAAAATGATGACCTGTGGTTTATACGGGCCACTTTGAACTTTGGTATGTGTAATTGCTTACACCTCTACCTATAGATTCTGGTGACATAGCATGAACCTGGAAATCAAATACATGGTCATATAAACGTTTTATTCTTAAACAAAATAGTCAAATTATTTTAGGTATGCAACATGATCATATAAATGCTTTGTTTTCTAACAAACACAAACAAGTTTGACTATTTTGTGTGTAATATGGTCATTGAAATGTTTCTTTCTTAAATAAAATGAAATAGTTAATGTATTTTTATGTGTGAAATCAGTATAGCAAAATTTGAAAGGAGGGTGAAATATGAAAGTGTAATTGTGCGGTTCAATGTAGACTTTTGTGTAAATTTGTGATTTGCAGGAAAAGTTATAACTATTTTACCTTTCTGTGGAAGAACCGATGATGAAAATGTGTTTACATTTGGAATACATGTATACAAATGAAGAAGTATACATAACATGTTTAGATTGTGCAATACAAGTTTTAGACATTTGAATGATGAGCATTTCATTGTGCATTTAGAAAGCATTGAAACAAAGTTACAAATTTCATTTCAAAGAAATCACAACCTGATTGGCAAATAGGCCTTAACTGGCATCAAACAAAGCTAAGAGTATCAGCACACAGGATGGGAACCCACAGACTACATGCCTATCTCATTTTGTCCTATATGAACTAGCTATATTGTCATAGATATATCTGACATTTTTATAGTGTGTCTATTGATTTACCTCAAACATTGAAGATGTACTCTCCTAAGGATACTCGGTCATGTCCTAATTCTGGACTGTCAGATGCAGTTCAGTAAAACTGAAGAAAATGTGACAGAAATATTTGTTTGACAAAGTGATGGACGGAGGGATAGATGGACGGACAGACAAGATCATTGCAATATATCTACGCTCATTGAATATGGGCATTTTTATTAAAGTTTACCAAATATTATTCCTTAAGAGTAAAATGTATGAATTAATAGTAAAACATATTGAGTATACATACAAACATGAACATAAATATTACATTATCATAAAATTTAATGAATCTTAAAATCAACGTGTCGAAATATACTACATCCTCATTTTGTGTCCCCTTGAATAATAAAATCCCAAAAGATGTGCTTTGCCAGTGTAAAGAAAGAAATGGCAGAGATTTAAGCTGCACAGAAGCATACGTACTCAGGATACTGTGTTTATATCTGTCATGCTTCAGATTCAGACTACGAAAGAAGAAAAGTTAATGTTACCAAATTGATTCATGTTCAAACATCCCCTCGTTTTATATTGTGCAAAATTTTCTTTGCCTATACTTAAAAATTTTTTCAAGTACTAAATGTAAATGCGGATAAGTAAATGTATAATATGAGAGTTTCTATGGTTTTGTTGTGGAATTGGCCCTTTGCCATGAGAATGAAACACAAAATAAATTAAACTTCCAAATGGAAAACATGAGTACTGACCCCAATAACATAAAAATAAATTACATATTAAGTGAATTGTGTCCCCCCTTTTATAAAAACATTTGTTCACTCAACCTCACATAAAATTACTTTACATACCATTTTGGCAAATCCTGAGGTTTTATTTATCAATTCATTGCTATACATTGTATTATACATACAATTCATTTTTTAAACATACATTGAGTTAATTTGATGTTTGATTAAAATCATTGCCTAATTTGGGAGAAAAAACAATTATATAATACATCAATATGGAGCAAAAAAAATTTGTTTTCCCCTACCCAAGCCAGGTCTACAAAAAACTGCTAGGCTAAATTTATTTGTGCTTTTTGAAACAATTTCCTTTTTGTGTAATTCTTATGTAAATTCCATTTGTGTACCAGCTATATGTTCATCAATTATAGGAAGTCATTCTCAGAAGGCCTAAGCTTTGTTTTGAAATCATAAATATAAATATTTGCAGCTTAGATGGTGAATGAAATTGCATTGTCAGAAAGCTGCAAAAAGCACAGTTTGCTTTCTAAAATGTTTTCAATATTAAATTCTGAAAAAAATCTACCTCCCTGGTCTTGTCTGAAATCCGGCCAGGCGTAAAAAGGGAGACCAATACTTTTATGTTTTTAATATGGTAATAAGAGATTTTTTTCACACTTTCCTTATATTTGACCAAATATTAATATAAGCTGACAAGATAGTGTTAGGTCTACCACCAGTTGCCTTGCCAAACACAGAAACAAGTTTTTTTAAGAAGAAAAGAGCTTTCAAAACAGGGTTAAATTGTTAATTTATTGCATAATTTAGACTTTGATACTATGTAGTCAATCACAGTTCTTGTCTGGTATCATACTATGGCTTATGTGCATTAATATGCAATAAAAACAGCTTATTTTTCAACATAGATGGACTCTCAACCATGTTCAAATACATATGTTGATTGATAGGAATATGAACCCTTCTTTGTACAAGATAACTTGGTGTTTAGTAGGCTATCTGACAAGGGCTATTTATGGAGGCATCCTACCTAGACACATCACTCTGACTATCAGCAGACAATTTTTTGCTATTAAATACTGTATGCTTAGACACAGGTAAAAATCCTTAGACCTCAAACACTCAGGTCAAGTACATTATCACTGGGTTATTGTCTCATTGACGTATATTCCATATCACTGGGGTATTGTCTCATTGATGTATATGTTGCCTGCCTTCTGGAAATAATATGAAATGGTCATGTCCATGTTTTGCTTTAAGAAACCCCAAAGTCATTTAGATCATATATTAAAATAACAGGTGCACAACTTCATGACTTCATAAAATCTGTGCAAATTTGGTTGAATCCGTTAAAGCTGTTTTCAAGTATACATATTAATAAACTAATATGAGCAGAATTGACCAAGTCCATGTGCAAGTATGGGAAACCCCAAAACAACAGGTGCACAACTTTATTCACAGTAGAAGAATCTTCAAGTTTGGTTGAATTCTGTCAAGCTGTTTTCAAGGAGTTGCAGAATATCAATGTGTGACGCAAACTGACAAAGACATTGACACAAGTACTAAGTAATATCTATGTGTCCCTGTACCTTCCCATTAAAGTTACCTAGGTTTGGTTTTGTTGTCTGACGAGAAGGTACAAGGTTTGGTTTTGTTGCCTAATTAAATTTTTTTATCTAGCACCATAGTTTTAAAAACCCTGGTACTAACAAATTATAATAAAGTATAGAGTTAAAATAAAATATATGAAGAAGGAAAAACAGATATACTAAGTAAAATGAAATTTCTATATGATAACAACATGCTGTGTTCATGCTGAAATAGTGAGGGAGAAAAAAGGCATGCTGGGATTGATATGCCTCTGTATATTGACGTTCAGGGAAAATTACATTGAGGAATTTGTGGTTACTAAATCATCATTATATAACAGCACAAAAACCAGACATCTGTCTCCTTTGAGGTCAAATCTAGTCCAATTAAATCCTTTATTTTTTCAATAAAAAGTTGATGGCTATTCAAATATTACTGCCTCCTTCTGGCAGATAGAATTCTGTTTAATAATTTTAATTTCAACTTCAAATATAAAGGTCCTATTCATTTTTAGAACAGTTGACATAATCTGGAAAGATTTGACCAATCACTAGAAAACATACACAATATCTTGATTTCCGTTAGAAAACATTGAACTAAATAAAATGAATACCTTTATATGAACATATGAATTTTGGATTGGCCTATATAACGAATTTCTACTCTACAAAATAGGTACACAGTAATTTACGTTCACATGCAATTTTAAAACAATATATTATCTTCTTTAAAAAAAGGTTGACATATTAATGCACGATTTCCATTGAAATGATAGGACAACATAAAAAACAAAAAGTCAACTACAAAAGCACATTGAGGAGGCAAGCAATAGGATGATAAAATGATGACCTGTGGTTTATACGGGCCACTTTGAACTTTGGTATGTGTAATTGCTTACACCTCTACCTATAGATTCTGGTGACATAGCATGAACCTGGAAATCAAATACATGGTCATATAAACGTTTTATTCTTAAACAAAATAGTCAAGATATTTTAGGTATGCAACATGATCATATAAATGCTTTGTTTTCTAACAAACACAAATAAGTTTGACTATTTTTGGTGTGTAATATGGTCATTGAAATGTTTCTTTCTTAAATAAAATGAAATAGTTAATGTATTTTTATGTGTGAAATCAGTATAGCAAAATTTGAAAGGAGGGTGAAATATGAAAGTGTAATTGTGCGGTTCAATGTAGACTTTTGTGTAAATTTGTGATTTGCAGGAAAAGTTATAACTATTTTACCTTTCTGTGGAAGAACCGATGATGAAAATGTGTTTACATTTGGAATACATGTATACAAATGAAGAAGTATACATAACATGTTTAGATTGTGCAATACAAGTTTTAGACATTTGAATGATGAGCATTTCATTGTGCATTTAGAAAGCATTGAAACATAGTTACAAATTTCATTTCAAAGAAATCACAACCTGATTGGCAAATAGGCCTTAACTGGCATCAAACAAAGCTAAGAGTATCAGCACACAGGATGGGAATCCACAGACTACATGCCTATCTCATTTTGTCCTATATGAACTAGCTATATTGTCATAGATATATCTGACATTTTTATAGTGTGTCTATTAATTTACCTCAAACATTGAAGATGTACTCTCTCCTAAGGATACTCGGTCATGTCCTAATTCTGGACTGTCAGATGCAGTTGAAATTGGACGAGCACTTCCTAAAATAAATATAAAATTCGTAAGCAGCATTCTGAATGATAAGCATTCTGTACTAACGACAAAATATTCGATTCAATTAAAAACTGTGATCAGAAATATAAATACACTTGTTGTGTTGTGTTAGGCATACCTAATTCTATAAAACTGTGATCAGACATGTTATACACTTGTTGTGTTAGGGATACCTAATCCTAATTCTATGTATCTGAACACTGGAAGTAGCTGCCTGACAGATCTTAAAAGCACTCACACATTACTTTTTTCATGAGAAAAGGGGGACATAATTTTTTGTTCATTCAACATACTGTAAATTAAGAAATTATTGCAAGATTTTTATTAATGCGAAAAATGTGATTGAGTGAGTATCGCAACAATAAGAACTCACATTCTGATATCTGATACATGTATCTTTATGCATATTTTCCTGAAATTGCAATAATCAATCTCACAGTAGGTCTATTCTTTAAAAATCGCAATAATAAATGCACCCAATAATTCCTGAATTTACAGTATTGAAGAACTCAAAGTATCAGCAAACAGGAAGTAACTATCTGACAATAGCTATTGTATTTATTCAATGGGACAGTTCACATTCCAAGAATTTAAATACCCTGACCAACATCAACTGATTCTCAAGAAAAGTTTTATTTCCTTCCCAATACATGAACACCTTGCAAAAAATACATGTTTCAATACATCACACTTACCATTGTGTTGTGCACCCCTTGTATGAGCTTCTTGAACAGTTTTCATGCTTGGATGCAATATACTTCTAACTCTCTGTGGGATTGGATCACTCCCTCCTGAAGCCTCTGGTTGAGGTTGATTCTACAATAACAAATCACATGATTTTAATATAACACCTTGTCCTTAGTAACAAAGGCAGTTAATCTAAGCGTTAGTAGGAAGAAATGATTATGTATGAAAGGTGAAATCAAAACCATTGGTGAACATATTTGACACCATTTATTAAATTTCAGAAATTGTAAAAAGTTATTCTTCTTATAAATGAGAATTTAGATAAATGACTTATTTTTGTTGTTGTCCTTTTCCAATCCACGATGTCATTGATAATTGAAATTGTTTATTTGGTATATAAACATAACATATCCAAATTTATACAAATTACACATGTAGATATTTCCTATGATCTACAAAATGTACATTTCTATATGTTTACTATTTGATTGATTGTTGGTTGCTTAACATCCATTGGCAAATATTTCATGCATATTCAGGACGATGTTTACTATTTGTACATATGTAGTTGATAAATACAAATTATGAGTTTGATCTACCAATATAGTTCTGTCTACCTAGATACCAACACTTTGGCAATTAGTGAAGTGCGTTTGGTGTTAGGCAGTGAAAAAAGATATATTCCTCTTTTAATTCATGCAAAACTTTGAAGTTTTGACATCAAGTAGTTTTAAATAACATTCCTATAGATATAGGTAATGTGGTGTGAGTGCCAATGAGACAACTCTCCATCCAAATAACAATTTATAAAAGTAAACCATTATAGGTCAATGTACGGCCTTCAACACGGAGCCTTGGCATTTTGAATGAATTTTAAAATTCTGATATTTGAATGAATTTAAAAAATCATCCCATGCAAGTTCCTTATTTTTTAAATACAATGCTCAGAGGTTTGAATTAAAATACATTTCTTTACCTTTTGAAGTTCTATCAATGCCTGAAGACCCAAATCAGGACCCATACTTTACCTCTGGAAGTTCTATCAATGCCTGAAGTCCCAAATCAGGACCCATACTTTACCTCTGGAAGTTCTATCAATGCCTGAAGTCCCAAATCAGGACCCATTCTTTACCTTTGGAAGTTCTATCAATGCCTGACGTCCCAAATCAGGACCCATACTTTACCTTTGGAAGTTCTATCAATGCCTGAAGTCACAAATCCGGACCCATACTTTACCTTTGGAAGTTCTATCAATGCCTGAAGTCCCAAATCAGGACCCATATTTTTACCTTGGGAAGTTCTATCAATGCCTGAAGTCCCAAATCAGGACCCATTCTTTACCTTTGGAAGTTCTATCAATGCCTGAAGTCCCAAATCAGGACCCATACTTTACCTTTGGAAGTTCTATCAATGCCTGAAGTCCCAAATCCAGACCCATACTTTACCTTTGGAAGTTCTATCAATGCCTGAAGTCCCAAATCCGGACCAATAATTTACCTTTGGAAGTTCTATCAATGCCTGAAGTCCCAAATCAGGACCCATATGAGCCACATGACTGAAATTTGTTGGTCCAGAAATAATTCTTGATCGTCTGTCTGCCCTATAAATAGAAAATGAATTTCAAATCATGTTAACAGTTAAGTTTATTCAATTAGAAAACCTTTGAAACAACACTCCATTCTGCTCAACAACAAAAATTTAAAAAGCTTACTTAACCATTTTGAATTTTTACCTGAGAAGATATATTGGATTAGTGTTCATCTAAAGAGATAGTATAATTTTATAATATCTTAAAAATAATCTGTTATGTATAAAAAAGAAAAAGTAATGATTGAATGATTTTCTACACTGTTTTCACAGGACTTATATCTACAAAAAAAATTACCATCCAAACCACGGTCTACCTAAATCTCCAAAAAGACAATTACAATTATTTCCTAACCTTAGAAATATAGCAAAAATAATTTAACAACAGATGTAATATAACATGCATAGAATATATTCATGCAGGCTGAAAGCTGAGTCGTGACTTAGAACTGCAGTGTAACTGTTGTAATGCTTGATTCTTTAAGAGTATGCTTTATAGATATAAGAAGATGTGGTATTGAGTGCCAATGAGACAACCTGCTTTTAATGCACTTGTGCAAGGGACACCTGTATATAGTCCACCACGTAATATCAGTCCATTTTCAATATTTAACGTACACTCATACATTTTTACAAATTAATGCTATTTATGTGTATATAATTATACATGGGATATCAATTTTTATGGATTTTTGGGGTACAGGTAAACCATAAATTTAATTTGTTCAATGAAGTACAAATTTTCAAAAGGCAGACTTTGGCTAAATGATGAAATCAAATATAGAATCCACAGTAGCTCATAAAAAGCATTTGCAATTAAATTGGTGATAACCAACAATACAAAGTCTCATCCTACGAAGTATTGTTGTTCAATGGTTATATAGTTGCTACAAAATATATGATGAAAGGATACAAGTTTCTTGTTGCTACAAATGAATCTTGTGAAAGTTTGTGGTCTTAAGAAAATTACTTTTTCAAATGGGGAAATATTAATTCCTTTAATTACAAAAAAAATGCTATTTCCATAACCTATATACATGTATATATATGTAAAAACAAATGCCCATAAAAAAACTCTGCTGATGCTAAACTCTATATGTGATAAGCAAAAAAGACAGAATTTCACACTATATATACATAGAAACAAAAATAATATAAAATATATCTATACTACTATGCTCTAATTATATGATATACATGTACAAGATGTGGTGGTTAGCAGGCTATAATGTAATGGGCACTACGGATCGTTCATGCAGGACATGCAGAGTTCACTGAAGCATAGCAATGTGACTGGCCCACTATGATAAGAAAGAGAGCTTACTGGACTTGTACTGGAATACTGGTGTGAAAACTATCTGGTCCCATATGTGCTACATGACTGAACGTAAGAGGTCCTGAAATTTCACGAGAACGTCGTTCCTGCCTATACAAAATATTACCAATTGTCAATTACTCCATTTTGCCAGTCAAACTGACCACACCGATTTAATAGCTGGACAATGGAAGGAGTCTCATATAACAGATTACATGTTTATACGATGCTAGCTTTGGCACACTAATTATTTGTTTATCATGCAAGTATATCAAATTATCATGCTAAGATGTAAAGAAGATATCGCTGAATTTGATAAGTATGTTTTCTGCAGAAGAATGAGATTAAAGTATATAGTTTCTTTCCTATGCAAAGTTCAGTTCAGTTCAGTTCATGGCTATTCCAGAAATAAGTGTGAAATGGAAAGCGAAGAAGTGAAACACATAATTTTATCTCACATTGCAAACAATTCTAAAATCTGACCCAACCCATTTTCTCATAGGAATGCCTTAAGAAAGTCCAAGCTTAGTATACCAAGTTGCTGTGTAGGATGTTAAACAAACACAACTTATGGACAATCAAAGAGGCCTCCAACACACATATTTCTGGAAAAGCCCTAACATATTACCTAATTCAACAGCTACATATATTAATTTCATTAGAATATATCTTTATCATTATCTATTTTGTATTTTATAGATGCTGAATTCATCATTTAAGTTATGATTTGCTATAAATGTAACAACATTGAACTGTCGTTAAAAAATGATTAACATTCAAAGCTAAACATAAACTGCTGCATGCTTATAAAAATATAATCTGAGTAGATTTTTCTGTTACTGCTAGTGTTTGGCCCAGTCTTGCTATGTAGAATCTTATACATCAATTCTTTCTGGGAAAATTTGAACACTTGAATTTCCAACATAAAATTATCCAACCCATAACAAAACACTTATCAAATAATGTTACCTTCCTATATGCTGCAACACCATCACAAATTGATCAAACAAACATATTGTGAGCTAACAAGAATACTTACCCTTTAACATTCTGATCATCTCTTGTTTTGAAAGAGAATCGTCTTTTGCTTCTGTTTACACTCTTGCTCTTGAAAATTTCTGATAAGTTAAGTTTGTCTTCTTCTGCAAATTATCAAAAATTCATAACTTAGTTGTATAAGTGTTTTATATTTACATTTATACACTGTAAACTAAATTGGATTACAAGTTTCATCATAAGGAAAGATTTCATGCCACTGTTAAATTGGTCTGAAATGTTTCTTTGTACAGTAAATGATTATGTCAAGGTAGCTATAATGCATATATCTAAGTGAAATAATGCACTCAATTTTGTAGACACTGATAAGATCTTTTGCCTCTAAATGTGAAAATAAAACTAATGAGTTGGTCCTAGATTTCTTATTCCACATTGTTCTACAGAAAGGATTATTTTTTAGATTAATACCTAAATGAATGCTGTATTATCTTACCTAAGTGAATATTTTTGAAGTAGACTATATGTTGTGAGTCAAGGTTTGTGAACAAATTCATAGAACCATCTTTACATAAAGGTTTTGTCTGAAAGTAAACAATAAAATGCACACATAAAAGTATACTTATTAATAAATTTTCCATATCTTTGTTTTTATGATTAGGTTCATTTCGAAAATTAAATAATACAACAACAGGTAGGAAATCTCCTTCTGACAAATATGTTTGGTAGTGAGATTTAATCACCATACAATGGGCGCTATATAGTAATATATTTGCAACAACAAAAGCGAGCAATACTAAAATCTCGGTGTTTTACATATTTGAATTTTAAGCTATTATGTGTATTCCACTTGATGCTTCAGCAAAACTAATTTCTTTAATAATAAGTTAAGAACAGCCAAATTACATCATACGAGAAAATCACCAACACGTTAAAAAACTATAAAATTACATCCAAACTAATAGTCAGGAGCCTGTAGTTCAGTGGTTGTCGTTGGTTCATGTCTGTCATACTTGTTTTTCGTTAATTGTTTTGTTATAAATTAAGCTATCAATTGAATTGTTTCATATTTTTCATGTCAGGACCTTTTATAGCCGACCACACTGTATGGATTTTTCTCATTGGTGAAGGCCGTAAGGTTGCCTATAATTGCTTACATCCACTTTATTTGAACTTTGGTGGATAGTTGTCTCATTGGCAATCATACCTCATCTCCTTACTTTTATAAGAAACAAAACCCCAATAATTCAATTTTGATGAAATCAAACAAAGTTTAATTTTGGACCCTTTTGACCTCAATGTGGACAAAGTTGATAACGGGGCCCAAAAATCAAAAATCTAAATACATGGTTAGATTCAGTATATCAAAGAACCCCATATATTCAATTTTTGTTGAAATCAAACAAAGTTTAATTTTGGACCCCGATTTGGACCAACTTGAAAACTGGGCCCATTATCAAAAATCTAAATACATGTTTAGATTCAGCATATCAAAGAACCCTAAGAATTCAATTTTTGTTAAAATCAAACTAAGTTTAATTTTGGACCCTTTGGACCTTAATGTAGACCAATTTGAAAACAGGACCAAAAATTAAGAATCTAAATACACAGTTAGATTCGGCATATCAAAGAACCCCAATAATTCAATTTTTGATGAAATCAAACAAAGTTTAATTTTGGACCCTTTGGACCTCAATGTGGACCAATTTAAAAACGGGGCCCAAAATCCAAAAACTTAGTAACATTAAACTTACACTACCCTTTCATATTATTATGCAGCAAAATTAATAAAATCATACTTTTTTTAAGTTGAGAGTCTGTATCCATTCAACAGTTTTATATTATATACAAAACAGCATTCTCAGAATAGCACAGGAGATATGGTTCATAATAGGCTGAAAATAAAGAAGGAATTCTCAATTATTTAATATTAAGTCCGATATATTATTTGTTTTCATTTTTCATTTTCCATAAATGAGATAGAAATCAGACAGAAATTGTATTTCATGGTTTAAAAGTAAAAAATAACTTAAAATAACTAAAAAGTTATTCATCCGTAACTTCTTACACTGTCTATTTATTCTCACTTGTTCTTTTTCCATTACCATCATATTGTTGTATTCTAAATGGTGAAATGTTAACCTACCAAATGCCAAGGGTGGAGCTGGCCACATCATTTCTTGAGTCCTACTTCTCTTACCACTATTGTCTACATATACACCTAATACTGAAATACACAACAAACACTAGTGTAAACATAAACATGTAAACTATTTGTGTCGAACATTGAATAAGCGTCTGTAAAACACGCAATTGATGATGGATGGTTGTTAAATGTCCAGTGGCAAATTAATAGCATTTTGCATGTTAATAGGATATAAATATGAACCCTGCAAGACACCCCGAAATGGGTTTTAACATGCTAGTTCACAAAGTAACACAGTAAGATATGTCACCCTACCTGGAGACATTATTCTAACTATGAGTCGACTTGTCTCTGTTCTTACTCCTAAATATGTTATGCTTTACAGACAAGCAACAAATGACAACATTCAAGTCTTTGATTGACCTGGCTGGGGATCAAGCCAACAACCATCGGGAGATGAACAAACTACCATAATTTAATGCTCAAATCTATGTGCTATTTATATTTAAGTACGAAGATTCCCTCATGCCATCAAGAAAACTAACTATCTTGTTTTTGATGTTCAAAAACTGTTATATATGGCCTTTTATAGCATTTCTATTGATTTTGTT
This sequence comes from Mytilus coruscus, assembly GCA_017311375.1. Taxonomy (NCBI): domain Eukaryota; kingdom Metazoa; phylum Mollusca; class Bivalvia; order Mytilida; family Mytilidae; genus Mytilus; species Mytilus coruscus. The sequence goes on along the minus strand of CM029599.1, from coordinate 6,044,371 downwards.
CATGGTACAGACATCATACAATTATAGATTGCAACGTTTACAGAAATTTAATGATCAAATGCAATTTTGTCAATCAAATTCATCAAAAACAGTGTTTTATTCAAAATTTGTTAAAACAAGTGAAACTGTGAGCTACTGCTCACTGATGATACCCCAAATACTTAACGGTAAACAGGTAGTTGTTGAGTGATGAATCTGAAAACATATCACACGGTATAGCTGACTTATATAAACCCTGAAACCAAATTTCGGAAATCCTTGTAATGTAGTTCCTGAGAAAAATGTGACGAAAATTTTCAACTTGGATGTCATGTGTAAGATGATGAAATTGTTCGGTAAACAGGAAGTTGTTGAGTGTTAAATCTGAAAACGCATCAAACGGTATAGCTGACTTATATAAACCCAGAAACCAAATTTCAGAAATCCTTGTAATGTAGTTCCCGAGAAAGATGCAAAGAAAAATATTCATAGGACGGACGGACTGACGGATGGATGGATGGACGGACAGACAGATAGAGGTAAAACAGTATACCCCCACTTTTTTAAAGAGGGGGTATAGCAGATGGTCAGACAGAGGTAAAACAGTATTTTTTAAAGCTGAGTATAATTATAAAAACTAGGATGTGTTTAGTCTTTTTCATCAGGTTTTATATTACTGAACGGCACCATTTGCTTCACATAAAGGAATTTATGTGCCAAGAAAGATCTCAATTATTCTTTATCAAAGTAAAATGGATCAGGGTCTGCAATGAAAAATAGGGTCATTAGAGAACTAGATGTCATACTATTAATAATTACCATTAAACACTAGAAAATATTCTGTTTCAGACACCTGTACTGCCAGCAGTGCATCTAATTGTATCTGGACAAGAAATTGTAGACTAGGGTCCTCTGTGTTCAGTAAAGCTATAAAACAAAGAAGCAGCCATGTTACCATTTATTAAAAGAATTGTGCAAATATTACTTATATTAGGATTACATACTCATACTTATAAAATGCTAATAAATTCCATACAAGTAATCAAAACTGTGTCACACTATATGTTTTATGACTCCACTTATACATGTTATATATGTCATAATTCTGTCCCAGAAACTTTCATTTTGCTGACCTTTTCTAATATGCTTATATATATATATATATATATTTGGGTGTTTAGAGAGGTGAATGCTGGATACATTACACTAGGATTTCTTTGACATACCAATACAGACATATTTCTCAGACATTACAACATACTGATAGATAAACCTGTATATAAGGAAAATATGTATCCTTATATAAAAATTAACTTTAGAACCTATTTTTCCATAAAATGGATATTTCCCCAGTATCCATTATTTGTACTGGTGCTCCCTAAACTATAAATTACTGTTATCTTTTAGCAGACAGATTGGTATTTAAGAGAAAACACAGTTCTCATTAACACTAAAAATAAAACACAGCTCCTTAAACCTTGTTCCCCAAAAAAATCATTTTCCAATGGCATTTACTATTCAGCAATTTGTGTGTATTTAAGATTTAAATGCCATTATCAAAGGTAGTATGTCTTGCTATAAGAAAATAAAATGCTCCATGGGCGCAGCTTGATACGACCGCAGAGGTCGAACCCTGAACAATTGGGGCAAGTATGGACACAATATTCAAGCTTGATACAGCTCTGAATTTGGATTGTGATTAAATATTTGACACAGCATAGGTTTCTGACACAGAATGAATGTGGTCTAAGAACTTAAAATTTTAAATTGGACATTCACCTATTATGGTCCAATATCCAAAATCTAAATACATTGTTAGATTCAGCATATCAAAGAACCCTAAGAGTTCAATTTTGATGAAATCAAACAAAGTTTAATTTTGGACCCTTTGACCTCAATGTGGACAAAGTTGATAACGGGCCCAAAAATCAAAAATCTAAATACATGGTTAGATTCAGCATATCAAAGAACCCCATATATTCAATTTTTGTTGAAATCAAACAAAGTTTAATTTTGGACCCGATTTGGACCAACTTGAAAACTGGGCCCACAATCAAAATCTAAATACATGTTTAGATTCAGCATATCAAAGAACCCTAAGAATTCAATTTTGTTGAAATCAAACTTAAGTTTTAAATTTGGACCTTAATGAGACCAATTTGAAAATCTTTGGACCTTAATGTAGACCAATTTGAAAACGGGACCAAAATTAAGAATCTAAATACATGGTTAGATTCAGCATATCAAAGAACCCCATATATTCAATTTTGTTGAAATCAAACAAAGTTTAATTTTGGACCCGATTTGGACCAACTTGAAAACTGGGCCCATAATCAAAAATCTAAATACATGTTTAGATTCAGCATATCAAAGAACCCTAAGAATTCAATTTTGTTAAAATCAAACTAAGTTTAATTTTGGACCCTTTGGACCTTAATGTAGACCAATTTGAAAATGGGACCAAAATTAAGAATCTAAATACACGTTAGATTTGGCATATCAAAGAACCCCATATATTCAATTTTGTTGAAATCAAACAAAGTTTAATTTTGGACCCCAATTTGGACCAACTTGAAAACTGGGCCCATAATCAAAATCTAAATACATGTTTAGATTCAGCATATCAAAGAACCCTAAGAATTCAATTTTGTTAAAATCAAACTAAGTTTAATTTTGGACCGTTTGGACCTCAATGTGGACCAATTTAAAACGGGCCCAAAATCCAAAAACTTAATACACGGTTAGATTCAGCATATTAAAGAACCCCAAGAATTCAAGAATAAAACCCATTGAAATTGGTCAAGAAATAAGCAATTTATACAAAGTATCTTCTTTTGCACAATACTGTGCAATTGAATATTTCTTGCAATTGCGCAATACTGTGCAATTGAATATTTCTTGCTATTGCGCAATACTGTACAATTGACAATTTCTTGCTATTGTGCAATATTGTGCTATTGGATATTTCTTGCTATTGCGCAATACTGTGCAATTAAAGATTTCTTGCTATTGCGCAATACTGTGCAATTAAAGATTTCTTGCTATTGCGCAATACTGTGCAATTGAAAATTTCTTGCTATTGCACAATACTTATTTATATAATAACTTACACATCCTGTTTGGTGTGTATCTCCTGTCATATCATTATTATTTGCTTTTAAATATAAATCAGAAATAACCAACTTAAAATGGAAAATTTTAAAGAAAAAAAGGAAAAAAGGAAAAAGGAAAAAAAATCCCCCAATTTTTGAACCCCTTATGATTCATCACCCCAAACTCAATCCAAGCCTTCAATGAGGTATGGTACCTTGCAGTACAATTTCAGAGATCCATACACTTGAACACAAGTTATTGTCTGGAAACTAGAAAATGCTTATTTTAGCCCTTTTGGCCCCTAATTCCTAAACGTTTAGGCAATTACCCCAAACTCAATTCCAGCTTTCCTTTGTGATATGGAACCTTGTAGTACAATTTCAGAAAGATCCATACACTTACACACAAGTTATTGTCCTGAAACTAGAAAAATGCTTATTTTTGCCCTTTTTGGCCCCTAATTCTTAAAATTTTGAGGCAATTACCCCAAAATCAATCCCAGCATTCCCTTTGTGATATGGAACCTTGTGGTACAATGTCAGAGAGATCCATACACTTACACACAAGTTATTGTCTGGAAGTTACAAAATGCTTATTTTTGGCCCTTTTGGCCCCTAATTCCTTAACTGTTGGTACCATAACCCCAAAATCAATCCCAACCTTCCTTTTGTGGTATTGAACCTTATGGTTAAATTTTCTAGAGATCCATTCACTTAAACTAAAGTTAGAGTGCGAAAACCAATGTGTCTTCGGACGACGACGATGACGACGACGCTAACGTCATACCAATATACGACCACAAAAATTTTTGCGGTCGTATAATAAATCCCAACAAATGGTCACACTACAGACAATGTCTTATCTACTTGTTTTTTGTATTATCATTGGATTTTTATAAATGAATTAAATTGATTGATTGCTGGTTGCTTAATGTCCAATAAATGGATTAAAGAAACTCAATAATCCAATTTCCTTTGCTAAACATTGCAGAAAACATTAGATGATTTTAAAATGTACAAAGAATGGTGTATTTAATCTGTATATTTACAGAAAAGATACAATTGTAAACAAATTGATTAAGATGACACATACCCATTGGTGCTGCATCACCTTGTACACTATAAATAGCAAAACAAGATGGATATCCTACACAAAGTCTATCATTGATTATTTCTAGAAACTGCACATGTCCCGGAACTTGAATGTCTTTGACCTTTCGATAACGTTGTCTGGTTAATATAAGGTCGTACACTTGTATAGTTCTTTTAATAGCTACACAGAGACAAGAATTTTGAGTCTGACGTATAAATCCTACACAGAACACATTACAGCCTTTGGTTTCTGGAATTTTAACTGGATCTCCTTCGTGACCGTCTAATACAGACTGATGTATAATTTTTATGTGGTGTTGTCTACCTGTAAAGATCATTTTAAAAATTTAAATTAATAATTTCATCAACAAAAGCAAAATCTGACACTGATTATAAATATAAGATACTATTTGATGTGACTTGTGTTAGTTTATAAATTAACACATTCCATCGACAATAAATAATTTATGTTTTAAGCATGTGCACTTCTTATGTTTTCAACTTATCCTCAATGTTTTGTAGCCCCTTTTGTATTTTCATAAGCTATGCATTAAACATTTTTCCCAAGTAACCCCAACCTTTTTAAAATTACTTTCTAAAATTTAGTCTCAAATACACTTCTAGTAAAATGAGATATGAATTTTAGCAACCAACCTCCTTTACATGTCCCTTTTATTCTCCCACTGATAACAACAACAATGCAACTGTCTAAAGAGTATTGATTTGATTTTGATTTTTGGTGTTTTAACTCCACTTTTAAGCACCGCTTTTGGGCTATTTCGTGGCGGCCAGTTTTTATTGGTGGAGGAAGTCGGAGTGCCTGGAGAAAACCACCGACCTTCGATAGGAAAACTGACAATCCTAGTCAATTAAGATTGGAGTCGAGTGCACCCGCACGAGTAGGGTTCGAACTCACAACCTCAGTGTTGACTAGCTAGTGATTACAGTAGTAACTACTTAGACCACTCGGCCACTGAGGCACCTAAAGAGTATTGATAGATCTAATATAATAGATATAAGAAGATGTGGTATGAGTGCCAATGAGACAACTCTCAATCCAAGTCAGAATTTATAAAAGTAAACCATTATAGGTCAAAGTACGGTCTTCAACATGGAGCCTTGGCTCACACCGAACAGCAAGCTATAAAGGGCCCCAAAAAATTACTAGTATACCCCATTACAGGTTATGTGTCTGTCCCCTAGTTGAGTAACCTGTCAATTGTTTTTCTCTGTGTCTCCACATTTTCATCCACTGAGAATGTAGTGGTGGTTTCAGATACTTGGCTATTTATCTTGCATTAACCACAATCTCTAAGGGCTTGCCTTTGATCATGGGTGCTTGTCCATTGAAAAAAGTATTAAGGTTACCACTAGACAAATAACATTATAAAAGTCTGTTAAACTTACCACTAGTATATACTACTAACTGTTCATCATGGACTAATTCTACTTGATATACAGGTTTCTTCTCATTCTTATCCCCTATCCTGATCAACACTACAAAAACATCAACTCATATTTTATTATAGTGATTATTTATAATACTGCAATGAATGTTCTGACAATAACTTACAATTTTTCATATTAAATGAATATTACATTTACTATAAAACTTTACTGATCAAAGACTTTATATTCAATTATATATTTGGCATCATAACAAAACTTCACACAATAATGTTTCACATTTCAGGCCTTTCATTGCTGACTATATGGTAAATTCACACAATAATATTTTACATTTCAGGCCTTCATTGCTGACTATACGGTAACTTCACACAATAATGATTCACATTTCAGGCCTTTCATTGCTGTCTAGGCCAAAATAAATTAAGTGTGTTTCCTATTTCACCTCCCAAAAAATTAGGTAGGGTAGGTAGGTAAAACATTTTGTTTTATGAAAACATTTTTTTTTTCTTCTATTGATGACAGCAGAAAAACATTTTGATGTGCAGGCTCTTTGACATTTAGAATAGTAATTAAATCTACAGCTTTTTTAATTTTCTGTTTTAGTTCTGCATCGGAAATATGAAAATAAACTTTAATGAAAATTTTATGTGATCACATTTTGCATATTTGACAGCTAATACGCTACACGGTTGCCGAAAAGCCATGCTTGTTTATTTAAAATCTTGGTCCTTAAAACGCTTTACTTATCCATATTGGTCGTTATTATCAAACGCTTTGAAGATCTAAAGTATTCTAAACGAATAATCGGATCCGGACAGACTGAAAAATCCGGATTTTGAATTTTTATTTTTATTTTTGTCAATAAAATGTTTAGGGTCGGCGTCGGAAATGGAGGTAGGGAAACCGGAAACAATTTATTTATTTTGGCCCTATATGCAAACTTCACACAATAATGTTTCACATTTTAGGTTTTCATTGCTGACTAATGGTAACTTCACACAATAATGTTTCACATTTCAGGCCTTTCATTGCTGACTATACGGCAACTTCACACAATAATGTTTCACATTTCAGGCCTTTCATTGCTGACTATATGGTAACTTCACATAATGTTTCACAATTTAGGCCTTTCATTGCTGACTATAAGGTAACTTCACACAATAATGTTTCACATTTCAGGACTTTCATTGCTGACTAAACGATAACTTAACACAATAACGTTTCACATTTCAGGCCTTTCATTGCTGACTATATGGTAACTTCACACAATGTTTACATTTTAGGCCTTTCATTGCTGACTATACAGTATGGGTTTTGTTCATTGTTGAATGCCCTACTGTGACCTAATGTTGATTATATCAATGGCATTTGGTCTCTTTTGGATAGTTGTCTCATTGATAATCATACCACATCTTCTTGTTTTTATATTCAACAGCTTATGTCAGAATGTTATTTTTATTTAATTAAATGATACACATATTACATTGGACAATATTCAAATATATTGAAACATACCATCTTTGTTTAACTGTGCCACAAACAAACCTTCATCTGTACCCATCAACAATTTGTTTTGTTCTGAAACAAAAATTATCTGTTTACCAAATGTGACAAACTGTAATATTATGTAGATCTGTAAAATTGTTTTGATTCCCCCAAAACACCTATTTCAGTGTAAAATGTTCATCTGATTCTCCCATATCCTGCAACTGAACATTGAAGTTAACAAGCTAAAGATACCCCTACTATACATTTTTGGTAATAGGAAGTTGAATAAGCATCACTTTGTATAACATGCCCAGATGAGGCTTGATATCAAATTCTCCTTGTAAGTGCAGGAAGTATAAATATTTTCTATGTAATTGACTATTTTCTTGTTTCAACCTTTCTAAATTCAGACTTTATACTGTATAGTACCATTTAATACTCTTGATAATTTATGTGATAGGTTGAAATTGTGGCATTGAGTAAACCTGATGAAAATTATTCCAGAAACATGTGTTGTTTACCGAATAAAGGCTTGTATAGTCCACGGTTTTATTCTCCAAAATTGGACTTGCCAGACAGGGGTGAGTACTATAGAGTATGATTAGCAAGAAATAAGAGAAAAAACTCGATTTCGCAAGGTGGTTTGTTTACGTTCAGCCATGTTTGTTATTGATATTGTAGAGGCGCCCTTATCATTTTCAAAACTAATAATTTTACCTAATCCATATTAATATGTTATTTTTTTATTCAATATCAAATTAATACCGATAAATTTAGAAATTAAATGCTTCATTACAAATTTCTCGTTTCTTTTCACTGCATTGCTTAAAATAAACTGGAATCTGCTTGAATCCAACGGAACGAAAAAAGTATAAAAGTCAACCAGTTGACAATGTTTAAACTACAAAATGTAATCAGTTTTCGTTCCGTTTTGGTGTTTCATACTGACGCATGTGTTTTGTATTAGCTTAAGATCCTTCAAACATTAATGTGATAGATATATTAAACATTGTTTTACACAAGGATGGAACTGTTTAACTTTCAAAGTTGTATTCTAATGATATCTATTAAGTACGGATTTTCCGTATACTCTCACCGTTTTTATTTTCTTTTACACGTGCTACTCAAACTTCCGGTTTGAACATACACAAGTTTCTAAACTGTTTTTTGTGCGATTTTTACTTATTTTAACAATCGTGAAGTGTTCTAGAATCATTTACAGGCAGTTTCAACTTCTTTTTGATGATTGAAAATGTGTTTTTCCATGAAAATACCGCAAACGACCACACACGATTTGAAAATACCGGAGTTTCATTTGACATTTTCTAACAGTTACAAAAAGTTTTTTTTTCCTGAAATTTCGTGGGGAGAACAGGGGTGCAGACTATGTACCAGTGCGAACTATACCAGCCCGATTACGGTATATAAATATAATACATTATATTATTATTAACTACACCCAAACATAATCAGAATAGCTGTTTCTATATTTCAATAAAAGAAGAGAGTTCCAATGTCCCCTGCATTGCACATATTTTATCTATCCATGGATTAAGGGCAATAACTAAAAAAAAAACTTTTTTTAAAAACTGTTGATAAATAACTAAAAAAAAAACACTTTTCTTAAAAACTGTTGATAAATATCTTAGAGAAATGAATGCTTCAGAGCAAATTCAATGTAATTTCCAATATAATCAATATTTCTAAGGGGCATAACTCGTTAAAAATATTTGATCAGCACTTATTTTCGAAAGTATCAAAGACATTGCTGATATTAGGCCTATGATATAAATTTCATAAAATTCTGGCAAGAATTGTACATGAGAGCGCTAACGATGCAATTTTCCATATAATTAGTATCTCCAAGGGGCATAACTCTTTTAAAATTAATTGATCGGCAAAGATTAATGAACTTATCCAAGACATTGATGATATTAACCTATAATATAAATTTCATAAAAATCTTTCAAGAATTGTACACATGAGGGCGCTTACAAGGCAATTTTCCATATAATTATATTTCCAAGGGCATAACTCTTTTAAAAATAATTGATCAGCACAGATTTTCCAACTTGTCAAAGACATCGCTGATATAAACCTACAATATAAGTTTCATAAAAATCTGGCAAGAATTGTACACATGAGGGCGCTTACAAGGCAATTTTCCATATAATTATATTTCCATGGGCATAACTCTTTTAAAAATAATTGATCAGCACTGATTTTCCAACTCATTAAAGACATTGCTGATATAAACCTACAATATAATTCATAATAATCTGACAAAATTGTACACATGAGACCACAAACAATTTTAAAAATAATTGATCGGCACTGATTTTCAAACTGGTCCAAAACATTGTTGATATAAACCTATGATATAAATTTCATAAAATTCTGGCAACAATTGTACAAATGAGAGTGCTAACGATGCAATTTTCCATATAATTAATGTTTCCAAGGGCAAAACTCTTTAAAAATAAATGATCGGCACAGACATTGCTGATATAAACCTATGATATAAGATTTATAAATTTAAAAAATCTGCCAAGAAATATACATGTGAGAGGCCTAACAAGATTGGAAGGACAGACGACCGATATTTCTATGTCCCCCTGCAACACGTTGCACTGGAGACAATAATCTGAGATGAAAGCTACCAAGTACTGTCTAGATGTTTCTCCTTCAGACACAAAGCTGACCTAAGATGAATTTGGCTCTTCTTTTCATGTCCCTATTGTCATATATACTTTATATGCACCTGTCCTAAGTCAGGAATCTGATGTTCAGTAGTTGTCGTTTGTTGATGTGGTTCATAAGTGTTTCTCGTTTTTATATAGATTAGACCGTTGGTTTTCCCGTTTGAATGGTTTCACACTAGTAATTTTTGGGGCCCTTTATAGCTTACTGTTCGGTGTGAGCCTAGGCTCCGTGTTGAAGACCGTACTTTGACCTATAATGGTTTACATTTATAAATTTTGACTTGGATGGAGAGTTGTCTCATTGGCACTCATACCACATCTTCTTATATCTATTTTCTATGATCCCTGGTTTAGGTCTTGAGTGTTACTGAAGAAAGTAAACCCAGAAACACTTTAGATGCAGGAAATTTAATATTAAAAGTGTTGTCTTCTTCAATTGCTTGCACTAATAACTATTAGATTTACTCATATATACATCTCTATGTTGTAACTCACCTAAAATTAAACAAGAATTTGTACTTTTGACTAAGGACAATGAGTTGTCATATACCTCCTGAGCCTGAAATGCCTGAAATAAAAATGATAATTAAGTTGCAATCTTTTAAATGCTTTTACTCATCTCATGAAATATCTTTGTGTTCAGTATACATTTGTATTTTGAGAGTATAATCAAATATTTCTATCTTTATAAATGAAAGGCCAACATATTCACCTATTATGATCCAAAATCTAAATACATGGTTAGATTCAGTATATCAAATTTCAGCTAATATCAGCTTCACTGCTTAGGATTGGAGGCAAGGGACGTCCAAAATCCCCTACAACCAACATTTACTTTTCGTAATTTTCCATACATCAAATGGATATACAACCATAAATGACAAACGACCGAAAATAAAGCTCCCCTTACTTCCCTCCCACATCCATTTGAATTGAATAGCCATTACAATGCTCAACGAAAAACCTAACAATCAATCTGGAACTATGAATTAATTTTCTTCATTCAGGTCTTCCTCAGCTAAACAAGCAAGTGTAACTCAAATTAAACCAATTAATCGAAACTTTTGCATAGAAATTACTAAATGATATTTTAAACATAAAAATATGCTTAGGATCTTATTCTCCACCAAATGCTTTGTTACTCATTTAGAACCAGGGCTCACGCTACCAGGCCACTAGGGCGAAGAAGTCACTTTCCCGTCCATCACTTTGCTTTGCCCGACCCTCAAAAGCGAAAACAAGTCGCCCTGTTGTTTACGATACTACTTTCAGTCGCTTCGTCATCAGACATTTTCAATTTTTTATTGATTATTAAAGAAATTCAGACATAAACGATTAATTTTCTTAAGAAAAGAGGTTTAAGCATTGACTTTACAGTGTGTAGCAGGTTATTTAATAAAAAGACAACTTTTTATCACTGCATGCACTTCAGGTACTTGTTACTCAGAGAGGGTACATCAATCTAACTTTCGGCGGCAAAATAAGTTTGTTACTTCATTTGAAAGTGATAAAAATTGCCTCCAGTAAATGTTTAATCCATTTATTGCATTAAAAACGTCATATTCCTTTCCAAATAGCTTGTCAAACATCGTTTATTTTTGTAAATTTTCTTTGTCCGCCATTAACTGTTTACTAACTATGGATCGGAACCGGACCAGCTATGACCATTTGTATTTTTACAATAATAGCTACGGAGGCATGAATGGAACAGCTGACAGAAGAATATTGATCCCAAAGGAATAAAATGCTCCATGAGGGCGCAGCTTGATACGACCGCAGAGGTCGAACCCAAGAGTTCAATTTTGATGAAATCAAACAAAGTTTAATTTTGGACCCTTCTGACCTCAATGTGGACAAAGTTGATAAATTGGACCACAAAATATCAAAAATCTAAATACATGGTTAGATTCAGCATATCAAAGAACCCCATATATTCAATTTTGTTGAAATCAAACAAAGTTTAATTTTGGACCCCCTCAATTTGGACCAACTTGAAAACTGGGCCCATAATCAAAAATCTAAATACATGTTTAGATTCAGCATATCAAAGAACCCTAAGAATTCAATTTTGTTAAAATCAAACTAAGTTTAATTTTGGACCCTTTGGACCTTAATGTAGACCAATTTGAAAACGGGACCAAAATTAAGAATCTAAATACATGTTTAGATTCAGCATATCAAAGAACCCTAATAATTCAATTTTGATGAAATCAAACAAAGTTTAATTTTGGACCCTTTTGACCTCAATGTGGAAAAATTTGATAACAGGACCAAAATTAAGAATCTAAATATACAGTTAGATTCGCATATCAAAGAACCCCAATAATTCAATTTTGATGAAATCAAACAAAGTTTAATTTTGGACCCTTTGGACCTCAATGTGGACAAAGTTGATAACGGGCCCAAAAATCAAAAACTAAATACATGGTCAGATTCAGCATATCAAAGAACCCCATATATTCAATTTTTGTTGAAATCAAACAAAGTTTAATTTTGGACCCCAATTTGGACCAACTTGAAAACTGGGCCCATAATCAAAATCTACATACATGTTTAGATTCAGCATATCAAAGAACCCTAAGAATTCAATTTTGTTAAAATCAAACTAAGTTTAATTTTGGACCCTTTGGACCTTAATATAGACCAATTTGAAAACGGGACCAAAAATTAAGAATCTAAATACACGGTAAAATTCGGCATATCAAAGAATCCCAATAATTCAATTTTGATGAAATCAAACAAAGTTTAATTTTGGACCCTTTGGACCTCAATGTGGACAAAGTTGATAACGGGCCCAAAATCAAAAATCTAAATACATGGTTAGATTCAGCATATCAAAGAACCCCATATATTCAATTTTTGTTGAAATCAAACAAAGTTTAATTTTGGACCCCAATTTGGACCAACTTGAAAACTGGGCCCATAATCAAAAATCTAAATACATGTTTAGATTCAGCATATCAAAGAACCCTAAGAATTCAATTTTGTTAAAATCAAACTAAGTTTAATTTTGGACCCTTTGGACCTTAATGTAGACCAATTTGAAAATGGGACCAAAATTAAGAATCTAAATACACGGTTAGATTCGCATATCAAAGAACCCCAATAATTCAATTTTTGATGAAATCAAACAAAGTTTAATTTTGGACCCTTTTGACCTCAATGTGGACAAAATTGATAACGGGCCCAAAAATCAAAATCTAAATACATGGTTAGATTCAGCATATCAAAGAACCCCATATATTCAATTTTGTTGAAATCAAACAAAGTTTAATTTTGGACCCGATTTGGACCAACTTGAAAACTGGGCCCATAATCAAAATCTAAATACATGTTTAGATTCAGCATATCAAAGAACCCTAAGAATTCAATTTTGTTAAAATCAAACTAAGTTTAATTTTGGACCCTTTGGACCTTAATGTAGACCAATTTGAAAACGGACCAAAATTAAGAATCTAAATACACAGTTAGATTCCGATACCAAAGAACCCCAATAATTCAATTTTGATGAAATCAAACAAAGTTTAATTTTGGACCCTTTGACCTCAATGTGGAAAAAATTGATAACGGAGCCCAAAAATCAAAAATCTAAATACATGGTTAGATTCAGCATATCAAAGAACCCCATATATTCAATTTTTGTTGAAATCAAACAAAGTTTAATTTTGGACCCGATTTGGACCAATTTGAAAACTGGGCCCATAATCAAAAATCTAAATACATGTTTAGATTCAGCATATCAAAGAACCCTAAGAATTCAATTTTGTTAAAATCAAACTAAGTTTAATTTTGGAACCTTTGGACCTTAATGTAGACCAATTTGAAAACGGACTAAAAATTAAGAATCTAAATACACTGTTAGATTCGGCATATCAAAGAACCCCAATAATTCAATTTTGATGAAATCAAACAAAGTTTAATTTTGGACCCTTTGGACCTCAATGTGGACCAATTTAAAACGGGGCCCAAAATCCAAAAACTTAATACACGATTAGATTCAGCATATTAAAGAACCCCAAGAGTTCAAGAATAAAACCCCATTGAAATTGGTCAAGAAATAAGCAATTTATACAAAGTATCTTCTTTTGCACAATACTGTGCAATTGAATATTTCTTGCAATTGCGCAATACTGTGCAATTGAATATTTCTTGCTATTGCGCAATACTGTACAATTGACAATTTCTTGCTATTGCGCAATATTGTGCTATTGGATATTTCTTGCTATTGAGCAATACTGTGCAATTGAAGATTTCTTGCTATTGCGCAATACTGTGCAATTGAAAATTTCTTGCTATTGCACAATACTTATTATATAATAATTTACACATCCTGTTTGGTGTGTATCTCCTGCCATATCATTATTATTTGCTTTTAAATATAAATCAGAAATAACCAACTTAAAATGGAAAATTTTGAAGAAAAAGGAAAAAAAGAAAAAAAAAATCCCCCAATTTTTAACCCCTTATGATTCATCACCCCAAACTCAATCCTAGCCTTCCTTTGAGGTATGGTACCTTGCAGTACAATTTCAGAGAGATCCATACACTTGAACACAAGTTATTGTCTGAAACTAGAAAATGCTTATTTTTGGCCCCTTTTAGCCCCTAATTCCTAAACGTTTCAGGCAATTACCCCAAACTCAATTCCAGCTTTCCTTTGTGATATGGAACCTTGTAGTACAATTTCAGAAAGATCCATACACTTACACACAAGTTATTGTCATGAAACTAGAAAATGCTTGTTTTGCCCTTTTTGCCCCTAATTCCTAAAATTTTGAGGCAATTACCCCAAAAATCAATCCCAGCATTCCCTTTGTGATATGGAACCTTGTGGTACAATGTCAGAGAGATCCATACACTAACACACAAGTTATGTCTGGAAGTTACAAAATGCTTATTTTTGGCCCCTTTTGGCCCCTAATTCCTTAACTAATGGTACCATAACCCCAAAATCAATCCCAACCTTCCATTTGTGATATTGAACCTTATGGTAAAATTTCATAGAGATCCATTGACTTAAACTAAAGTTAGAGTGCGAAACCAATGCGTCTTCGGACGACGACGGCAACGACGCTAACGTCATATTAATATACGACCACAAAAATTTTTTGCGGTCGTATAAAATAATTGATCAGCACAGATTTTCCAACTTGTCAAAGACATCGCTGATATAAACCTACAATATAAGTTTCATAAAAATCTGGCAAGAATTGTACACATGAGGGCGCTTACAAGGCAATTTTCCATATAATTATATTTCCATGGGCATAACTCTTTTAAAAATAATTGATCAGCACTGATTTTCCAACTCATTAAAGACATTGCTGATATAAACCTACAATATAATTCATAATAATCTGACAAAAATTGTACACATGAGACCACAAACAATTTTAAAAATAATTGATCGGCACTGATTTTCAAACTGGTCCAAAACATTGTTGATATAAACCTATGATATAAATTTCATAAAATTCTGGCAACAATTGTACAAATGAGAGTGCTAACGATGCAATTTTCCATATAATTAATGTTTCCAAGGGGCAAAACTCTTTAAAAAAATAAATGATCGGCACAGACATTGCTGATATAAACCTATGATATAAGATTTATAAATTTAAAAAATCTGCCAAGAAATATACATGTGAGAGGCCTAACAAGATTGGAAGGACAGACGACCGATATTTCTATGTCCCCCTGCAACACGTTGCACTGGAGACAATAATCTGAGATGAAAGCTACCAAGTACTGTCTAGATGTTTCTCCTTCAGACACAAAGCTGACCTAAGATGAATTTGGCTCTTCTTTTCATGTCCCTATTGTCATATATACTTTATATGCACCTGTCCTAAGTCAGAATCTGATGTTCAGTAGTTGTCGTTTGTTGATGTGGTTCATAAGTGTTTCTCGCTTCTCGTTTTTATATAGATTAGACCGTTGGTTTTCCCGTTTGAATGGTTTCACACTAGTAATTTTGGGGCCCTTTATAGCTTACTGTTCGGTGTGAGCCTAGGCTCCGTGTTGAAGACCGTGCTGACCTATAATGGTTTACATTTATAAATTTTGACTTGGATGGAGAGTTGTCTCATTGGCACTCATACCACATCTTCTTATATCTATTTTCTATGATCCCTGTCTTTCAAGTGTTTAGGTCTTGAGTGTTACTGAAGAAAGTAAACCCAGAAACACTTTAGATGCAGGAAATTTAATATTAAAAGTGTTGTCTTCTTCAATTGCTTGCACTAATAACTATTAGATTTACTCATATATACATCTCTATGTTGTAACTCACCTAAAATTAAACAAGAATTTGTACTTTTGACTAAGGACAATGAGTTGTCATATACCTCCTGAGCCTGAAATGCCTGAAATAAAAAAATGATAATTAAGTTGCAATCTTTTAAATGCTTTTACTCATCTCATGAAATATCTTTGTGTTCAGTATACATTTGTATTTTTGAGAGTATAATCAAATATTTCTATCTTTATAAATGAAAGGCCAACATATTCAATTAATGCCATAATTTGCAAATGTAAATAACATTGGTTACATCCAGTTTCAGTATGAGGGTAAATTTCCAGCTAATATCAGCTTCACTGCTTAGGATTGGAGGCAAGGGACGTCCAAAAATCCCCCTACAACCAACATTTACTTTTCGTAATTTTCCATACATCAAATGGATATACAACCATAAATGACAAACGACCGAAAATAAAGCTCCCCTTACTTCCCTCCCACATCCATTTGAATTGAATAGCCATTACAATGCTCAACGAAAAACCTAACAATCAATCTGGAACTATGAATTAATTTTCTTCATTCAGGTCTTCCTCAGCTAAACAAGCAAGTGTAACTCAAATTAAACCAATTAATCGAAACTTTTGCATAGAAATTACTAAATGATATTTTAAACATAAAAATATGCTTAGGATCTTATTCTCCACCAAATGCTTTGTTACTCATTTAGAACCAGGGCTCACGCTACCAGGCGACTAGGGCGAAGAAGTCACTTTCCCGTCCATCACTTTGCTTTGCCCGACCCTCAAAAGCGAAAACAAGTCGCCCTGTTGTTTACGATACTCGCTTTCAGTCGCTTTCGTCATCAGACATTTTCAATTTTTTATTGATTATTAAAGAAATTCAGACATAAACGATTAATTTTCTTAAGAAAAGAGGTTTAAGCATTGACTTTACAGTGTGTAGCAGGTTATTTAATAAAAGACAACTTTTATCACTGCATGCACTTCCGGTACTTGTTACTCAGAGAGGGTACATCAATCTAACTTTCGTGGCAAAATAAGTTTGTTACTTCATTTGAAAGTGATAAAATTGCCTCAAGTAAATGTTTAATCCATTTATTGCATTAAAACGTCATATTCCTTTCCAAATAGCTTGTCAAACATCGTTTATTTTGTAAATTTTCTTTGTCCGCCATTAACTGTTTACTAACTATGGATCGGAACCGGACCAGCTATGACCAAAATCTGTATTTTTACAATAATAGCTACGGACGCATGAATGGAACAGCTGACAGAAGAATATTGATCCCAAAGGAATAAAATGCTCCAGGGCGCAGCTTGATACGACCGCAGAGGTCGAACCCTGAACAGTTGGGGCAAGTATGGACACAACATTCAAGCTTGATACAGCTCTGAATTTGGTTTGTGATTGACTATTTGACACAGCATAGGTTTCTGACACAGAATGAATGTGGTCTAAGAACTTAAAATTTTAAACTGGACATTCACCTATTATGGTCCAATATCCAAAATCTAAATACATGGTTAGATTCAGCATATCAAAGAACCCTAAGAGTTCAATTTTGATGAAATCAAACAAAGTTTAATTTTGGACCCTTTTGACCTCAATGTGGACAAAGTTGATAACGGGGCCCAAAAATCAAAAATCTAAATACATGGTTAGATTCAGCATATCAAAGAACCCCATATATTCAATTTTGTTGAAATCAAACAAAGTTTAATTTTGGACCCGATTTGGACCAACTTGAAAACTGGGCCCATAATCAAAATTTAAAGACATGTTTAGACTCAGCATATCAAAGAACCCTAAGAATTCATTTTTGTTAAAATCAAATTAAGTTTAATTTTGGACCCTTTGGACCTTAATGTAGACCAATTTGAAAACAGGACCAAAAATTAAGAATCTAAATACATGGTTAGATTCAGCATATCAAAGAACCCCATATATTCAATTTTGTTGAAATCAAACAAAGTTTAATTTTGGACCCCAATTTGGACCAACTTGAAAACTGGGCCCATAATCAAAATCTAAATACATGATTAGATTCAGCATATCAAAGAACCCTAAGAATTCAATTTTGTTAAAATCAAACTAAGTTTAATTTTGGACCCTTTGGACCTTAATGTATACCAATTTGAAAACGGACCAAAATTAAGAATCTAAATACACGTTAGATTCAGCATATCAAAGAACCCCATATATTCAATTCTTGTTGAAATCAAACAAAGTTTAATTTTGGACCCTTTTGACCTCAATGTGGACAAAGTTGATAATGGGGCCCAAAACCAAAAATCTAAATACATGGTTAGATTCAGCATATCAAAGAACCCCATATATTCAATTTTGTTGAAATCAAACAAAGTTTAATTTTGGACCCGATTTGGACCAACTTGAAAACTGGGCCCATAATCAAAATCTAAATACATGATTAGATTCAGCATATCAAGGAACCCTAAGAATTCAATTTTGTTAAAATCAAATTAAGTTTAATTTTGGACCCTTTGGACCTTAATGTAGACCAATTTGAAAACGGGACCAAAATTAAGAATTTAAATACATGGTTAGATTCAGCATATCAAAGAACCCCATATATTCAATTTTGTTGAAATCAAACAAAGTTTAATTTTGGACCCCAATTTGGACCAACTTGAAAACTGGGCCCATAATCAAAATCTAAATACATGATTAGATTCAGCATATCAAAGAACCCTAAGAATTAAATTTTGTTAAAATCAAACTAAGTTTAATTTTGGACCCTTTGGACCTTAATGTAGACCAATTTGAAAACGGAACCAAAATTAAGAATCTAAATACACGGTTAGATTCGGCATATCAAAGAACCCCAATAATTCAATTTTGATGAAATCAAACAAAGTTTAATTTTGGACCCTTTGGACCTCAATGTGGACCAATTTAAAACGGGGCCCAAAATCCAAAAACTTAATACACGGTTAGATTCAGCATATTAAAGAACCCCAAGAATTGAAGAATAAAACCCCATTGAAATTGGTCAAGAAATAAGCAATTTATACAAAGTATCTTCTTTTGCACAATACTGTGCAATTAAATATTTCTTGCAATTGCGCAATACTGTGCAATTGAATATTTCTTGCTATTGTGCAATACTGTACAATTGACAATTTCTTCCTATTGTGCAATATTGTGCTATTGGATATTTCTTGCTATTGCGCAATACTGTGCAATTGAAGATTTCTTGCTATTATGCAATACTGTGCAATTGAAAATTTCTTGCTATTGCACAATACTTATTATATAATAATTTACACATCCTGTTTGGTGTGTATCTCCTGCCATATCATTATTATTTGCTTTTAAATATAAATCAGAAATAACCAACTTAAAATGGAAAATTTTAAAGAAAAAAAAAGGAAAAAAGGAAGAAAAAGGGGAAAAAAAATCCCCAATTATTTGAACCCCCTTATGATTCATCACCCCCAAACTCAATCCCAGCCTTCAATGAGGTATGGTACCTTGCAGTACAATTTCAGAGAGATCCATACACTTAAACACAAGTTATTGTCTGGAAACTAGAAAAATGCTTATTTTTTACCCCTTTTTGGCCCCTAATTCCTAAACGTTTAGGGCAATTACCCCCAAACTCAATTCCAGCTTTCCCTTTGTGATATGGAACCTTGTAGTACAATTTCAGAAAGATCCATACACTTACACACAAGTTATTGTCCTGAAACTAGAAAAATGCTTATTTTTTGCCCCTTTTTTGGCCCCTAATTCCTAAAATTTTGAGGCAATTACCCCCAAAATCAATCCCAGCATTCCCTTTGTGATATGGAACCTTGTGGTACAATGTCAGAGATCCATACACTTACACACAGTTATTGTCTGGAAGTTACAAAATGCTTATTTTGGCCCTTTTGGCCCCTAATTCCTTAACTGTTGGTACCACAACCCCAAAATCAATCCCAACCTTCCTTTTGTGGTATTGAACCTTATGGTAAAATTTCCTAGAGATCCATTTACTTAAACTAAAGTTAGAGTGCGAAACCAATGTGTCTTGGACGACTGACGACGACGACGACGACGCCAACGTCATACCAATATCGACCACAAAAATTTTTTGCGGTCGTATAAAAATTACGCATTCCACACGCATTAACAGACTTTTGGTTAGATCTAATTGTTTAATGTATATAATTCCATATAATTTATATGGATTGTTTCAAAATATTGATTAAAGTTGCTTAACTACTAATATCAATATATTATGGCCCAGCTTAACTTTGATATCTTTTGATGCAAAACACTGAATTTCATAAACATGATAAACAAGATAGTTTTTAATTGAATTGTAATTCATATATTATAATTTCTTTACCTTTTTGACATAAAAAAAAAAAATCTTTTTAGTGCTAGATATTTAGTTGGTAGTTTCTCATAAGAACCTAAACTTAAACAACTTTGAATTTGAACTGTTAATTTAATTGTATACTCAGATATGAATTCAACAATATAAAAAGAACATTATTTACATATGACCCTTTATACTTTAGTAAAATCAAAACATTGTAGCGCAGCGCGCAAAGGAGCACTTCTCTTTCAAATCTCACCACTTCTCCCTATCAGTTCCAAAAAGAGAAGTCACTTCTCCCTATGATTCTGAAGTAGTGTGAGCCCTGAGAACACATCCTTAAAGCAACAATTAAAGTCAAATTTGCTTGAAACTTGAGTCTTGCAAACTCATTTACAGCTGCAATCAATCAACCCCTTTCTAACACATTCATAATTAATGAATTTGTTTGGAAGATTATTCTTGAGTAGCTCATTCAGAACTCCAACTGATCAAATAACAATAAAACTTACAGATTTGTATGGAAGCTTATTCTTGCGTAGAAGCTTGTGTAGCTCATTCAGAGCTCCGACCCATCGGTGTCTCTCCTGCTCACTTTCAGCTAACATTAATACTTGGTATTTACTTCCAGGAGGATTCATTTCTGATGTTGTCACCTACAAATAGTCATTTATAATCAAACTAAAACTTAATTTACACTCAATGTATGGACATGTTAATCTTCACTTTCACATTCTATGATCCATTATGGACAGTCGTTACATGGCATAACAAAATAAAAAAAAATATTTTCTTCTTTTTACATTAAAATTCACAATAAAAAGTAAAAATAAAACAAGTTGTATTGTGAGCTATTGTTCACTACTTGTACCCCCGTTCAATGTTGTTGACTCTATTCTGCAGTAAATACGATAAATTCATATATGTGCTTCACATTTTAAAGGTACGAGTTTCAGCAAACTGGAAGAAGAACATGGAAGGAACTGAATACAAGTTACACAGTATGACAGTATGGCATTACCATATGAAGCTTGGTGCCATATATCAGGAAGCTAAAACTTGTTGTTGCTGAGAAAAATGCATTCAAAATGTGCTATAGACAGATGGATAAACAGAGGTAAACCAGTATATATCCGCTTCCTTTGGAGCAGGAGTATAAAACTATGCAAATAAAATTAAGGATCATATGAAACAAGTGAAACTGCGAGCTACTGCTCACTGATGATACCCCCGCCCAAATATGGATAATTTTAATAGTGTAAAAATATGTAAGGGTTCGGTAAACAGGAAGTTGTTGAGTGATGAATCTGAAAATGCATCACATGGTATAGCTCACTCATATAAACCTTGAAACCAAATTTCAGAAATTCTTGTAATGTAGTACCTGAAAAAAATGTGACGAAAAATATTCATGGGACGGACTGACGGATGGACGGACAGACAGAGGTAAAACAGTAAACCCCCACTTTTTTAAAGCGGGGGTATAATTATAATTACACCAGCTGTAAGATTTCAAGCACTAACCAACCCATTAAATAAGGAGTAGTGGCTTTACTCCGTCTTCTGCATGATAAGCAAAAACATTAACTATCAGTTTCAACTCTGGTTTGACCTAAAAAGGGATCAAACCTAAGACAACTGGTATGTGAAGCAAACATCCCTACATACAAGGTAAGCACAATTTTATTGGTATGTATCTAAGCTTACCCTAAGAATGCAAGGTATATCCTTTTTATTGGCATGTATCACATCTGAGGGTAAAACAGCACTAACAGAAAATTCTTCATCTCTGAAATAACAACAATAAAGATTTCTTAATACAGATTTTGTAAAAATGTTGTTTTTATATAATTACATTTATTCAAATTATTCTGTCCTACAATTCTACTAGTAGATTTTCAAATTCCATTTAAAAAAAAATATTATCAAAACCCTCTCTACCCATATTAAAATTACATGAAAAGCTCTGGAAACTTCTTTAACCTTATGTCAACTTGTTTCAATCGATGCTTAAAACAAATCCTTACCTCATATCTAAAACTTGTTGAACAACATTTGTAGGCTGGTTCCGATCTGGCAGAGTATCATATAAAAATAATTTAAAATCACAGACGACTACAAATTGGCGGGTCCATCCTTTTTTAATTCCTCCTAATCTTGGCACCTACAAAGCATAAAACTAACATTTCATTTTTGCAGAATACTTTAACACTACTCCACAACAAAATACATTCTTTTATTAATCACATTTTTTCAGTAGCCATATTTTGTGACAAAATTCAGAAGCCAACATGCCGTATAGTGATTCTCAAGAAACTCTGTTTTCACGGGACATCATGAACAAACATCTTCACTAGCCAAGGGTTACGATCCAGTCCTGACCTCTCCACCGTCCCCTCCTCTCCACCCTTGGCAGATTAAGTCAACATTTGTGATTACAATGCTGTGCCATCTACCAGTAGATAAAAGTCTCGCCCATTCCGACAACATCATTCTTGACCAATGGCAGCACTTGAACTCTCTTCAATGTGGAGGTGTAAAAATGGTTGTGTCTAGTAATAAGTTTTTACAAATTTTGTGAAGCTGGAACTGTAAATATACCCAGGAACTTCAATAAGGTGGTCAAGAACTTTAAAATTGTCACTAAATATTGTCCTATGTTTTGGGGGTAAATACAGGTTGCATAATCAGCATGTGGCATTTGTTTATTTACATTTTCTACATAAACATGTGATCATCTTAAAGGTGCTTTGTGATTGGATGCAGCCACCACTGGAAATCATTACCTCTGGGACCCAGAATTCTATCTTAATCTGCCAAGGGTGGAGAGGAGAAGACTGGATTGTAACCCTTGGCTAGTGAAGATGATGAACAAACAGTTTAGATGACAACACATTGTTACATCACAAAGATTCAGGAAATTTGATGTGTTTTCCATAGCATATTAATTTTCCCCTCAAAGAAAGAACAGTCCATCCAGTCTGATGATATATGTATAATAAATAAATATTAAATAATTTCCTGCTGAGCATGCTGCTTTTGTTAACTATTTCAAACCTGTAAATTCAGAAATTTTTGTAGGCATTTATTATTGAAAGATGGACAAAGATTTGAAATAAATTATTGTGATTTAAAGAGATGCAGCTTAACATAACATTTTCAGAATATAAAATTCCTGTTTATATTTTTTGCAAATCATATCTCTTTATAATAATAAAAACATTGGAAAAATATCTATCCAGTTCCAATTTTCGTAATAATAAAAACATTGCAAAAATTTTGGAATTAACAGTATCATGAGATGCTACTTAAGAAAAACAAAATTGTAAATTAATAATAGAATGATTACACATCTAATCTACTTATACAACTCACCCTAACATAACCTTCATACGCTGTACCTATACCCCGGTTAATATCTATACCAACTGGCCTTTTATCTACAATTATACAGTTAATCACCATTACCAATAGTAGTTATATGTCATGTAATGCTACAACAATTAAAGGGAAACATTATCTTATTTTATAAGTTACCATGGGTAAGGTAGAAGCCTTCCTTTATCCACAAAGACCACAAGGGAGAGAATTCTGTCTCAATTATAAGCGTCTTCAATAAGAGAAGGAACAGACAGTCAGTTTTTCATTATTTAATTTGCCCCCATGAAACCTGATAATAAGATACATATATAATATTTGTTCAATGCAGTAAAGCATGTATAAATCTTCAACGAATCAGTCGCATCCAGAGATGAAATTACATTGACTGATTGGTGTTTGCTTTACAACACTTCAGCATTAAGAGACTATATCAGGCGACAGATGAAATTACATTGACTGATTAGTGTTTGCTTTACAACATTCAGCATTGAGACTTTATCGGTCGTCCCACTGTCTACATCACTCTGCAAAGCTCTTAATAAAATAGCATATTACGACTTTGTGACATCATATACGTTGACCCTGCCTTAATAACTTTGACCCGGACATATCAACGATGTCATAATGTATGAACTGACGTTAATAAGTTTGACCCAAATTTATCATGACATCTTCCGGTTTGCTGGTGAAACAAAGAAAACACTTGTTTCTATCATGCAAAATAAGCAAATACGACATGATAAATCCTTTATCTGGTTATCTGCATATTGATATTGTAAAATATCGGCTGCTCGACACAATATGAAGCCTTTTTTAACTTGTTCGCTGCGCTCACTCGACAAAAAGCTTCATATTGTGACTCGCAGCTGATATTTTATGATATCAGTATGCAGACAACCTGATAATCAGTACATATCAAGGCGACAGATGAAATTACATTGACTGATTGGTGTTTGCTATAAAACACTTCAGCATTAAGAGACTATATCACGGTGACACATGAAATTACATACATAGAAATTATTTAAGAATTTGTTTCAAGTAATTTTAACTCTAATTTAATTAAAAGGTTACTTATCTAAGATTTACAGCTCTTCTATAAAAGCATGCAAAGCAAACCTTTGATCAACTTGCTTGCTATGTTTATTTGGATGTTTGTAAACAAAAGGTAGGTAGTCTGTTTCAGTTTGTTTACTATATACTGGAATTTGATTGGACAATAAACATGAACTTCATTGCCTGTCAATATGTATTGTCCAATCAAATCCCAGTATATATAAAACAGACTGAAACTCCGCCTAACTATTGTTTGCAAACATCCAAGCAAACATAGAGAGCAAGTTGATCAAAGGTTTGCTTTGCATGCTTTTATAGAAGAGCTGTAAACAAAAAGTTATAGACAATAATTAATAATTTTATTTAAACTTCTTTTTGACAATGTATGTAATTCATGTATGTAAAAAAATAGTTTCTAGTTTTTATGTAAATACACACCTGCAGTTTACTTTTTATTCCATTTGTGGGAGTAAAATTCATGCAACGTATTATAAAGCCTGTCTTAAATATAACCCCTTTGGGCATGTTCCATTAAGACATATATGGTACCCAGGAAAGGATCTTCCCCCCTTCTCTCTCCAATAGTTACAAATTCAAGTTGCCTTCCATGGGTCTCATGTATGTTTTTATGGAACAGCCTTATGCATATATATCAGTGCTAGTAGAACTTTGAATGGATGGATCAGTTTTTGTGATTTCTTGAAAAATCAGGGATGTCGTTATTTAAAATATACACTTAGAATATTTCAATCGAAGTACCCATATGTATCTTAATATGTCTTTTCCATTTGATAATATTTTTCTATTAACCACAGAATCCACAAAAACTGATTCCCATGTATCAAAGGATATTCACAGAAATGTATTTGTTTATGACAAACTTTCACAAAAATACATATACTTCCAACAGAGTGTTTAATTCTTGGAAATTGACCAGAAAATCAATGAATAATGAAGAGATAGTCAATGTGAAGGCTATTCGTAAAAATATGCGAGAGGGGTAAGGGATTGAATAAATATTTTTTAAGACTAACCATGCGTCTAGTTGTAGTAAGAAATTGATTATATTTAGTATGAAAAGTTGTTCTGAACCCAATTACCCATATGTAATCTACGGAAAATGCCTTCCACCTTCTGTCCCCACATATATTTTTTTCTTGAATAGCCCTGACTTATAATACAGCTTGCATTCTTTTCATTTGTTGTATATATTATAACCTTAATATAAAATATATATTCTAGCATAATGTACTATGTAAATACCTATAAACTTGGTTCCTGAAACAAAATTGATCTCAACTTGGTACATAAAATTATATCATAAAAGGACTTTACCAGAAAAATATATGCATATTGTTAAACAAGGGTGCACACGCTGAAATGTCTCGCCTGTTTTACTTATCATTGAATTCATGTTGAAAGTCTGTAACATGAAGTTTTTACCACAAGTATCACATAAACTTAACATTATCAATGTTCTATGATAATGAGGTCATGGTCAGATGAACCAGGCAAGACAGACATGTGCACCTTACAATCATTCAATACACCAAATATAGTAGACCTGTTGCTTACAGTATCTGATAGACTGACAAAATTACAAAAATGTATAATTGACTATTGAACCATGAAAATGGGGTCAAGGTCAGATAATACATGCCAGACAGACATGTACACCTTACAATTATTTCATTCAACAATAATAGCTGACCTATTACTTTAAGAATTTGAAAAACAGAGGTCGAACCCTGAACAGTTGGGGCAAGTATGGATACAACATTCAAGCTTGATACAGCTATGAATTTGGATTGTGATTAAATATTTGACACAGCATAGGTTTCTGACACAGAATGAATGTGGTCTAAGAACTTAAAAAATTTTAAATTGGACATTCACCTATTATGGTCCAATATCCAAAATCTAAATACATGGTTAGATTCAGCATATCAAAGAACCCCAAGAATTCAATTTCTGATGAAATCAAACAAAGTTTAATTTTGGACCCTTTTGACCTCAATGTGGACAAAGTTGATAAGCGGGCCCAAAAATCAAAATCTAAATACATAGTTAGATTCAGCATATCAAAGAAACCCCATATATTCAATTTTGTTGAAATCAAACAAAGTTTAATTTTGGACCAACTTGAAAACTGGGCCCATAATCAAAATCTAAATACATGTTTAGATTCAGCATATCAAAGAACCCTAAGAATTCAATTTTTGTTAAAATCAAACTAAGTTTAATTTTGGACCCTTTGGACCTTAATGTAGACCAATTTGAAAAGCGGACCAAAAATTAAGAATCTAAATACGGTTAGATTGCATATCAAAGAACCCCAATAATTCATTTTTGATGAAATCAAACAAAGTTTAATTTTGGACCCTTTGGACCTCAATGTGGACCAATTTAAAAGGGGCCCAAAACTTAATACAGTTAGATTCAGCATATTAAAGAACCCAAGAATTCAAGAATAAAACCCCATTGAAATTGGTCAAGAAATAAGCAATTTATACAAAGTATCTTCTTTTGCACAATACCGTGCAATTGAATATTTCTTGCTATTGTGCAATACTGTACAATTGACAATTTCTTGCTATTGCATAATATTGTGCTATTGGATATTTCTTGCTATTAGCAATACTGTGCAATTGAAGATTTCTTGCTATTAGCAATACTGTGCAATTGGAGATTTCTTGCTATTGTGCAATACTGTACAATTGAAAATTTCTAATAAAATGCTCTGCAGAGCGCAGCTTGATACGACTGCAGAGGTCGAACCCTGAATAGTTGGGGCAAGTATGGACACAACATTCAAGCTTGATACAGCTCTGAATTTGGACTGTGATTAAATATTTGACACAGCATAGGTTTCTGACACAGAATGAATGTGGTCTAAGAACTTAAAAATTTTAAATTGGACATTCACCTATTATGGTCCAATATCCAAAATCTAAATACATGGTTAGATTCAGCATATCAAAGAACCCCAAGAGTTCAATTTTTGATGAAATCAAACAAAGTTTAATTTTGGACCCTTTTAACCTCAATGTGGACAAAGTTGATAACGGGGCCCAAAAATCAAAAATCTAAATACATGGTTAGATTCAGCATATCAAAGAACCCCATATATTCAATTTTTGTTGAAATCAAACAAAGTTTAATTTTGGACCCCGATTTGGCCCAACTTGAAAACTGGGCCCATAATCAAAAATCTAAATACATGTTTAGATTCAGCATATCAAAGAACCCTAAGAATTCAATTTTGTTAAAATCAAACTAAGTTTAATTTTGGACCCTTTGGACCTTAATGTAGACCAATTTGAAAACGGGACCAAAATTAAGAATCTAAATACACGGTTAGATTCGGCATATCAAAGAACCCCAATAATTCAATTTTGATGAAATCAAACAAAGTTTAATTTTGGACCCTTTGGACCTCAATGTGGACCAATTTAAAACTGGCCCAAAATCCAAAAACTTAATACACGGTTAGATTCAGCATATTAAAGAACCCCAAGAGTTCAAGAATAAAACCCCATTGAAATTGGTCAAGAAATAAGCAATTTATACAAAGTATCTTCTTTTGCACAATACTGTGCAATTGAATATTTCTTGCAATTGCGCAATAGTGTGCAATTGAATATTTCTTGCTATTGCACAATACTGTACAATTGACAATTTCTTGCTATTGCGCAATATTGTGCTATTGGATATTTCTTGCTATGGCGCAATACTGTGCAATTGAAGATTTCTTGCTATTGAGCAATACTGTGCAATTGAAAATTTCTTGCTATTGCACAATACTTATTATATAATAATTTACACATCCTGTTTGGTGTGTATCTCCTGCCATATCATTATTATTTGCTTTTAAATATAAATCAGAAATAACCAACTTAAAATCGAAAATTTTAAAGAAAACTAGAGGCTCCAAGGACCCTGTGTCGCTCACCTGATATTTTTATTTACAATTGATGCATGATAAATGCAACTGTTGTACTGTCATTAAGTTTCAGAGATATAAGACTAAAAGTGCGTTTGAAACCTATGTTTTATTTCAGCCATGTGTGCCATGTTGGCAGGCAGGGTCATCATACACAGTGGTCCCTGGATATCCTAGTGGTGATTTAAACCAAGTTTGGTTTAATTTGACAGTAGTTTCAGGGGAGAATTTTGTAAAATTTATCTAACGAGAAATGCGAAGTGATGAGAAAGTTTGTTGTGAAGTTTTGTTGTTGCGCAACACCCCCAAAAAAAAAAAACAAAAGGTAATGAAAATTATCATTTAAGGGCAATCTTTCCTATTAATGATTTCTGCAAAATTCAGTTGATTGTGCAAGGGTTGTATAGCCAGCTGAGGTCGTTAAAACTCTCATTTGTTGTTGCAAAATTCAAGTGGTTTTGAATTGCTTTGTTGATCTGTTTTGTATTCAACTTTTAAACAACAAAGTACAACAAATATGATGACTGATACTCATGACACTGAAAATATGGTCTTCATTCTTGTGAAGAAAATAGTAAGGTTTGAAATATTTCTTAAATATTAATTCAATACCAATACTTTAATTTGTATTGGATTTATCCCAGGAAATGAGAACAAGGACACAATTAAATTCAATTTTTTCCCTAAACTTCTGATAAAATATAAAATGAAGAACTATATTTTTATGAGAATTTTTTTTTAATAGTTAATTGATAATTTGAACAATAAGTTTTAGATCTTGCATGGTTGATTAATTTTCTCTCAAAATTTCTGATATTCTATTAAAGTTTTAAATATAATATGAGGCAGGCATTACCTGTGAAAGGGATGAAGTCTGTATAAATTAGTGTAGGAATTCAAGCATCATTTGCACTTCGGAATCTGTAGAAAATGAAGCCAAAGTACTGAAACATATCTGACATTCGACCTATTGTTCGGGATTATAGTTGTGACATCATTTTCAATGTAAAGAAAGAAACACCATCATCAGGTATTAATGTGGTTTTTTTCATGTTATAGAATTATCAATTATTTTATTGCCAGTTCATTAGTAGATTATTTTCTATATTGATTTTCTACTGCAGTTTCAGAAAAGAAGATTACAAAAGGATAACATTTTGTAAAACTTACCAAAATTTACCAAATTAATGAAAATTGTTAAAATTGACTATAAAGGGCAATAACTCCTTAACTTAAGGGTTAACTGACCATTTTGGTCATGTGACTTATTTGAAGATCTTACTTTGCTGAACATTATTGCTGTTTACAGTTTATCTCTATCTGTAATAATTTTCAAGATAATAACCAAAATGGCAAAATTTCCTTAAAATTACCAATTCAGGGCAGCAACCCAACAACCAGTTGTCCAATTCATCTGCAAATTTGAGGGCAGATAGATATTTACTTGATAAACAAGTTAATCCCTGTCAGATTTGCTTTAAATGCTTTGGTTTCAGAGTTACAAGCCAAAATCTACATTTTACCCCAATGTTCTATTTTTAGCCATGGCAGCCATCTTGGTTGGTTGGCTGGGTCACCACACATTTTTAAACTAAATACCCTAATAATGATTGTGGCTAAGTTTGGTTGAATTTGGTTCAGTAGTTTCAGAGGAGAAGATTTTGTAAAAGATTACAAAAGTTTACAAAAATTGGTAAAAATTACTTTAAAGGGCAATAACTCCTTAAGGGTTAACTGACCATTTTGATCATGTTGACTTATTTGTAGATCTTACTTTGCTGAACATTATTGCTGTTTACAGTTTATCTCTATCTATAATAATTTTCAAGATAATAACCCAAAACGGCAAAATTTCCTTAAAATTACTAATTCAGGGCAGCAACCCAACAACCCATTGTCCGATACATCTGAAAATTTCAGGGCAGATAGATCTTGACTTGATCAACAATTTAACCCTGTCAGATTTGCTCTAAATGCTTTGGTTTCAGAGTTATAAGCCAAAATATACATTTTACCCCTTTGTTCTATTTTTAGCCATGGCGGCCATCTTGGTTGGTTTGGCAGGTCACCGGACACAATTTTAAACTAGATACCCTAATGATGATTGTGGCCAAGTTTGGTTAAATTTGGCCCAGTAGTTTCAGAGGAGAAGATTTTGTAAAGTTAACGACGACAGACGACGACGGCGGACGACAACGGACGACGGACGCCAAGTGATAAGAAAAGCTCACTTGGCCCTTCGGGCGAGGTGAGCTAAAAAGGAAAAAAGGAAAAAAAAATCCCCAATTTTTGAACCCCTTATGATTCATCACCCCAAACTCAATCCCAGCCTTCCTTTGAGGTATGGTACCTTGCAGTACAATTTCAGAGAGATCCATACACTTGAACATAAGTTATTGTCTGGAAACTAGAAAATGCTTATTTTTGGCCCTAATTCCTAAACGTTTCAGGCAATTACCCCAAACTCAATTCCAGCTTTCCCTTTGTAATATGGAACCTTGTAGTACAATTTCAGAAAGATCCATACACTTACACACAAGTTATTGTCATGAAACTAGAAAATGCTTGTTTTTGCCCCTTTTGGCCCCTAATTCCTAAAATTTTGAGGCAATTACCCCAAAAATCAATCCCAGCATTCCCTTTGTGATATGGAACCTTGTGGTACAAAGTCAGAGAGATCCATACCAAAAATCTAAATACATAGTTAGATTCAGCATATCAAAGAAACCCCATATATTCAATTTTTGTTGAAATCAAACAAAGTTTAATTTTGGACCAACTTGAAAACTGGGCCCATAATCAAAAATCTAAATACATGTTTAGATTCAGCATATCAAAGAACCCTAAGAATTCAATTTTTGTTAAAATCAAACTAAGTTTAATTTTGGACCCTTTGGACCTTAATGTAGACCAATTTGAAAACGGAACCAAAAATTAAGAATCTAAATACACGGTTAGATTCGGCATATCAAAGAACCCCAATAATTCATTTTTTGATGAAATCAAACAAAGTTTAATTTTGGACCCTTTGGACCTCAATGTGGACCAATTTAAAAAGGGGCCCAAAAACTTAATACACGGTTAGATTCAGCATATTAAAGAACCCCAAGAATTCAAGAATAAAACCCCATTGAAATTGGTCAAGAAATAAGCAATTTATACAAAGTATCTTCTTTTGCACAATACCGTGCAATTGAATATTTCTTGCTATTGTGCAATACTGTACAATTGACAATTTCTTGCTATTGCGCAATATTGTGCTATTGGATATTTCTTGCTATTGCGCAATACTGTGCAATTGAAGATTTCTTGCTATTGCGCAATACTGTGCAATTGGAGATTTCTTGCTATTGTGCAATACTGTACAATTGAAAATTTCTTGCTATTGCACAATACTTATTATATAATAATTTACACATCCTGTTTTGATGTGTATCTCCTACCATATCATTATTATTTGCTTTTAAATATAAATCAGAAATAACCAACTTATAATGGAAAATTTTAAAAGAAAAAAACTAGAGGCTCCAAGGACCCTGTGTCGCTCACCTGATATTTTTATTTACAATTGATGCATGATAAATGCAACTGTTGTACTGTCGTTTAGTTTCAGAGATATAAGGCTAAAAAGTGTGTTTGAAACCTATGTTTTATTTCAGCCATGTGTGCCATGTTAGCAGGCAGGGTCATCATACACAGTGGTCCCTGGATATCCTAGTGGTGATTTAAACCAAGTTTGGTTTAATTTGACAGTAGTTTCAGGGAAATTTTTGTAAAATTTATCTAACGAAATGCTGAAGTGATGAGAAAGTTTGTTGTGAAGTTTTGTTGTTGCGCAACACCCCCCAAAAAAAAAAAAAAACAAAAGGTAATAAAAATTATCATTTAAGGCAATCTTTCCTATTAATGATTTCTGCAAAATTCAGTTGATTGTGCAAGGGTTGTATAGCCAGCTGAGGTCGTTAAAACTCTCATTTGTTGTTGCAAAATTCAAGTGGTTTTGAATTGCTTTGTTGATCTTTTTGTATTCAACTTTTAAACAACAAAGTACAACAAATATGATGACTGATACTCACGACACTGAAAATATGGTCTTCATTCTTGTGAAGAAAATGGTAAGGTTTGAAATATTTCTTAAATATTAATTCAATACCAATACTTTAATTTGTATTGGATTTATCCCAGGAAATGAGAACAAGGGACACAATTAAATTCAATTTTTTCCTAAACTTCTGATAAAATATAAAATGAAGAACTATATTTTTAATGAGAATTTTTTTTAATAGTTAATTGATAATTTGAACAATATTAATTAAGTTTTAGATCTTGCATGGTTGATTAATTTTCTCTCAAAATTTCTGATATTCTATTAAAGTTTTAAATATAATATGAGGCAGGCATTACCAGTGAAAGGGATGAAGTCTGTATAAATTAGTGTAGGAATTCAAGCATCATTTGCACTTCGAATCTGTAGAAAATGAAGCCAAAGTACTGAAACATATCTGACATTCGACCTATTGTTCGGGATTATAGTTGTGACATCATTTTCAATGTAAAGAAAGAAACACCATCATCAGGTATTAATGTGGTTTTTTTTCATGTTATAGAATTATCAATTATTTTTATTGCCAGTTCATTAGTAGATTGTTTTCTATATTGATTTTCTACTGCAGTTTCAGAAAAGAAGATTACAAAAGGAAAACATTTTGTAAAACTTACCAAAATTTACCAAATTAATGAAAATTGTTAAAATTGATTATAAAGGGCAATAACTCCTTAAGGGTCAACTGACCATTTTGGTCATGTTGACTTATTTGAAGATCTTACTTTGCTGAACATTATTGCTGTTTACAGTTTATCTCTATCTGTAATAATTTTCAAGATAATAACCAAAAACGCCAAAGTATCCTTAAAAATTACCAATTCAGGGCAGCAACCCAACAACCAGTTGTCCAATTCATCTGAAAATTTGAGGGCAGATAGATATTTACTTGATAAACAAGTTAATCCCTGTGAGATTTGCTTTAAATGCTTTGGTTTCAGAGTTACAAGCCAAAATCTACATTTTACCCCTATGTTCTATTTTTAGCCATGGCAGCCATCTTGGTTGGTTGGCTGGGTCACCGCACACATTTTTTAAACTAAGTACCCTAATAATGATTGTGGCTAAGTTTGGTTGAATTTGGTCCAAAAGTTTCAGAGGAGAAGATTTTTGTAAAAGATTACAAAAATTTACAAAAACTGGTAAAAATTACTTTAAAGGGCAATAACTCCTTAAGGGGTCAACTGACCATTTTGATCATGTTGACTTATTTGAAGATCTTACTTTGCTGAACATTATTGCTATTTACAGTTTATCTCTATCTGTAATAATTTTCAAGATAATAACCAAAACGGCAAAATTTCCTTAAAATTACCAATTCAGGGCAGCAACCCAACAACCAGTTGTCCAATTCATCTGAAAATTTGAAGGCAGATAGATATTTACTTGATAAACAAGTTAATCCCTGTAAGATTTGCTTTAAATGCTTTGGTTTCAGAGTTACAGGCCAAAATCTACATTTTACCCTATGTTCTATTTTTAGCCATGGCAGCCATCTTGGTTGGTTGGCTGGGTCACCGCACACATTTTTGAACTAAATACCCTAATAATGATTGTGGCTAAGTTTGGTTGAATTTGGTCCAAAAGTTTCAGAGGAGAAGATTTTGTAAAGATTACAAAATTTACAAAAATTGGTAAAAATTACTTTAAAGGGCAATAACTCCTTAAGGGTCAACTGACCATTTTGATCATGTTGACTTATTTGTAGATCTTACTTTGCTGAACATTATTGTTGTTTACAGTTTATCTCTATCTATAATAATTTTCAAGATAATAACAGAAAACAGAAAAATCCTTAAAATTACTAATTCAGGGCAGCAACCCAACAATCCATTGTCCGATTCATCTGAAAATTTCAGGGCAGATAGATCTTGACTTGATCAACAATTTTACCCTGTCACATTTGCTCTAAATGCTTTAGTTTCAGAGTTATAAGCCAAAATATACATTTTACCCTATGTTCTATTTTTAGCCATGGCGGCCATCTTCATTGGTTTGGCAGGTCACCGGACACAATTTTTAAACTAGATACCCTAATGATGATTGTGGCCAAGTTTGGTTAAATTTGGCCCAGTAGTTTCAGAGGAGAAGATTTTTGTAAAAGTTAACGAC
This sequence comes from Mytilus coruscus, assembly GCA_017311375.1. Classification (NCBI taxonomy): domain Eukaryota; kingdom Metazoa; phylum Mollusca; class Bivalvia; order Mytilida; family Mytilidae; genus Mytilus; species Mytilus coruscus. The sequence goes on along the minus strand of CM029599.1, from coordinate 6,009,425 downwards.
GACGGACGACAACGGACGACGGACGCCAAGTGATGAGAAAAGCTCACTTGGCCCTTTGAGCTAAAAAGGAAAAAAAAAAGGAAAAGAAAGGAACCCCCAATTTTTTGAACCCCCTTATGATTCATCACCCCCAAACTCAATCCCAGCTTTCCCTTTGTGGTATGGTACCTTGCAGTACAATTTCAGAGAGATCCATACACTTGAACACAAGTTATTGTCTGGAAACTAGAAAAATGTGTTTTTGGCCCCTTTTTGGCCCCAAATTCCTAAACGTTTACGGCAATTACCCCCAAACTCAAACCCAGCTTTCCCTTTGCTTTCCCTTTGTGATATGGAACCTTGTAGTACAATTTCAGAAATATCCAAACACTTACACACAAGTTATTGTCATGAAACTAGAAAAATGCTTGTTTTTTGCCCCTAATTCCTAAAATTTTGAGGCAACTACCCCCAAAATCAATTCCAGCCTTCCCTTTGTGATATGGAACCTTGTGGTACAATGTCAGAGAGATCCATACACTTACACACAAGTTCTTGTCTGGAAGTTACAAAAATGCTTATTTTTGGCCCCTTATTCCTGAACTGTTGGTACCATAACCCCAAAAATCAATCCCAACCTTCCTTTTGTGGTATTGAACCTGATGGTAAAATTTCATAGAGATCCATTCACTTAAACTAAAGTTATAGTGCGAAAAACTAATGTGTCTTCGGACGACGACGATGACAACGATGCAACGTCATACCAATATACGACCGCAAAATTTTTGCAGTCGTATAAAAACTTAACATTGACCAATTAACCATGAAAATGAGGTCAAGGTCAGATGAAACCTGCCAGACTGACATGTACCCATTACAGTCATTCCATACACCACATATAATTATCCTTCTGATTATAGTATTTGAGAAACAGAACTAATCATGTAACTTTAACCTTGATCACTGATCCATGGAATCCTGTCTGACGGACATGTAGACGTTGCAAGGAACCCATATACCAAATATAGTTATCCTATTACTCAAAATTAGTGAGAAATTCACATTACAAAACACTCGAATTTTTTTTCAAGCAGTCACTGAACCATGAAAATGAGGCCAAGGACATTGGACATATGACAGACGGAAACTTCGTTATATTAGGTATCTGCATACAAGATATGAAGCATCCAGGTCTTCTACCTTCAGAAATACAAAGCTTTATACAAATAGTTTACGTTGCTGCCACTGGATAGTAATACCTATGACTTTTGTCGCAGGCGAGACAAAAATGTATAGTGCAGAGTTAAGTTCCTTTGAATAGTATATTGAAGGGTTTTAGTAGCAGTTGAAGGTGATGGGCAACACAATAAGGCGTCCACAGGCGATAAAAAATTGTATAGAAAGGACTGAACAAATTAAACAAAGGGAGACAATTCCATAACTGACCAAACATATAAAGTTTAGTGGATAGATATCCATTTGTCCATTTCACCAGATGCACTTAATCATACCACTTAATGTCAAAATGAAAACCCCCCTTTTTTTTGAGAATAATATATTTTCAAATTTACATGATTTATATATGGAGTGCTTAATGGACCCAAATATCAGCCTTTAATGGCTATATACGTAAACAAGTAACTTATAACAAAGTCCTGGATTTTATCTATCTAACAAGGCATTGCAACTTTTAATCATTAAAACCCCAAAGTGTTGGAAGCCTATCACTTAACTAAGTGAATCATGAAAATATATGCAAGGTCATGTGACCCATGTAAGACGTACATATCTATCTTAAGATGCTTCTATGTACTAAAAAAAGTTGACCTGTGCAGTTAAGTCTTAATGTGAAATGAACCTAAGTATAAAATTTCTGATCAATGAACCATGAAATTGGGTTAAATATCTAGCTACGGCAAACTTCTATTTTGGCGTAATAATAGCGTGATATAATGTTCTTACTTTGATCTGGAGGTACAGGACAAACTGACGGAGCTTTCTCCATACAATGTACATGACAGCAGTAACCACACTCTGAAATGAAAATTGTTATTCTGTGACACAAACATCATCATGTGACAGTAAAGCAAACATCATGACATTGTTAATTTTTGAATTTGTTAACAAGTGAAAGGTCATTACACAAAGCTTAAGTGTTGTGTCAATTTTTCAGTCTTTATCTACACACGTTTTGTTTTTCAAGGACCTTTCAATTCAAACATGAATGGTATCCAGGCATGAAATATCTATTGGTTTGAGTTTATACTATTAAAACTGGATAATAAATACTACAATTGCTTCTACGGATAGGTACTTCATTTTCAGATGTACATTTCTTGGTACCATGCATGTTTACAAGATAAAGCCCTTGTTTTTTTATCATGTTTTTACTCACCTGAACATGTGGTCCCTTGTCTCTGTATTCCTACCATTAATGAGGTACACAGGTTACATTTGAATGGTGCAGTGAAGTTTTTCATAATAAAGTGATGAGTTTTAGGTTGTGGCAATGAGCCTGTTTTAGAAGCACCCCATGGTTGGTCATACACATGTTCTGGTTGAATTATTGGACTAGATTGGTGTGTAACATCAGGGGTATCTGGTGGTGCCCCCAGGTGAAGGTCTGACCGTGAGTTTGTACGGGAATCTCCATGTGACTGACCATCTTCACTCATACTATCATCCTCAACTAGGCTTTCATTGTCTGACTGAAATAGCAATGAAAATTTTGCTATGACTGAAATTTAATTTAAATAACAAAGTCGGTAAGAAAATAATGATTGCAAAATCTGAACTAAATTTCATAATAAATTAAGATATATGTTTTTATTATCTCTGTTTATTTAACTATGAAAAATAATGGATGCTAATTTTTTAAATGTACTTTGAACAAAATTTTTTATACCAAATTACTTTCAAACAAGTTACTTTTAAAGATGTATACCTCATATTCCAATGCATTTTCTCTTAAATTCAACTTTTTATTGTTAGCCATCAAATCAACAGTTGACAAATTTTACTCTTTTGAGCCATCTTGACATTATTACAAAATAAAACATCAACTACTGTAAATTCAGAAATTATTGCGAGGTTTTAATTAATGCAAATAATGCGACTGGGTGAGAATCGCAATAATACCAACTCGCATTCTGATATCGGATACATATACTTGTATGCCGATTTTCCAGAAATCGCGATAATTAATCTCGCAATTTTGTCCATTCCTCAAAAATCGCATTAATAAATGCAAGCAATAATTTCTGAATTTACAATACCTCAAAATGATCTAATGAGATTTAACAGTTGCAAAGATTCCTTTCACATGCACCAATTTGTGACCTTCAAATTGTTTAATCCCTTTATATTTCTAGCAGCTCTTGCAGTACAGTAATGTGTTATAAGGAAAATTCTCACAACTATTGTCCAACATAAACCATATATCAGATAGCATTGTACTCACATCATTCAACAAAGAAAATTGTCCTTTGATGAAGCTCATTAATGTCTGCTCTCTTGATCTTTCCCCTGAAAAAGTTAAAAAAAGAAATCATAATTGATTATCCATTCTAACAAAGCAAACCAAATTTTCTACAACAAAGACCAATGATGGTTATACAATTTTTTTACAGGCAGTCAATTCTTTTTCCATTCATATAGAGGTGTCTACTATCAGGTGAAACAGTTCAATTCATGTAACTTTACTTTACACATTATTAACTTGTTCCACCTGAGTTATTTTTCGATTTCTACAGCGTAATTTTCTTTTTGAAAAGCTCATGTTCACAACTTCATGTCCTGTAGAATTATATATGTAGGTCTTGTTGAATTCTGTCTATCTATTTTCAAGGAGTTGTGGTTTAACAAAGTGAGTCACTGACACAAGACGGCAGAAGTAATCCCTGTGTGTTGCTCCAGTTGTGCACTGTCAAATGACACTGATAAATCTAATATGCATACATTGACTTCTGGCCAAAATATACTAATTCTATGTTTTCTCCAGATTTTGCAGAGAAATCCAAATATTATCAAAGTAGTGTTATATATTAGTACTTAATTTTGGTCTTTTAGCAATCATGTAGACAGGTAGAGCATAGAATCTTTAAAGAGTAAGGTACACAAATTTCATTCAAGAACTTACAAGAGTTGACCAAACAATTAATTCCAATGTTTATTTTTAAAAGGTACAAGCCAAGTATGTTACTATCATTTATAGCATATAATATAAATTACTTGAGAAATTTTAACATTTTTTATCAACTTATTGAATTGAAAATGATCTATTTATATATAGCCTTCAAATGTTTTTCCAATAGTAAGAACCTTCCTTCACCAACAAAACTATAAGCATTCATATGACCACAGTATGATACAATCCTCGTTTATCACCAACAATTAATACCTGCTGATGGACACTATTACTTTCCATGCAGAATTCATTTTTGAATGGGATACATAATTTCTTTAAAGTCATATCATTTTCATCAATAAAGTTATTGTTTTTCATTGTCATTGCCATTCATTTGGATAACAAAAGCATTAATGTATTATTGGCCCTACGACAGGCAGGCAACGTTTATTGTGACTGGCAGTGTTAAATGTGACAGGGAACAGGTTTAAACAATCAACTAGGAATTCATGTATAGTTATGCAAGGTGGTTATATTAATACATACAAAGATAAATGCCAAGTAACAAAAAAGTTGGGCATCCTTAGTCCTAACTCTAAGGATTTTATTTACAACAAGCATTCTGAGAGTATTGCATGGCAATACATAGTCCCCTACCTGTTAACATTTCATTATACTGGAACAAAATGCTATACTTGATCTATAACTTGTCATGGTGTAAACTATATAACAAATATCAAGCCAATATCTTGAAGCATGTTGAACAAGTGAAACTGCAAGCTACTGCTCACTGATGATACCCACGCCGCAAGTCGATAATTTTAATAGTGTAAAAATATGTAAGTGTTCAGTAAACAGGAAGTTGTTGAGTGATGAATCTGAAAACACATCACACAGTATCATGAGTATAGATGACTTATATAAACCCTGAAACCAAATTTCAGAAATCCTTGTAATGTAGTTCCTGAGAAAGATGCGACAAAAAATATCCATGGGACAGACAGACGGACTGGCGGACTGACGGATGGACAGACAGAGGTAAAACAGTATACTACAGCCCCCCTTTTTTTTTAAAGCGGGGGTATAAAAAGGTGTGGAAACTGATTATTTGAGTGAATTTGCCTCAGTAGTCCAAGGACCATAACTCTGCACAAAATCATCAGACCAGAACAAAATTCGTACTTCATCTGTAACTTGTCATGATAACACTATATACCAATTATCAAATCAATATCTTCAAGCACGAAGAAAAAAAGTGGAAAACTAATTTGACGGCCTGACGGATGGACAGACAGACAGACAGACAGACAGAGTGCAAACCTAAAGTCCCCTTGGCCTACATCGGTAGGGGACTAATAAGCACCTAGTAAATTATCAATGCTTCATTTTGTGTTCAAAATTTATTCTTCATTATAAGACTAGTGAGCAAAATCCTTGTATTAAGCCTGTTCAGATCAATATTTATCCTATTAAAATCCCTCAAAGGTGCATGTTTGATGAGGCCCCAATTACTAGCTTAATTTTTCCAATTTTCACAATGTATCATAGCTTTAACAATGACTAGATAGGAAAGGTATTTTTGTTTAAAAAAATAACGTTTCAGCGTTCTTTTAATGACCCCATAAATAACATACATCCTAATTTTCTACCAAATTCAATGAAATCATGCAAAATATGTCTTTGGGACTGGAAACATATAGAGCCAAATTTTTTCACACCATGTTTATTGAAACAAATGTAATATCTGACTTGCATACTTAGTTTGTAAAAGCCTGCCCACTATGTTTTATAGGCCTTATTGTGTTTGAAGTCCAGACAATTTTATAAACTTTCACAAAAATGTTTATTTTCAACCTTATTGGGGTGTAATTGGCAATCTTTGTAAGAAAAACTTGACAAAAATCAACCTGTTTCACTTTCTTACACATATATGCATCAATTTGAAATGCCTTTCATCTTAAATAATGAAATTAATATTTTTGGTCGAAAATGGCAATTCCTGAACTTACTCCTTCAGAGTTTCCTGTCTCTTATTAAAGAAAATAGCCAATATAATATATATATATATGCTAATATCATTCAAGAAATACAACTCCTAGCGATAGGAATTCAATGTTTTTGTTTTAAAACTTTTAAGAAAAATTTTTAACGTTCATGGCTGCAATGAATTTACAATTCGGCAAAAGGTTTAAAATTCTACAGTGTAACATAACTGATGTTTGGAATACAGATATTTCTAGCTACAATATAATCGATGTTAATGTATATACAACGTATTTTATGTATAGTAACAACTGCTAGATATATCCTAGCTAACTATACCTAGCAAGTTGTAGAGAAAGTGTTACATGCTATTCCATTAAAACGGATGTGAAAGGGTAGAAATGAAAGTTTTGGACATGGGTTGTGGGTAGTTTATGTCCTTTGTTGAATGCAAAATAAAATACTCAAAGCAAACATGCTGGTTTTGGGGGATTTAAGAAGTTCCCTTCCTACGCTTTCACATCCATTTTAATGGCATAGACCTAAAAGATTTACTGGAGTTTACATTGAACCATGAAAAATATGTATCATATGAGGTTTTAGATCTATTAGAATGCAGATATACATTGCAGGACCGGCGGTAAGCTAAGCCGGATGGTCAAGTTAAAAGCAAGATAAATTGGTTTATAAATATTAAGCAGCTTTGGTGTATTTTAACTGCATATAGAGCCTTCTTACCTGTATTTCCACTTGCTGAAATCAAACAGAGGACTAAACATTTGCCTCAGAATTTTCAGAATCAATCGAGGATTGACCGGTTTTATTACTGCCTGGGCATACCAGGTACTCCAATTTACATGTATTTTACAGATTCTATACATAAAAAAAATTCGAACACTGGAGAAATATAAATGTTCAAATGTTAAATGTTTGCAATTTCCATGTAGGAGAAGAAAAATTTCATACCTAATGAGAAACTATTTTTCTTACAATTTAGAAAACATTATTATGTTCTTTTCTGGTGTTCTGAAAAAACTTGTGTTTGGAATAGTAGCCTTTTTTTGTTTGTTACATCACCATCGGAAGATAAGGGGGAAAAAACTTTATAATTGATATTAAAGCATTGAATTGCTCAGAATATGCCGAACAAATGTTGATTGTCAAAAAATTTCAAAATCTTCTGGGAAAAGAATAAAATAGCATAGAATTAGAGGAATTCACTTATAAAATTTTGCAAATGCTGGGTGTATCAAGTTCTACTTCTGAAGATTTAATATACAAGCTTTAAATAAAAGGCCTTAACTAAACTATGGCCTATTAAGCAACTTCTTGAAATATTCATTTCAAAAAGTGTTAAATGTTTCTTGTTATCTATTTAAGGTAGGAGGTCAAAAGCTAAGGCTCTTGGGACTACTTATATCTGCATTATCTTTGTTTCATTTACAAATAATTTAAAACATTTTATTCTTCAGATTTAAATTTCTGTAGAAAAACAAGAGTTTGTTCCAATTCAGTGTTCAACATGCATTCATGATAGAAAAGCATAGTGAAACAAGCAAACATGATATTCCTAACTAAACTAATGAAAATGGACTCGTATAAATGATTTCATTCCTTTTGAAATATTGCAATAGAAATATTTTTTTGGTAATTTCATGACATGCCTTCATGAGCACTCAATGTAAAATTATATACGAGATGATGCAATATCTTACAATCTGCAATATCTTGTTTCTCTAATAAAGCCTCCTTCTCTTTCCTAAGTTCTTCTACTTCTTTGGATAATTTTTCTATTAACGTGTCCTGTTCATGGTTTTTCCTACAAAATTATAGTATAGTTTTATCTCCTCACCGTAATACTAGTACACACCACACTAAAATATAACTTTGTAAAGTGTGTAAATACTTCTTATGTTTATGTTGAAATACTATTTATTCAAACTTTATTAATCAAATGGTGGACTATATAAAAATAAAAGGTTAACACAGAGATATGTCTCGCCTATTTGTTATTTTGATAATGCAAATGTTGAAATTAAAATAGCAATACTTTAACATGTAAGTTATGCAAATATTCAAAGTCAATGAACCATGACTGAAGGTACAGGGCTAAACAATCTCCATGGAAATGAGATGTGCCAATGCTAATACAACTGCAAACCAAATACCATTGACTTTTCATAAGTCGTTCCCTTTAAACAAACCTAAACACAAACATTAACTTGTAAACTATGTAAAAGTTTCAAAGTCAATGAACCATAATTAGGGGGTGGGGTTATATAATCTCCATGGAAATGAAACTTGCAAATGCCAACACATTTGTATACCAAATATCATTGACTTAACATTAGTGGTTCATCTTAAACTGAAGTAATCACAAACTTATATATGTAAACTAAGCAAAAGTTTCAAAGTCAATAGACCATGACTGAGGGGTAGGGACCAAATATTCTCCATGGAAATGAGATGTGCTAATGCTTATACAACTGCATACCAATTATCATTGACCTACCACTAACGGTTCCCCTTAAACTGACCTAATCACAAACTAATACATGAAAACTAAGCAAATACAACTTTCAAAGTCAATAGACCATGAATGAGGGAGACAGGGGGGCCAAATAATCTCCATGGAAATGAGATATGCCAATGCTTATACAACTGCATACCAAATATCATTGACCTACCACTAGTGGTTCCCCATAAACTGACCTAATCACAAACTAATACATGTAAACTAAGCAAAGTTTCAAAGTCAATAGACCTTGACTGAGGGGACAAGGCCAAATAATCTCCATGGTAATGAGATGTGCCAATGCTAATACAACTGCATACCAAATATCATTGACCTACCACTAGTGGTTCACCATGAACTAGACCTAATCACAAACTAATACATTGTTGACTGCCGCCGTCGTCACCGACGCCGGAAACAGCATACCTATGTCTCGCTTTTTGACTCTGTCAAGGCGAGACAAAAATCGTAAATTTTCCTTAAACCTGGATCCATGCGTTCAAAAAAAATCCTGCATTAACTAGCAAAATTTTACATTAACATGGAAATTTTTGTAGAATTTGTTTCAACTAACAATCACTTCCAAGAAATTAAGAACTAAATATTTTGGCTTACTTTTCAAAACTAACAACAGACGATTTTAACTTTGATAATTCATCAGCTATCTGTTGCTTTGCCTGGATTTCACTTTGTAGACTAGACTGTAGTGTAAGTAGCTCCATCTTGTCAAGTCTCTGAGATCTACGGTTTCTCCATCTCTGCCGATTCTGTACAATATAAATAGTTAGAAAATATTAAAGAACTTTTTAATAAATACAATAAATAATTAATCCTTAAGTTTAAAGATCTACTAATTAAAAAATCATTCACTTTATGAAGTTTTTAACAAAGCTTGTGAAGGTAGTTATTTACAGAGTTGGAATACAGAGCAACATGACAGGTAAAGCATGCAGAGCAGAAATTCTTAACCGATCCAGAGCACCTTTTATCATTCTGATTTATTCAGTGTCCAAGTTTTAATTTTCTCGAATCTTTTTTTGTTAAACATCTATGTATAAGTCTTCATTATTTATAGTTCAGCGTGTATGCATAAGTATTTGTCGTTTGAGGATGCAACCATTCCATTAAACATAGAATAAATTCAGAGATGACACTATGATTTGGCATCTAAACAATTCAGGACAAAAATGTTAAAATTACTTCTATGGATAAAAAATCTGTTTTTAAGCTTTTCATATTTAAATGGACCCAGCTATGTATGCTTATGGATTTCAAAATTTGTTTGCATTTTAACCCAAAACAGTTGTTATCAAACCAAAATTGAATGTTACATACATTGTTGCATTAGAATGTAAACTTACAGAATCATCAGAAACACCCATTACTTTAAGGTTCTCCAATTCCTCTGTCATTTTGGTAGCCAAGGCCTGGAGATAACCTCTGGCATCCTTCTCATCACTCACCCTACAAAACCATCAATTCATTAGGTATATTCAAATCCTACCGTGCCAAAATCACAAAATTTGTGCACAAAAAAATTGCTAAAATCAAACCTCTATATTTTACGTAAAACTTCCTAAATACTAATCTCATCATATACATCATATACATGTACATATATTTCCTCTATATCAAATCTGTTCAATGATTTTTTATGAAAGAATTGTCATTATTGGCCTTCTCTATTGTTAAAATCACTAATTTTATTTCATAATAGATAAGAAAATTGAGTAAATCCTATGAGAAGAAACATATTATAAATATCTTTTTGTTGTTTTCTTTAAAATTCTAGTTATTAACATGACAGCTACAGTATAGATGATTGCTTGATTGATTGGTGTTTAATTCCACTTTCAGCACTATTGTGCTATTTTGTGGCGATCAGTTTTTATTGGTAGAGGAAGCTGGAGTGCCTGGGGAGAACCACAGAATTTCGGTGGGAAAACTGATAATCCTAGTCAATTAAGATTGGAGTTGAGTGCACCTGCCACGTGCGGGATTCGAACTCACAACCTCAGTGTTGACTGGCTAGTGATACAGTAGTTCGACTACTTAGACCACCGAGGCCCCCAGTATAGATGATAATTACCATTTGATGATTTCTGAGATTTGAGCCTCCCATTGAGCTACAGATTCTCGTTTATCATAAATGTCTCTCATTTCTTGTTCTAACTGCATCTTTTCCTTGTTCATAGCTCTCAAAGCATTCTCTTGCTGCAATAAAACCATATTCAATCATATCAAAATCAAAATATAATCCATAGTACAAACAGATTTTTATTTTATATTGTGAGGTAATTTTTGATGCGAATATTGTGAACGGGAATTTATACAGTATTTGAAAATTCTGAAAATGTGAAGTATCTCATTTTGCAAAAACAATATATTTTCTTTTAATCTATACATAAGGGTGCATTTTTCATCAACTTCTCCAATGCAAAATTTCTGCTTCCTTGTATATATCATTTGACTCATTGATTGGTTCTTAACCTACCAGTCTTTGCTCTTAGGCCCTAAGATGTCTACAGATAACCAACCAAGTGGTTATCCCATAGTAGTAATATACTTACTGATGAGATTTCATCTTTTAACCTTTCATTTTCCTCTCCTATCAATGCATGCTGTCTCTCTGAATGTTCTAATTGTAACTTTAACCTTTGAATTCTACTTGCGACCTCATCCTCTGACACATTATTTTTTAATTTGTCTTTTAACGTCAATATTTCTTTCCTTAATTCTTTATCCTTATGTTCATGTTCACTTAATGAAAATTTTAAATCACTTATTTCTGACTGATATTTGCTAGTCACTCTAGAAACTGTCTCTTCCTTATCGACTTTCGTCTTCTCTAATTGTGATTTTAATCTGAAAAACAAAGATCACACATGACACATAGAGACAAACCTGTACCAATTAAAACTGCAGTAAAACTGCATATTTGTTTAATAGCAACTTGTCACACTGAAATTATAAGGGATAATCCAAAATTAATTTTAGGAAAATGTCAAAATCAATTTACATTTTAACCCTAATCCCCTCTAGAAACATAATACAGACATACAATTTTGAAACTCCATAAAATGTATTCAACAAAAAATGAAACTAGTAAAAACTGAGCATAGATCACAATTCCATACCCACACTCTCCTCTTTTCAAAGATATGGCAATGTCAATGTCTTTTTAATTGCTATCTAAAACTCCAGAATTCTGTTGGATCAAAAATTAAATAGGTGAGAATGTTATTTGATAATAAAATGTTGTGAAACTTTCATCCAAATCCTGTCCCTGGTTTAGGAGGAGTTGCAGATAACAAGTAAGGAAGGACAATTACTATATACAGCTCTGCTTTAGTTATTAGAATGCCAATAATCCCATTTACCTTGAGACTTCCTGTGTTAATTCTATATTTGCTGGATTAGATGCCCTCCCTAAGTTTTTCCTTTTGATGCCCTCTATTTCTTGTTCTAATTCTCTAGTGTACTGTTCAGCCCTCTCTCGTAATTTCTTTTCTTTACTTGATTCTGATTTAAACTCTTCTAAATGGTTTTGTAACTGTAAAATACAAATATATAACTCTTCCATTTTAACCCTAATCATCAATTTGATAAAAGATTGAGTAAAATCAAAGAGTCAGAAAGCCAACAACACAAGTTCATCATAACTAGGCACACTACAGCTTAGCTGGATTTTGTCATATCCACCCATCCACAGTAGAAGTGGGAAAACTTTTTGTTGGTCCCTTATGTCCACCCTCTTGAGACATAACATTCTTTTTCTGTCATCATAAAGCTTTTGCAGATACACTACCTTGGAACAATGAGCTCTGCTTTTGTATTCTATTGTATTCAATATTGGAACAAAATGTTCCATTAAATGTTGGTGGATAATTGTCCATTCTCTAGGGGCATGGAAATGGCATAATCCACCTCAAGTTTACAGTGTAGAGTATAAAGGTCAATATTTATGGAAAAGCGCATGAGCCACATGGTAAGCTGAAAATGGACCCAAATCTAAACAAAAAATGAAAACAACAAGTCATAAATTTAATGCCTCAGAAGGGCTTTTCTGGATTTACCTTCATCAGGAATGCTCAAAGCCGAATATTTGAAAGCCAAGGATGTATAAAACCGAAACAGTTGAAGAGCTATATAATCAAAAAAAGACCTAAAATAATAGCCAAATCCTTCTATGGCCAACTTTGCCTGAGGGAGTTGAAACCTTAGTTTCTTTATAATTTCAAAATTTATAAACAGGCAAATTTAGAAAGGTTATTAATCATGTCAGTACCGAAGTACTGACTACTGAGCTGATGATACCCTCGGGACTGATAGTCCACCAGGAGAGGTATCGGTTCAGTGCTGTGAAAAATGAAAACAACACGTCATAAATTTAATGCGTCTGAAGCGCTTTTCTGGATTTACCTTCATCAGGAATGCTCAAAGCCGAATATTTGAAAGCCCAAAATGTATAAAACTGAAACAGTTGAAGAGCTTTATAATCAAAAATGACCTAAAATAATAGCCAAATCCTTCTATGGCCAACTTTGCCTGAGGGAGTTGAAACCTTAGTTTCTTTATAGGGGATGTTCAACAGACATGACAAAATATCAGGAATCCTGTTCTGGAGCAGCTACTGAAATGGTTATACATGACCAAATTAAAATGTCGCTGAGAAATTCTAAACAACTCCATGTTATACTCGATGCAAGGCAAGTATTTCTAAATACTGTACTAAGATTCTGATTATTTTATGTCTAAAAAGGGAAAGATATCTTACACTAGACAAACAGTAAAATTTGTTCATTATATAAATGACTTAAAAAATATGATCTGTTTTTCAGAAGAACTATTATTACCTCAGACATGGATTTCTCAATTCTTCTTCGTTCATTCTTCATACTATCCAATTTCCTCTTGCTCTCGTCTACCTCATCTTCTTTGTTCCGTAATTCTCGTGTTAGTTCTTTTACTTTAGATTGGGTCTTTAAAAGTCTGCACAAAATAGAAAATATTTTCATGCATTTTAAGTCATTTCATAAAGCAATTATCAAAGTGAAATCACCTTCAATCACCCTGTTTCACAGTAATTTGATTTTTAACTGAATCAACTTATATATACATGTCATTAGTATCAAACACACACACAACAGTTTTCTCCCAAGGGCCAGGCCATTTGCATCATGGCAATGTGATGCTATATTGTTTGAATGTGATGCTATCTGAAATGATTTTCTTTTAGATTGTGTTATGGATGTGATGCTATAATTCCTTAAAACAAGATGGTATTTCAATTTCTCTGTTTACAAGGATGCTATATGAAGTCTGTGGGAAGAACACTCACACATACATAGCAGCGGACATACTGTATAAAAAAAAATTGTTTGCTAATTTGTTGATGAAAATGATGATTTTTTTTAAATGTTTCTTGATGCATTTTGATAATTCTATAATAGGCTTTGATTCAAGGCTTCCAAAACGGTCATATATTCCGGACAATTGTATAATGTCCGGTAAAAGTCCGGCTGGGCAAAGCATGAAATGGTCATCTACTTTTTAGTTGTCAAGGCTTTCTTAAGAGACGGTCATTTTAGCATAATTCGCGATCTTTTTGACCCAACCTTTTGCCTTTAACAGCCACACATTTCCGGTCACAAAAGTGACATGATGATTAATTACTATCAAAACAACCCCTACTTCAATACTTTCTAATTTTAATCAAGGCTAATTAGTTGTTGGACAGCTGAAATCTACCTGTTCAGGTGACAGGTAAACTATTTCCAGTACCGGACATCGTATAAATTGATCGGTCTATTCAAAGTTAATTTCTTACATTTCAGCGATTTCTATCTAATTGATTTAGTCAAAAAGATTGAAATTATAAGAAATACATTTATAAACATATTTTGATGAAAAATTTAAAAAGGTTTTAAATGAAAAATCGTAAGAACTACCTGGGACTATTATACTAATTACTAATTAGTTAGTATAATAGTCCCAGGAACTACGTTGTATGAACTAGAACACGTGTGCGCATGTGCGCAGTAGGGAAATTTAATTATGCATCCTACATTTCTTAAAAAATGATAAAAAATATCATTGATACCTGTATCTAACGTTCATTTCAAGTATTTTGTTGAACAGAAATAACGTGGAGAGAGCTTCTTCACTCAGTCGTGCTTTGTAAACGTACACGGATTTTACGTATCCGTTTCTGGTCCATGTTTTACCATTGTCAGGTCAACATCCGGTATTAGGAAAATGTGATTTTAAAAACGAAAGTAAAGTTTTTGACAACATAATTTTGCACAAATAAACAGTCTAAGGCAGTTATGAGCACGCTGATGTGCACACTTCGAATTATGCACTGCCAATTTAACAGTTTACGTCCGAACATCAAATTCACATCAAAGTAAAGTTTAATATCGTTCTTTTTTTATAAATCTAATGTCAATCATTGGGATGGCCATCTGATTACAATAATTGCCTTTTGTGACTTAGTCTTAAGGGATTAAATCGGGATAAGATATAAAATGTCTGGCTGGCTCAAACATTTTTTGGAAGCCCTGCTTTGATTGAGTTAAGCTATTTCAGTTGATATTTTATAGTGTGTCTTTCTATGTTGTAATGTTACACTATTGTTTCAGAAAAAGGGTGAAGGTTTGGTACCATTAAAACATTTAAACCCGCTGCATTTGTTTGCACCTGTCCTAAGTCAGGAATCTGATGTTCAGTAGTTGTCGTTTGTTGATGTGGTTCATAAGTGTTTCTCGTTTTTATATAGATTAGACCGTTGGTTTTCCCGTTTGAATGGTTTTACACTAGTAATTTTTGGGGCCCTTTATAGCTTACTGTTCGGTGTGAGCCTAGGCTCCGTGTTGAAGACCGTACTTTGACCTATAATGGTTTACATTTATAAATTTTGACTTGGATGGAGAGTTGTCTCATTGGCACTCATACCACATCTTCTTATATCTATGGCTTAGTTTTTAAGATAAACAACTAACAAATTACTTACGAATCATTTGTATCTGTGTACTGTTCTATTGTTATTTTTTGTTTTGCTAAAGCTTCCTTTAATTCTCTAGACTGTTGTTTATACTTGTCTCTGAAGTCCTGTAATTCCTGTAGAATAAATTGTCATTGTTAATTAATCTTTAAATGAATGCACTTTCAACAAATAACAATACTTCAAAATTGTTCAATTCTTTTTCTGGGTCAATTATTTTCATAGGGGCCAATTTTCATGGATACAGGGATAATTACATTTCGTTGGCTATTGACTTCTTTGTTTTGACATATCTTACATTTTATAATTGGATATTTATATTCATGGTTTGCATGAACCAATGAAGTCCATTAAACTTAGCATCCTATGAACAATAATGAAGCCACATTATTGGATTTAGGATGTGTACTCTTACATTGTATGCAATGATATAAACTTCAAATTACTTTGTGAATTCACACAAAAATTCTTGTTTTTTTTAATTATCAATCAATCTCTTTTTCTCTTCAACAGGAAACACTGAAGATGCCTTTAAAATATGAATATCTTAAAAAAAAAACCAAGAAATCATGCACTTAAAACAATTAAACTGAAGATTACTTTATTTATCAGCATCTTTCCCTAAAATATTTTTAGATATGCCATGGCCTTGATTTTATTGACCAAAATAACTTCTTCAACATTATAATTACATCATTTAAAATGACACAGGGCTATTCCAGAAAATATATGGGGGTTGGGGTCGGAAGGAACTTGAATTATTTTTGTATGGATGGGGGCAGGTCACGAAGTTCAAATTGTGTGGCTAAGTAAAATGCAATTGTATGGGTGATGTCCTTTAAAAAAGTGCCTTCCAACCCCAAACCCCCATATATTGTTTTTTCTGGAATAGCCTATATTGTAAAATAGTATCAGCAAGATTGTTTTTTATAATAAATTACCTTTTCTAATGCATTTTTTTCCTCCTCGATCAGTTTTATTTTTCTTTCTATTTCCTGCCTGTTGTCTTGAGCTCTCTTCAATTCTTGTTCTATAGCACTAATTTCTGTCTGAGACTCTGTAAAAAGAAAAATGAAGTAATAAATCTTTCGGATGTAAAGTATTTCTAAAGAATAAACCAAACAAACAAACAAAACTTTTGGTCTCTGGTGGAGATTTGTCTCATTTGCAATCAAACCACATCTTCTTATTTTTGTATTTAGACTATAAATGAACAGAATAGAAAGTCTGTTCCTTTAAATTAATATTCAAACTTTCTTCAACAGCTTCTGTCTTAAAAAGTTGAAAGGTAATTGATTTCCCTTGTACTGATCATTTAAACAATTTCAAGTTTAGCTGGTTAACTTGCGTATTGTTTTCATTTATTTCCTAAGCATTCAACCCATATCAATTTGCACACGAAGCTGTAAAAATTCATTTTTTTCATGTCAATGTAAGTGTGTAACATAAATGTGTTCTTAACAGCAAAATAAAATGAATTCTTATAGGGATCAGTAGTTTACCTGCAACAACTTTATGTAAGACAGCGATTTCTTCCTTCAGATGTCGAGATTCTGACTCTGATGCTCCTGAAGCTGCAGCACCACTGGCTTCTGATGATAACCTCTGAACTGTTACACTTGATTCTATAATATAATCATACTACACAGTCAAGTCAATATTTCTACCTATTTTTTATTATTGTATAGACTTGTTTATAATGCTATTGTAAAATTATTTTTATTCATGTAGTAAATTTGTTGTGTGGTTTCCATATCTCAATAAAACTATAAATTCCTTTAGATTGCACTTTGTAAATACAGCTGTTTTTCAAACCACGCCTCTTTTGGGGAGATATTTAATATTCATAGACAATTAATTTTGTTTACGTACTGGTTCCCGGATATGATCTCTATGTTTCATCTCATAGAGACATAACTTGGGAATGTTACCAGTAAATATACATATTCATAGTGATCAAGTTGAAGTCTGTGGAAATCCTTAAGTCAAGGTTGGGGTAGTATAGAAATTTAATGTAAGTTTAAACTCTTAGAAGTTCGGGGCATATAAACGTTGAAAATATGCCGTACAGCCCTATATTTTGACCTTTGAAAAAAATAGTAGTGCATATGAACTTTCCATTCTAGGATATATTTTTTTTCAAAACTTCATAGTAAAAGTGGTACAGTTTTAGCCATGAAAGGAGTTCCTATGGGAAATTGCATTGTTGATATTTACAGAAATGCAACCTTTAGCCAACAAAAGATTGACTTGAAGTGTACAAAAACAGAATTTATGAATTCAGAATGAATGAACCAATTGACACTTTTTTACAATTATTACAACAAAAAAGAGAGAAAACACAGACAATGGAATCTATCAATAAAAATTGTCAAAGTTAAAATCCTTCACATGACAAACACTACGTCCTTTCTGAAATTTCAAATTAATCCTATAATTTTTTACCACTTGACAATTAAGTAAAACTGATGATTTTCCTTTATTAATCACATGCAACATTCAGTTTTTTTTTCTGTCTTTCTCTAAATTTATAAATGTGTGCCTTTGTCACATTTTCCCACTGTCATTAAAAATAAGATTGATTATTGGTGTTAAATGCCACTTTCAGCATTCTAGACTGCCAAATATGATTGGTGTAGGAAGCCAGAGTGCCTGGAGATAATCACTGACCTTTGACAATCAACTGGCAATCCTAGTCAAGCACATTTACCATGAGCTGGGTTTGAACTCACAACCTCAGTGTTGACAGTAGATGAACAACTCAGACCACAGGGCCAATGAGCTCTCCCCCAAAGGACTAAATACAAACAGATCTTGTCTTGCAGTGATAACCTACCTTGGAGTTTCCTTTTCAACTCTGTGTTTTCTCTGTCTAAATTTTTAATTCTCCTTTCAAATGCCTCTACAGCTAATGATTCAAGATTAGATGGATCAATATCACCAACGTCTTGAAGGTTACCCAGATCAGAAATTTGACTGAAAATGAAAATATGATCATAGACTTGCAATATAATATATAATTACATTTTTTAACAAGCCATCTTTACTTTAAATGAAATAAGCATACCCCAAAAAAAATCTGAAAACAGGAAATAGGTATCTGACAGATCTGAAAACAGGAAGTAGGTATCTGACAGATCTGACAACGTTTACATGGTACAACTCATCACTACCAAGCTGCTGACTAAATAGTCAATCTGTTTAGTTGTACAGAGGAAAGTGTAAAGGAAATTTATTCTAAGGTGTTTTACTAAACAGTTCAAAAATACATTTTATTCTTAATCAATATCGTTCATTTTAAGATTGTTATACTTACCTATGAGAGGTAAAAGTAAATCCTACAAATGGTAAATGATGACCAGTAAATGTAGCATTTGTCGAGGGCGGTATAGAATCCTGCAAGAACAAATTTTATATCACTTTAACATCTTTTTCTATACAAATGAATTATAATGGCTGTCCTGTGTTTTTTTTTTCATTTAATGTTGTGTCAATGAAATGCAAAGACTTATTGAACAACTGAAATTACCCTTCATGTCCCACATAATGATTTTTAAGCAAAAGCCATGTTAAGTCAATGTGATCATAACTATATAGTAAATAAATGAAGTAAAATTTTGCATTCAAATACCTTTCAGAATTATGGTATCTTTGACTACAATCAAAGTGGAGTTGTCATATATTCAAATTGAAGAATAAATCAAACCACAAGTTATGAACTTATTGTGGTTTAACAAATGTATTATTATAGAGAAGGAAACTTTTTGGACCCTTAGGACCTTAATGTAGACCAATTTGAAAACGGGACCAGAAATTAAGAATCTAAATACACGGTTAGATCCGGCATGTCAAAGAACCCCAATAATTCAATTTTTGATCAAATCAAACAAAGTTTAATTTTGGACCCTTTGGACCTCAATGTGGACCAATTTAAAAACGGGGACCAAAATCCAAAAACTTAATACACAGTTAGATTCAGCTTATTAAAGAACCCCAAGAATTCAACAATAAAACCCCATTGAAATTGGTCAAGAAATAAGCAATTTATACAAAGTATCTTCTTTTGCACAATACTGTGCAATTGAATATTTCTTGCAATTGCGCAATACTGTGCAATTGAATATTTCTTGCTATTGCAATACTGTACAATTGACAATTTCTTGCTATTAGCAATATTGTGCTATTGGATATTTCTTGCTATTGCGCAATACTGTGCAATTGAAGATTTCTTGCTATTGCGCAATACTGTGCAATTGAAAATTTCTTGCTATTGCACAATACTTAATATATTAATTTATACATCCTGTTTGGTGTGTATCTCTTGCCTTATCATTATTATTTGCTTTTATATATAAATCAGAAATTTAATAATAAAGTTTTTGGCAAATTTCCAAAATACATAATTTAAAAGCAGTTTAGGTGAGATAAACAAAAAAGCTTCATCAGCAATATTTTATATTGGCAAATTTCCAATGAAGTTCATTAAACTAAAGTTATTGGCAAATTTCCAATGGAATTTATTAATAATAAAGTTTTTGGCAAATTTCCAATATAAATAATTTAAAAGCAGTTTAGGTGAGATATTCAAATGAGTTTCAATTACCAACCTTACACTGCCTTTTAAATTATGTTTAGTACTTAGTAATTGTCCATTAACCTGCAAACCCTTTTCCCCCCTTTTTTGCACCTTATTCCTTAACACTTTGAGCCATAACTCCCAAAGACAATTCTTACCATCCCTTTGTGGTATTCCAATATCCAAAATCTAAATACATGGTAAGATTCAGTGTATCAAAGAACCCCAAGAATTCAATTTTTGATGAAATCAAACAAAGTTTAATTTTGGACCCTGATTTGGACCAACTTGAAAACTGGGCCCATAATAAAAAAACTAAGTACATGTTTAGATTCAGCATATCAAAGAACCCCAAGAATTCAATTTTTGTTAAACTCAAACTAAGTTTAATTTTGGACCCTTTGGACCTTAATGTAGACCAATTTGAAAACGGGACCAAAAATTAAGAATCTAAATACACAGTTAGATTCGGCATATTAAAGAACCCCTATAGTTCAATTTTCGATGAAATCAAACAAAGTTTAATTTTGGACCCTTTTGGCCCCTAATTCCTAAACTGCTGGGACCAAAACTCCTTTTTGGCCCCAAATTCCTAACAATTAAGGGCAATTACCCCCAAACTCAAACCCAGCTTTCCCTTTGTGACATGGAACCTTGTAGTACAATTTCATAAAGATCCATACACTTACACACAAGTTATTAATCATTCAAACCCATTGAGATCATTATCAGAAATTTACTGAATAAATAGTGTCTTGAAGTTTCCCAAAGTCATGATGTTTGTTTTGCCTAAAACATCCACGTCTTTTAAATAACCTTATGGACAATTATAATTACAAACACCTAAACATTCATTGGAATGCAATTAGTTTATTTTATTTAGTTTACAAGGAAAACCATTTTCCTTATTTACATGAATTACTTTCATTGTAATTTTTGGAATGCTGGGTTCTCAATGCTCTTCACCTTGACTTCAGCTTTTTAAAAGGTTTTTTATTTGAGCAGCAATGATGAGTCTTTTGTAGACAAAATGTGGGTTTGGTGTACACAATTTTAATACTGGTATCTATAATGTTGGCATCTTAACAACTCACAGTATGTGTAAAGTCCGAGTCATCTACATCAAAATTGGATGTGTCTGTTGGACTGCTAACTTCTGGGACATAAGGAGCATTCACTGAAATTGTACAGAAAATACAAATAAATTTATACAAAATAAATGTATGTATATTATATTATAGGATAAAATGTTCAAGAAACAAATTTCAAAAGGTAATTTAAAACTAATTATGAAATCTTTGTAGAAGTCGCCAATTTATGATCAAAGAAAATTCTCTGGATAATTCAGAGTTTAACCTATGGTACAGAAACTATTCATTGTTGACGCTCTATATTAATCTTCAGATGTCTTTTTTGTGTAACAGAAGGGTTGACGAAGGTATAGAAATATGTTCACTGTTCCATCAGTAAAACCTTTGCAGTAAAAAGTGTGGCAATTGTTTTGCTGTACAAGTTGTATAAATTTGCAGCCACATCCTGTCAGAATGGCGAAACTTTACCTACTATCTTTTGTAGGGTTAATGGTAGGCTCTCTGCCTCTTGAAAAACCCTTGCAACAACATTTTGAGGGGTCTGTATGCATCCTCTCATGGCCAAATTTCTGTCCCTAACCAACATACTGTTATTTTCCAGTGATAGTCTGTATTTCCCAACCTTCACCTTGGGTGACCCAAATTGCAGATCCTACCTTTTGTATTAAAATTGTTAATTTGTTCTCATCCTAAATTATCATGAAATAATTGTAGAATGTGTCCATGAGACACAGATGATGCCCCTGCTTGCATATAATGTTATAAAGGGACAAAACTCAAGAACGGTAAAAGTGACGCAACCCAAATTCAAACTTGATCTGTGTTTTGTGGTAATAAGCATTGTGTATAAGTTTCATAACACTTGTTTGAGGCAAACTAAAGTTAGAGAACGGAAACTAATTTTGGGATGTACAGACAATGGTAACACTACATGCCCTCTGGTGCAGTAGGGGCATAAAAATTGCCACTAGATGATATGCAAGCAAGCAACAATCAATCTAGTTGTCTCACTTTTTCTGTAGTCTTGGCTCATTATTCTCTCTTCTGTAAACCCCATCCAGACCCTCATATATGAAATAAAAAATACTGTGCAACAGATAGGTACTAACTTTCTCTAATGTTTTCCCAGTCAATACCAGAAAACCAAGGGTGTTGTTTGAATTCATCCAGACCAGTTCTTCCAAATCTAAGGTCAGCACTACATATCAATTTCTTTATCAAATCTGTGGCATCATCACTGATCTCAATATCGCAGGGAAATTCAAAACGGGACTGAAAGACAAAATATATTTAATGTTCAACTCTTATACATGTAGCTCATCTTGTAAGTTCTGATGCATTGTATATAAATATAGCATGCTACTAACTAGATTAAAACCAAATTTGTTATGTTATGATTGCAATTTTGAAAGCCCACAGCTGACTTTTAATCTTATTGTAATACAGTAAATACTGGTGATTTGAAACTTCTCATGGAATATTCAATAAACATGATAGAAATACTTTTGAAAGATTGGGAATAAAATAAGTTGTAATTATAGAAAACAATTTGCTTCACTGCAATTCATAAAACACCTGTTAAAGTGATCTATAAATCAATGAACTTATATACTGTATGCGAAGTTATGGAAACTGTCCGTATTTTCATACTTTGGCTAAGTATTCTTTGTATGACCTGTCTTCATGCTAGGAAACATGATAGTCCCTTTAACATGTTCAAGTACAAAACAAATTAAGCTACTACTTGCAATATCAACAAATTGGTAAAAGATTATTCCATTACAAAGCGTGGGACGGGGTAGGAAGGGCACTTCTCTTTTAGGAAATGTGTTGTTTGTCATTTATAATTGTACGTCAATTTGATGTGTGCAAAATAACTCCAATAAAGTATGTTGGTTTTTGGTGGACTTTGCCAGCCCCTTCCTACCTTTTCACATCCATTTCATTGGATTTCCATAACAAGTAAAGTGTATTTATACTAATTTACCTGATGATTCATAATTTTTCCATAGGTTTCTACAAGAGATTCAGCATAGAAAGGTGTTTCTCCTATTAACATTTCAAATATACAAACACCTAATGACCACCAATCACATTCAGGACCGTAACGACCATGTCCATCTTCCATTGCCTACAAAAATTATTTCATAGTTTATAAACATTAATTTTTTTATAGTATTTTGAAATTTCCCTGTATCTCACCCAGATTACAACAAAGAATTGTGATATGGATGATACAGCAAAGTTTCAAATTGCTGTAAGACTTTAATAAACCTAACAAAACTGAAGAATTTTTTGGTATGGACAATTACTCTGTTTATTTCAGGTAGTCTTTCTTTGACCAACGTCTAATCATATTTCATATATATTTTTTTCAATGTAATAAATTTGAAACAAATGCATAATTAATAATACAATGTATGTATACGTATATGCTTGGAAATATGCCCTTTAATTGGATTTTATCAAGTATTTGTATTGGTATTCTTATACATAAACAATGGCTCAGCTGTATTACTGAAACATTTAAACTACTATCATTTATTTCCATGGGCATCCTCAATACAATATGTGTTTAATAAGAACGCTATAATTCCTCTTACTTGATAACTTGGCAATTTGAGCATATATTCTAAAAAGATGTAAATTCAGTGATTTTTTTAGAACAAAAATGATTGTGTACTTACTCTAAGGATTTCAGGAGAAATGTAATCAGGTGTACCTACTGCTCTAGAGGATCGGACCTAAAATACAGAAACAGCTGTTTTATTCATAGAGTAAAGAGTGCCAATATAATTTATTGATAAAAATCATTTCTGAACTTCCACAAACTTTTCAATGGGTTAAAAGTCAATGTCAATAAGAACTGTTTAAGCCAACTTCATTGGTTGTAGTGATTTTGTCTTAAGATCTGAGTTCTCCGCTGAAATACCATTTAGATAACTGTCAAGATGAAGGACAGCAATAAATGTGATGTCCCTTTAATGTGTGTTTATTTATCAGTAAAGCTAAGGTATGCAGTCTCTCTCATACATCCGCTCTATGTCTTTTTTCTAAAATCAATCATGGAGATTTCTGGTATGTTCAAGGTGTCCATAATATCAAGGCATGGATTTTTTTTCATATCAAAAAGGGGTGAAATTTGTGCATTGTTGTATATTTTGCAATATTTTTCAATCAATAAAAATAATCTGTTAGAAATGAGTCTTGTTTAATTTAAACGTGAAAATTTTCTGCATGGATTCATTTATGACAGTGATGCATTTAAAATGTCATTCAATTAATATATTCACATTCTTTAAATCAGCTTTTATTTCCCTAATCATAAATTGCAATACAGTAACTGAATTTCTAAAAGGATGGAATTTTAAATGCTCAGTTTACCATTACTTTGAATGTTTTTTCTATCGGGTGTCATTTTCAAATACCATTAATCTACTCCTTTCATATTTTAAAGACATTAAAATAATTCAAACATAAACTGCACCATTTACTTAACATTATTATCTTTTTTTTTCAACATGTACAATTGTGGATTTGTTTATTTTCTCAGGTATCAATTTTCATGATTTGAAAAAAAAAAAAAACATTATTTCGAGGGCAATTAAATTTTAAGCAGATTCATCATTCGATCCTTATAAAGTAACTTAAAATGATTGGTAATAATTTGTCAAGTAGTTAAATTTGTGGTTTCCCCCTTCACTAAATCAAAGATAATTGGTATACCAAGAATATTAATGAATCCACAGTATTTAATGTATAAATTTCTCCACTCCTTACCGTGCCGTCCTCTTGTAATTTTAGACAGGAACCAAAGTCAGCTAGCACTATGTGACCAGATAGATCTATCAATACATTATCTGGCTTGATGTCTCTATGTACATATCCTAATTTGTGAAGAGAACTAATTGCTAAAACCATTTCTGCTATATAAAATTTGGCTAAATCTTCTGGAAGACCTTCTTCAAACTTGGTTAATAATGTCAACAAGTCACCACCACAATAATAATCCATCACTAAATACTGAAAAATATACAAAAATTTAATACTATATTGTTATAAGACAATGAATAACAGTATGTGTAGGAAGATCTCACCAACAATCTATATTTTAATGAATAACTCGCATACACCTTTTTCAATTCATTTGATGTGTTTGAGCTTTTGATTTTGCCATTTGATAAGGGACTTTCAGTTTTGAATTTTCCTTGGAGTTTGGTATTTTTGTTATTTTATCTTTCACAATGCTGAAGAACAATAAAAGAACTTTTATTAGATGTATTCCCCTGATAGGGCTGTAATTTTGGAAAGACCTCCAATTGAACCCACTCTGTTGACAGAATAAGCATGAAGGGGGGTTCAAAATGAATACTTGACACATTGGAATGAAGATATGTCTGTATTGTAGTATCTATGATGAGTTTATTGAACTTACCAAGAAGTTTTCATCTTGAAAGGCATAATGAAGATTAGTTATCCATCTTCTATCTCCCTTCACTAAAACATCACGTTCTTCTTTAAAACAAGCAGTCTGTAACATAAATACATTTTCTACTAAATATGCTTTATACAAAGTATAATAATGTTTTTTTATTCAAATATCATAAACCTGAACACAAATTTAATTTAATGAAAGTGTGATTGGCAAAGTGATGAAAAGAGTACTATGCAGAATATGAAGAATACTATTATAATGTCCGACAGACCATAGATGTGTTTGAAACTATATAGGGGACCTCAAACTGAAAATAGATTGTTAATCAGAAACCATAAATTTGAGTTCCTTATTTTTTATGTTTTATAGTATTAAAGCGCACTATAAAAAAGAAGGGGGGGAAAAAAGGGGGGTCTTTGGTTTTTTGAGTCTTAACCCATTTATGTCTCACCATTTTCTAGAAAGCTGATTTGATCCAAAGGAACAATAGGCCATACATTGTGAAGACATTTCTAAAATCATTGGCACATGCATTTTGATAATGATATTAAATTCAATCTTTTTAGACTGGCTTGGTACAGGCACAAAATATGGTGGGTTTTTTGTCAGTTAAATTGCCTTTTTGTTCCATTCATAATAGATTAAATTTTGTTTCTTATAGTTCAGATTAATTTGTAAATACGTAATTGTGTTTTTATTCATATCTTTTTAATTCTTACTAAAGAAAGAAATAAAATGCTCCATGAGGCGCAGCTTGATACGACCGCAGAGGTCGAACCCTGAACAGTTGGGGCAAGTATGGACACAACATTCAAGCTTGATACAGCTCTGAATTTGGATTGTGATTAAATATTTGACACAGCATAGGTCTCTGACACAGAATGAATGTGGTCTAAGAACTTAAAATTTTAAATTGAACATTCACCTATTATGGTCCAATATCCAAAATCTAAATACATGGTTAGATTCAGCATATCAAAGAACCCTAAGAGTTCAATTTTGATGAAATCAAACAAAGTTTAATTTTGGACCCTTTTGACCTCAATGTGGACAAAGTTGATAACGGGGCCCAAAATCAAAAATCTAAATACATGGTTAGATTCAGCATATCAAAGAACCCAATATATTCAATTTTTGTTGAAATCAAACAAAGTTTAATTTTGGACCCGATTTGGACCAACTTGAAAACTGATCCCATAATCAAAATTTAAAGACATGTTTAGATTCAGCATATCAAAGAACCCTAAGAATTCAATTTTGTTAAAATCAAATTAAGTTTAATTTTGGACCCTTTGGACCTTAATGTAGACCAATTTGAAAACGGGACCAAAATTAAGAATCTAAATACATGGTTAGATTCAGCATATCAAAGAACCCCATATATTCAATTTTGTTGAAATCAAACAAAGTTTAATTTTGGACCCCAATTTGGACCAACTTGAAAACTGGGCCCATAATCAAAATCTAAATACATGGTTAGATTCAGCATATCAAAGAACCCTAAGAGTTCAATTTTGATGAAATCAAACAAAGTTTAATTTTGGACCCTTTTGACCTCAATGTGGACAAAGTTGATAACAGGGCCCAAAATCAAAAATCTAAATACATGGTTAGATTCAGCATATCAAAGAACCCCATGTATTCAATTTTGTTGAAATCAAACAAAGTTTAATTTTGGACCCGATTTGGACCAACTTGAAAACTGGGCCCATAATCAAAAATTTAAAGACATGTTTAGATTCAGCATATCAAAGAACCCTAAGAATTCAATTTTGTTAAAATCAAATTAAGTTTAATTTTGGACCCTTTGGACCTTAATGTAGACCAATTTGAAAACAGGACCAAAACTAAGAAACTAAATACATGGTTAGATTCAGCATATCAAAGAACCCCATATATTCAATTTTGTTGAAATCAAACAAAGTTTAATTTTGGACCCCAATTTGGACCAACTTGAAAACTGGGCCCATAATCAAAATCTAAATACATGATTAGATTCAGCATATCAAAGAACCCTAAGAATTCAATTTTGTTAAAATCAAACTAAGTTTAATTTTGGACCCTTTGGACCTTAATGTAGACCAATTTGAAAACGGGACCAAAATTAAGAATTTAAATACACGGTTAGATTCAGCATATCAAAGAACCCCATATATTCAATTTTGTTGAAATCAAACAAAGTTTAATTTTGGACCCCAATTTGGACCAACTTGAAAACTGGGCCCATAATCAAAATCTAAATATATGATTAGATTCAGCATATCAAAGAACCCTAAGAATTCAATTTTGTTAAAATCAAACTAAGTTTAATTTTGGACCCTTTGGACCTTAATGTAGACCAATTTGAAAACGGGACTAAACATTAAGAATCTAAATACACGTTAGATTCGGCATATCAAAGAACCCCAATAATTCAATTTTGATGAAATCAAACAAAGTTTAATTTTGGACCCTTTGGACCTCAATGTGGACCAATTTAAAACAGGGCTCAAAATCCAAAAACTTAATACACGGTTAGATTCAGCATATTAAAGAACCCCAAGAATTCAAGAATAAAAAACCCCATTGAAATTGGTCAAGAAATAAGCAATTTATACAAAGTATCTTCTTTTGCACAATACTGTGCAATTGAATATTTCTTGCAATTGCGCAATACTGTGCAATTGAATATTTCTTGCTATTGTGCAATACTGTACAATTGACAATTTCTTCCTATTGTGCAATATTGTGCTATTGGATATTTCTTGCTATTGCGCAATACTGTGCAATTGAAGATTTCTTGCTATTGCGCAATACTGTGCAATTGAAAATTTCTTGCTATTGCACAATACTTATTATATAATAATTTACACATCCTGTTTGGTGTGTATCTCCTGCCATATCATTATTATTTGCTTTAAATATAAATCAGAATAACCAACTTAAAATGGAACATTTTAAAGAAAAAAAAAGGAAAAAAGGAAGAAAAGGAAAAAAAATCCCCCAATTTTTGAACCCCATATGATTCATCACCCCAAACTCAATCCCAGCCTTCAATGAGGTATGGTACCTTGCAGTACAATTTCAGAGAGATCCATACACTTAAACACAAGTTATTGTCTGGAAACTAGAAAATGCTTATTTTTGGCCCCTTTTGGCCCCTAATTCCTAAACATTTAGGCAATTACCCCAAACTCAATTCCAGCTTTCCTTTGTGATATGGAACGTTGTAGTACAATTTCAGAAAGATCCATACACTTACACACAGTTATTGTCCTGAAACTAGAAAATGCTTATTTTTGCCCTTTTTGGCCCCTAATTCCTAAAATTTTGCGGCAATTACCCCAAAATCAATCCCAGCATTCCTTTGTGATATGGAACCTTGTGGTACAATGTCAGAGAGATCCATACACTTACACACAAGTTATTGTCTGGAAGTTACAAAATGCTTATTTTGGCCCCTTTTGGCCCCTAATTCCTTAACTGTTGGTACCATAACCCCCAAAATCAATCCCAACCTTCCTTTTGTGGTATTGAACCTTATGGTAAGATTTCCTAGAGATCCATTTACTTAAACTAAAGTTAGAGTGCGAAAACCAATGTGTCTTCGGACGACGACGACGACGACGACGACGACGCCAACGTCATACCAATATACGACCACAAAAATTTTTGCGGTCGTATAAAACTAAAAGACTGAAATTTAACTCCGGATTCGAAATCTTTAAAAAAATAAACAGAATGATGAAACAAGAATAAATTTTTAATAAAAATTTTTAATTTATTACAAGTATATATACATACATGACATATATTGTAACAAACAAATGACACATTAAACTGCACAATCAAAATTCACAAAGCAAAAACCACTACAGTTTGAAGTTGACAAATTAAAGTGGGTCAGAACTTTTTATAGATACAATTTAATATCTTCAAAGGCCTGATCACTTGAAATGAGTACTCTCATGTTACTGTTTATAACACATACAGGAAGTGAAGTCTTCTCTTTATGTCAGTTAAATAAGAGGAAGCACATGTCAAACCTCATGTTTCTATATGGAGTATCAAATATAAACAACATCACATTTTACTGATTTCATTTCTATTCCAGAAATTACATAATAGAGGTACCATTCAGGAGGCCCTTCAATTAAAATGTTATCAAAATTGATATATTTTCAGGTTTTTTTTTAATAAAAGCGATCAACCAAAAAAGTATGCCTCCATATTTAAAGAAAAATTTTAGGTAAACCAAAACAAATTTAGGAATTCTTTTTCTTATTTTGCTTTACTGTTTATTGTGAATATTGGTAGACCTGCAATTTTGTCACAACTTACAAGTAAAAGAATCAATATAAACTTCAGGTAGGCGTTTAAAGGCATAAAAAGAAAGGTATGTAGGGGAACCATTACCACAAGTATTTTCTTATTTTGGCCTTATTAAAGAAGTCAATTAAACTTCTATGAATACTGGTGATCTACAAAAAGGGCTAAACCACACTCATTTCTTTTATTTTCTTAATGGCCCTCTATTTACATATCAACATCTTTCATGTTAAATTTAGACTCAACAAAACAGCATTATCATCCAGCTGTTTTTTTCTGTATGACATTTATACCTATAAAACATTAGATTGGCATGACAACCTTCTGTTTTTCTAACCTAACATGACCCAATAATCTGTCTTGGCTGATGATCATGATATAACCAACATTACCTAAACATATTTATATCTGCTATAAAAATAAATCATTTTAACAAATGTTTGCATTTAATTATTTTAACTTCTACATGGGTAACAGTGCAGGAAACCAGAAACCCAACCTTGACCTTCCAAAACCAGGTGTGGTATTATTTCTGAAGATTTTATCTCAGACAAGAGATACTATTCTGCACCATTAATGCAGGATTGTGCATTTAATCTGCCATACTTAAGACAGAGCAGAAGATTTGTATTGTCAGATTAGAATTGAAATGTGAGCCTGGATATATATCTAACAGCTGATTATATATTACCTCTGCCCTTTTTAACATCTCCCATTTATTTAAGATCTTCATAGCAAATACTTTATCTGTATTCTTCAACTTCACTACTGCAACCTGTAATTAATCATTTTATTTTTTTATATTCTATAAGTACTAAGTACGAAATTTTATAATCATCAGCTCCCATCTGATATTTTGATACAAGCTGCATCAAAGTTTTTGGGCATTTTTTTAACAAAATTTCATTAACCTTTAAAAGAGTAGGTGTATTTCTTGTCATTACTTTAAGATGCATTTTCCGATGGAATGTATATGAAAGGTACCAATTAAAGTATGAAAACATTTTCAAATATGTCTACCAAAATATAGGAAGAACCTCCTGAAAACTTGGAATGAGTGAGATGGATTTGAAGAGATATTTACCATTGTTTACATTCACTTCATTTTTTTTAGTTGATATAAGTTTAGTTGGCTCATAATTTGTATAATTACTGTTGCTGTGGTCTAATTTACTATTTTAAAGGACTACCAAATAAATCCCAAGTTTGTAGCACTATCAAATATGTTAACATGATATACTAGTTAACAAAAAATGGCAAAGAAATGCCAACAGAGAATACATCCAAATGCTATTCAGATTTCCAAGGAAACTCTATTACAAATTCCAAAGCAGATGCAGATCTTGAAATACAAAATGTATGGGGCCCCAAACTAGGCAACATTTGGAGTGGGACATGTAAAAAGTCTATACATTAACCATATATGCAGCTCCATAAAGGAGAGGCTAGGGCCCCCTGCCCCTCTAAATCTACCTCTGCACAGGACAAATGCATATATATCTGTTTTATTTTACATG
Source organism: Mytilus coruscus (assembly GCA_017311375.1). Taxonomy (NCBI): domain Eukaryota; kingdom Metazoa; phylum Mollusca; class Bivalvia; order Mytilida; family Mytilidae; genus Mytilus; species Mytilus coruscus. Next base: position 5,977,889 of record CM029599.1, on the reverse strand, counting down.
GACACATTCAATATCAATCTATACTTTATATCTAATAAACTGCTTCGCTGAGCGCAGCTGGATACGCCTGCAGAGGTCTAACCCTGAACAGTTGGGGCAAAAATGGACACAATATTCAAGCTTGATACAGGTATGAATTTGGATTGTAATTAAATATTTGACATACATGTATTATAGGTTTCTGAATAAATGTAGTCAAAGAACTTGAAGTTGGTTATATGAATTGAATTTATATTCAATTAAAGATTTCTTGCTGTTGTGCAATACACTGTGCTGTTGCGCAATACTTAGTAAATCTGTTGTCAGACTATAAACAAATAAAATTTATAAAATTCTAAAGGAGCTTACATCAATAGATATAAACAGTTCACAAAGTTTCATACGAATTGCTGAAAGCATTTTTGAGTTATTGTCTGAAAACTGGAAAATCCCCTTTTTAATGAATAAACCCCATAATTCGAAATGTAAAATCTAAAATTTATAAAATTCTAAAGGAGCTTACATCAATAGATATCAACAATTCACCAAAGTTTCATGAGAACTGCTGAAAGCATTTTTGAGTTATTGTCCGAAAACTGGAAAATCCCCCTTTTTTTATGAATAAAACCCCATAAAACTAGAAAATCCCCCCTTTTTTTATGAATAAAACCCCATAACTCGGAAATGTAAAATCTAAAATTTATAAAAATCCAAAGGGAGCTCATGTCAATAGATATAAACAATTAACCAAAATTTCTTGCAAGTTGGTGAAAGCATTCTTGAGTTATTGTCCGAAAACTGGAAAATCCCCCTTTTTTTAATGAATAAAACCCCACAACTCGGAAACGTAAGATCTAAAATTTATAAAAAACAAAAGGGAGCTCAAGTCTATAGATAGAAACAATTCACCAAAGTTTTATGCAAATTGATTAAAGTGTTTTTGAGTTAATGTCTGACATGTTGACGACGGACAGATGGACAGACGGACGGACAGACGGACGTTCAACGGTATACCATTATACGTCCCGTAAACAGCCGTATAAAGATCAAGGATCATAGATGAGAGAACAAAAGAATGAAATTCACAAATCAGTTATATCAAATCATTTATTTGTTTCTTATGGCAAAAAACTAAAACAAACATCACTTTGTACAGCCTTGAAATTACATTTTTGGTTTGTGCATTATTGATAAAGGTTCATCCAGAAAAGCACTTAGGATGCACCACAGTTACAAAATACTACTTTCATTTGTTTCTTTGTCTCTCAACATATTTAGATGAACTCTTTAGAAAAGAAATTGATTATCATCGTAGCTGATATCATATCACTACTGACTGAGTGACAGAATCACTGCTCAATAAATCATAAGTTTTGAGTGGTTCCTGCAACTTTGCTGATAAATGGTTACACTTTTATGTCAATGTATGATATAACAAATAGTTACCATTGTTACATGAATAACTTGCACTGATCATGATACAAGAATCTGAATGTTTACTACAAATGATCAGGTAGTACTTTTGAGATAAAAACTAGAATTAGGTGACCTAGTGACCACAGAAACCTCCACCAACAGAAAACTTTAACAGTAAATGACCACTCTCAAAAATCAAACTTGAACTTTATTTTATGGTTCATAGTATAACATATAAAATAAAATGCTTTGCTGAGCGCAGCCTGATAAGACCGCAGAGGTCGAACTCTGAACAGTTTGGGCAAATTTGGACACACAATATTCAAGCTTGATACTGTCTGAATTTGGATTGTGATCAAATTTTTGACATAATATAGGTTTCTGACACAAAATAAATGTGGTCAAAGATCTTACAAATCTATTGTGCAATACTGTGCAATTGAAGGTTTCTTCTTTCTTCTTGAAACTTTTCAAAAATTTGAAATTTGAAAAATTTTGAAAAAAAATATAAACCCCTTTAATAAAATCCACCCCTCCCCAAACTTTTTGAATCCCTCCTTGGAGCAATTACCCCCAAACTCAATCCCAGCCTTTCCTTTGTAGTATGAAACCTTGAAGTACAATTTCAGAGAGATCCATTCACTTAAACACAAGTTATTGTCTGGAAACTAGAAAAATGCTTGTTTCTGGCCTTTTTTTACCCCTTATTCCTGCATGTGTGGGGAAATTACCCCCAAACTCAATCCCAGACTTCCCTTTGTGATATGGAACCTTGTGGTACAATGTAAGAGAGATCCGTACACTCACACACAAGTTATTTTCGGAAACTACAAAAATGCTTGTTTTTGGCCCCTTTTTGGCCCTTAATTCCTAAACTATTGGCACCATAACCCCCAAAATGAATCCCAACCTTCTACTTGTGGTATAAAACATTCTGGTACAAATTTCAGAGCAATCAAAAAACTTATACACAAATTAATATCCTGAAACTAGAAAAATGCTTGTTTTGGGCCCTTTTTGGCCCCTAATTCCTAAACGGTTGGGACCATCATCCCCAAAATCAATCCCAACCTTCCTTTTGTGGTATTGAACCTTCTTAAAATATTTCATAGAGATCCACTCACTTAAACTAAAGTTATTGTCCGGAAACCAAATGTGTCTTCGGATGACGACGATGCAGACGACGATGACATCATACCATTATACGCTCCAAAAAAAATTTGTGCGGTCTTATAATTATTGCTAGACAATTTGTGAATGATCACCTGAATAAAGCCCACATATTCTAATTTTCATTATAACTAAAGGCATAACTCTTGCAAGGTAAATGTCAAAACCATTTACATCCAAGTTCACCTGTATTTAGTAGTCCGTGACATTGTGGTCAAATTCATAAGTATTAAACTTAGTCAAGCAGTTTTTTAATTATTATAAATAAATGGGGAATGTGTCCATGGGACACAGATGATGCCCCCGTTTGCATATAATGTTATAAAGGGACAAAACACAAGAACTGTAAAAGTGATGCTACCCAAATTTGTACTTGATCTGAGTTTTGTGGTAATAAGTATTGTGTATACGTTTCATAACATTTAGTTGAGGCAAACTTAATTTAGAGAATAGAAACGAAAAATACAGCAAATCTTCCCTCTTTAAAGGGGCATAACTCTATAACAGTAAAAGTGACGCCACCAAAATTCAAACTTGATCTGTGTTTTGTGGTAATTAGCATTGTGCATAAGTTTCATAACATCTGGTTGAGGCAAACTAAAGTTTGAGAATGGAAACGAAAAAATTCAGCAATTTTTCCATTTGTAAAGGGGCATAACTCTAGAACGGCTATAGTGACTCCACCAAAATTCACCTTGATCTGTGTTTTGTGGTAATTAGCATTGTGTATAAGTTTGATAACATTTGGTTGAGGCAAACTAAATAAAAGTTAGATAACGGAAACCAACTTCGGGACGTACGGAAGTAATTAACTTAATGCCCCCTCCGCATAGTGTTGGGAATCAGGCGGATAATTATAATCAGTTAATCCTAATAATGAAACATGCCCTAATTCTATTTTTTATGATAATCAGTTTTAAAATTATTTGCAAATAATGTAGGAATTTACTTATGTTCACACTTCCTCATGCAATACTCGTGCAAGAGTTAAAGTAGAGAATTATCAAAATAACGCAGTCCACCAAAAATGGTGTGTATATGAATAGTTCAGCTTAGTCCTGCCGCAGCAACTTTGTTAAAGCTAGAAAATAACCAACAAAATATAACTTGACCTGTATTTTCTGGTAAATCACATTGTGTTCTAATTCAAAAGATTTGGTCAAATGGTACTTGATCATCCAGAAACTAAGATAAGTGACAGTATAACTTACTATACAGAAGGATGAAAAAAAAACTGACAAACAGCTCATCATTAGGCCAAAAAAAAATATATGTCTGTTTAAGGTTACATGCTTAAAAAAAATAGGGTAGGTAGGTCAGTATTTCCATTTTATTTTTTGTGACATAATTTTGTGTCATGCCGTTTCGTCTTGTCGTGGGCCGAGTTTACCTGAATTTTTAATGATTGGATTATTTCCCTTTCTTATTGGTTTGGAAAAAATGGCGGCAAAGTAGTTATTTCATCACACGAGTCGGGAATTTCCTTAAAACAGTTATCATATTCACGATTGTGAACATTGGGATGTATCAGACAATTAATTTATATTATTGGCAACACTAACTTCACTAACTTCACTTTTGACGCGAGTTCAGTTTATTTTTTCACTTTACGACTTTACAACGGAAATAAAATGACTTAGGGTCGGCGCTCAAAAATAGAGACGGTCGGGTAACCGTAAACAGACATATATTTTTTTTTGGCCTTATGAAAAATGTTGAAATTAAATTGGCAATACTTTAAAATGTAAACTATGCAAAACATTCAAAGTCAGTAAACAATGATTGAAGGTGCATGGCCAAATAACCTTAGTGGAAATGAGAAATGCCAATGCTAATACATGTAGTAATACAACTAAAATCAAAATACCATTGACTTATCATAAGTGATTCCCTTTAAACTGACAGTAACATAAACTTTAACAAGTAAACTGGTAAATAAAAGTCAATGAGCCATGGTGAGAGGAGGGGGTATATAATCTCCATAGAAATGAGACGTTCAATTGCAAATACAAATGCCTGGGATCACCATGTAGTGTGCAATCCAACGCTATGCATCATTTGTGATTTGTTGACCTTTCTCCTCCATCCTTGATTTTCATTCCATCATGAACCCTGAATGCATACCACTTATGATTGACCTACCATTAGTGCCTCATCTTAAACTGATGAAATCATTAACTTTAAAATGTGAACTATGCAAAAGTTTCAAAGTCAATAGACCATAACTGTGGGGTCATGGCCAAATAATCTCCATGGAAATGAGAAGCACCATTGATAATACAACTGCATACCAAATGTCGACCAACTCACAAACTAATACATTGTTGACACTGATGCAGCTTCCAGAAACACCACACCTTAGTCTCCCTTTTTCAACATCGTCAAGCAAAAAAATCAGAAGAGGTTTTTAGTATTTCATGGCAATGAAACATGATTCCCTTTAACAGGCCTCTACATTATCATTTTTTCTAACTTGTCCCTTCGGACAAGTTGCAAGAAAATCAACTTGTCCGAACTCTTAACTCACTTGTCCGAATTCATAATTGAAAATCTTACATATTGATGATATGCAATAATAACACTTGCGCTTTGATTGTACCTAATAAAGGGAGCATTTTGTTATGTTATATGAATACAGTTGAATACCACATCAAAATTCATTTTATTATTTCAGACTGAAAGATTATTTGCAAGACTGGGTTCTCTGACTCAATGTCACTACATTGTATCATGTGTCGATCATTAAATCATCATCTCTTCCCAAATCACTAGGTTCTCATATGGACCTAATCATTCTGTAGTAGTGGTATGGGTTAAACCAAGGATGTAAATACACCTGGCCACCTTGTATATAATTTAACTTTTTTAATTTGTTGATGGTGTCAAAACAATCTTTTACAATTTATTTTGATTTTTATATACATTGATATATGATCATGAAGTACATAAAACATTTCACTAAAAATCTGCCTTTTTAGATTTTATTTGATTTTTACATCTTTTAATTATAAACTTATAATTTTAAAATATAGATCTTATTCAATAAAACCTCTTTTAATGTATTGTTATGCATAAAAGCAAATGAAATATACTTAAATTTACAATTTTAAACGTTAGGTAAAATTCCATATTGAGGTGCTCCGAATTCAAAGAGGCTTATACTAAAAAGAAGCATTTACATTGGTTTCTTTCCCCCTTACTTATATTCCCCTGGTCAATGGCTGCCAGCTGTTCAAATACGTTCAATCAGAGACATAAAATACAAGTATTATATGTCTCTGGTTCAATCAATGAATATTTATTTCATTTTGTATGATCAATAAAACAATCATTCATATTTTTGGGAATGTATAAGTCTTGAATTTGACCTATTTTACATCTGACCTCGATTTTTTACTTGTCCCATCGGACAAGTAGTATGGTGAATCTACTTGCCCGACGCCCATGTCCACTTGTCCCGGACAATCGGACAAACGGTAATGTCGAGCCCTGTTTAACAAGGTGGTTCAGTCAAAAATCCCTTTTTACCTTGATTTTTTCAGTGAATACTGGTGATTGATGACAGTTTACTTTGAAATGCCTCTCTGCATATTCAATCGACAGTGAGTATATCAGAGGGTTGTAAATCAGAATGTTATCACCACAAATCACCAGCAGTTACCCTGATTCACTGGGAATCAATCCACATCAGCAAGAGTTATTTGACTGAATTTCCATTTGTGTACTGTATCATCACTGAAATGTCACTGCAGACATGTGCATATTTAAAAATTGGCAAATCCACATACTTTTAAAGGACAGCTAATGAACAGTACCAACTAGAAAAGGAAACAAAGAACAGCTAATAAACAGTACCAACTAGAAAAGGAAACAAAGAACAGCTAATGAACAGTACCAACTAGAAAAGGAAACAAAGAACAGCTAATGAACAGTACCAACTAGAAAAGGAAACAAAGAACAGCTACAGTACCAACTAGCTACATGAACAGTACCAACTAGAAAAGGAAACAAAGAACAGCTAATGAACAGTACCAACTAGAAAAGGAAACAAAGGACAGCTAATGAACAGTACCAACTAGAAAAGGAAACAAAGGACAGCTAATGAACAGTACCAACTAGAAAAGGAAACAAAGAACAGCTAATGAACAGTACCAACTAGAAAAGGAAACAAAGGACAGCTAATGAACAGTACCAACTAGAAAAGGAAACAAAGAACAGCTAATGAACAGTATCAACTAGAAAAGGAAACAAAGAACAGCTAATGAACAGTACCAACTAGAAAAGGAAACAAAGAACAGCTAATGAACAGTACCAACTAGAAAAGGAAACAAAGAACAGCTAATGAACAGTACCAACTAGAAAAGGAAACAAAGGACTGCTAATGAACAGTATCAACTAGAAAAGGAACCTGGTAATCAACATGATAAAGTAAATAAATTGCTGCGGTCATGAATCTCAGTATACACAAATGTCAAAATCCTAGAACAGTTAACTTCTGTTGTTAGTCTGAACAATATTTATTAACAGATATTTAAAGAATTTTGGGTTTTTCACAGTTGGAATTATCAATCTACTCAATTAAAAGAAATCTAGAAAGATCTTTATGGAGATAGGCAATTTTTTTTTTTAGATACAAATTTTGTCATCAGCTATTTCAGCAACTGTGCTTGGTTCCAAACAGTTGTTGCCAGAAAAATGAAGGCCAACCTGTACCCTCCCTCCTATTTTCAGAATTCAGACATGCAGAGATTTCGATATTCATTGATTTTAAATCAATTCATGCATGCATATTAGATTTGTCTATAATCAACATTTTAGAACAATGTTTTCCCCACTCATCATTGACAATTTGAAATACCTTTACAATATTGCTTTGTCATGTTTGTTACTTTTTAAATGTAACTTGATAAGGATATAAAACTATTACTTATTTTTAGTTCCAGGGTATAAAAATATGGTCACATGGACATCTACCATCAGTCATTAAAACCCATTCTATAGAGGGCATCATTTTAAATGTTTAGATGAATAATTTTCCAGTTATGTCAAATGGAAACTGTCTTGAGTAGGGAGAGAGATGCACTCTCTTATCCTTAAACAAAAAACATGGCAACAAATCATTGTGATGTCAGGAGGTGACTTGTTGAAGGCCAAATTTCTGTTAAAGAAAAATTAAGTAAAACCTGTGTTTTCCATGCTTAAAGTTGAGGCTCCAAAGACCTGAAATACCACACCTTACGAATATAATAAAATATATAATTCATAACTTTAATGTCTTTTTTGTTGATCTTGTATTGCTGATACATGTAGTAAAACTTCTAAGAGATGGACAGACAATTTTGGCTACATTAATATATTTCTAGATCTTGTTTTATCGATCATTTCTACCGTTTAAAGTTTCTCTCTATCTGCTATATTTTTGTGCTGGATTGCAACAAGAGGCTGTCAGATTGACAGTAAACTGAATTTTCCTGCATGAAAATGATACTTGCAAATCTGAACCCCCCCTAACTGGATCAAGTAAAATTAAATTGCTTCGCTGAGCGCAGCTGGATACGACCGCAGATGTCCAACCCTGAAAAGTTGCGGCCAAAATGGACACATTATTCGCGCTTGATACAGGTCTGAATTTGGATTGTAATTAAATATTTGACACATAATAGGTTTCTGACACAGAATAAGTGTAGTCAAAGAACTTAAAATTGGTTATATGATTTGAATTTATATTCAATTTTTTGCTTTTGTGCAACACACTGTGCTGTTGCGAATTGCCCCCCCCCCCAAAAAAAACTTACCCGTTTTTTTGCTTTTGAGCAATACACTATGCTGTTGAATATTAACCCCAAAAAATATTTGAAGAAATTTTCTTTTAATTTCTGAAATCTGAAATGAGAAAATTGTAGCCCCCACAAATTCTTATTTACCCCCCACCCTCCAATTTTTTCAACTCCCCTTTCCCATATTCCAAAAATAATCTCAATTCAAATTTCTAATTGAGTTTGCAACCATAACTACTCATTTAAATACATCATAAAATATTAAAATATAAAATGACATACAGTCATGGTTAAAATTAATATTTATTAATAGTAACTTCTAAAATAAATTTACAGCTAATTATCTCAAGACAATCATCATTTCTTAATACATAATTTACAAGCAGTGTAAGGGAGGTAATCAAACATATATACAACAGTATTCTTTAAATGGGTTGGATTACTTCCCTTACACTGCTTTTAAATTGTCTAAATTGTCCTTTAACCATAAAAACCCTTGTTTTTCCCCCTTTTTTGCCCCTAATTGCTAAATGGTTTGAGCCATAACCCCCCATAACCATCCCTTTGATGTATGGAAACTTGTGGTATAATTTCAGAGAGATTCATACACTTAAACACAAGTTGTTGTCTGGAAACTGCAAAAATGCTTATTTGAGCCCCTTTTTTGCCCCTAATTCCTAAACCTTTGGGACCATAACCCCCAAAATCAATCCCAACCTTCCTTTTGTGGTTATAAACCTTGTGTTTAAATTTTATTGATTTCTATTTACTTATACTAAAGTTATTATCCGGAAACCATTTGTCTTCGGACGACGCTGACGACGACCTGATACCAATATATACGACCAAAAAATTTTTAATTTTTGCGGTCATATATACAAGAAATTTTTAATTTTTGCGGTCATATATACAAGAAATTTTTAATTTTTGCGGTCGTATAAAAATAAATGAATTTTTTTAGGGTTCAGAAATGGAAAGGCCAAAATCAATCTAAGTATCACTTTTCACTACTTAAAGGTCTACAACTCAACAACGATAAAGGCTAAAATTGTGAAAATCGAACTTGTCCTTCATTTAGTCACAGGACACAACATATCAAAATTTGTAAAGATTATTTTAAAGCGATTTCAAATTATTGCACATACACTGTTTGGCAGTTCTTTCCTAGTCAAATTTTCTCTATTGATAGCAGTTTTCCCCTACGTTCTATTTATAGCCATGTCAGCCATGTTAGTTGGCAGTCAGGGTCATCAGACACAATTTCTAAAACTAGATACTCCAATGATGATTGTGGTCAAGCTTGGTCAAATTTGGCCCTGCAGTTTCAGAGGAGAAGATTTTTGGAAAAGTTAATAGACAACTACGATGGAAGCCAAGCGGTGGGAATTCTGAAAATATCAGGCCAGTTTAGCAATATTCACTGAGATGAAATTAAAAATTTGCCTATTTTTTAGAAAATATAAAGCACCTTCAAAAACAACAAAAATATTTACATCAAAGGTGTTGTTCATATAAACAAACATTGTGGTAAATCATTTAATTGGTTCTTGAAAGGGGTCATTAATTGCAGGTCCAAAAGCCATCTGAAAACTGACCGAAATCTATGCATTTTCACCAATACATGTAGAAGGTGCTGTTCTGTGCATTACAACTCACAATTGCATGACTGACATCATGGGTCAAAAATGACAAATTTTATTTTTGAGTTATCTAAACTTTAAAAAACATATAGTTCTGCTAAATCTAAAGTTCAAATTTAAGTAAAATAAGGCCAAATAAGGCATAATTGGCACCTAAATCTTTCTGTTCATATATATTTTAAATGGCCTTACCTCTCCAAAAGATCCTCTTCCTATAATTCTCACTGTCTCAAAATCATCTCTATGGAGTCTAAATTCCTTGATCCTGTTTACAATTGGTTTAGCTGAAAAGTTAAATGAAAGAGAAACATGAAATTTCAGTTAATTTGTAGCCCAATGAATTTAGAAGTGTTTTGCACTTCAACTTAAACCAATTTTTAAATAAATGGGGAATGTGTCCATGGGACACAGATGATGCCCCCGCTTGCATATCATATAAAGTTATAAAGGGACATAACTGAAGAACGGTAAAAAGTGACACTACCCAAATTTGTACTTGATCTGAGTTTTGTGGTAATAAGTATTGTGTATAAGTTTCATAACATTTGGTTGAGGCAAACTTAAGTTAGAGAACAGAAACAAAAAATTCAGCAATTTTTCTGTTTGTAAAGGGGCATAACTCTAGAACAGTAAAAGTGACACCACCAAAATTCAAACCTGATCTGTGTTTTGTGGTAATAAGCATTGTGTATAAGTTTCATAACATTTGGTTGAGGCAAACTTAAGATAGAGAACAGAAACATAAAATTCAGCAATTTTTCCATTTGTAAACGGGCATAACTCTAGACAGTTAAAGTGACACCACCAAAGTTCAAACTGGATCTGTATTTTGTGGTATTAAGCATTGTGTATAAGTTTCCTAACATTTGGTTGAGGCAAACTAAAGTTAGAGAACGGAAACGAAAAATTCAGCAATTTTTCCATTTGAAAAGGGCATAACTCTAGAACGGTTAAAGTGACGCCACCAAAATTCAAACTTGATCTGTGTTTTGTGGTAATAAGCATTGTGTATAAGTTTCATAACATTTGGTTGAGGCAAACTAAAGTTAGAGAACGGAAACGAAAAATTCAGCAATTTTTCCATTTGTAAAGGGGCATAACTCTAGAACGGTTAAAATGACGCCACTAAATTTCAAACTTGATCTGTATTTTGTGGTAATAAGCATTGTGTATAAGTTTCATAATATTTGGTTGAGGCTAACTTAAGTTAAAGAACAGAAACTAAAAATTTTGCAATTTTTCCATTTATAAAGGGGCATAACTCTAGAAGGGTTACAGTGACGCTACTAAAATTCAAACTTTATCTGTGTTTTGTGGTAATAAGCATTGTGTATAAGTTTCATAACATTTGGTTGAGGCAAACTCAAGTTAGAGAACGGAAACCAATTTTGGGACGTACGTACGTACAGACAGACAGACAAGGGTAAAACTTAATGCCCCTTCGCTACGGCAGGGGCATAAAAAAGAAGGAATTTTATAACCAGCAATATGCAAAAAATACTTGTGTTGTTCAAAAGTGAAACCTGAGTATTTCGACACCCTGTACAATCCAACACAATTCTCTGGTCCTTTAGTGTGTCGGATTAGACAGGTTGCACTGTAGTATAGATCTATGTACAAACATACTTCTATTTCTACATATAGTGACCATTACTGACCACTAAATGTAAGAATACATGAAATATCAGTAACTTTGTACACTAAATGAAATTTTGAAGTACTATGCAGTTTAACTTATGCAAATTATTTTTTTTATCATCCCAGGTGTCCCAAAATTATGATAATCTGTGAAAGCAAACACCTAAACATTAGCACAAGCGAAGACACAATTTTATTCAATAACAACTTCAACTTTGTCTGTTTTAAACGACGATTGCACAGTTTTATTTATTTTATTTTTATTTGGAAAGACAATTTGAACCAGCGATTTCTTTAATTTGAAACGGGGAAAATTCGCCGGGTGCTGGTGCTTATTGAAAACCCTGGGCAGTGTTCTAGGATTTTTATACATATGCAACTTTCCAAGGGAAAGTTGGTATCAAAAATTCACTTTCCCACAAGTTTAATGAACTTTCCCTGAATTTTATACTATTTTAAAAATGTTTTCATAATTTTGTTATTCCTTTTATCGCATGTTTATACATGTAGTTCGATTTGAAATTATGAACTCTGTTATTTCCTTTGAAATTAATTAGTTTGTCTAACTAGCTTGTGATTGTGTTGATAATTCAGTCATGTTCATCAAGATATACAAAACATTTGATGGAATATATTAATTTTTATTTTGAAATATATTAATTTTAGTTTGACACATGCCTATGTCTGTAATTCAAATGTATTGGCACAAAAAAGGTATATTGTCAAACATTACACGCAAAAAATCACAAATTAGATCCGGATATTAAATCTTTTACTGTTAGCGTTCCGGTTATCAGGTTTTTTGTATCTAGATCGGATGGATACTTGACATCACAGATTTTCCTTACTTAGCTGGCAAGCGTATTTATGACGGTGATCGCGAAACACATGCGCACGTTTTTCTCGCCCCTAGACTTTAGAACCCCTGCATGATTTACACCAACAACAACGATCTCGCTTTGAGACTTTGATTGAAATAAAAGAAATCAAACGGTTACATTGATTGTTTGATCTGTATGAATAGGAAGTTTCTGTAATTCAATTTTACTTGCCCACGGACAACAAAGGTTTGAATTTCCACTTTCCCTACCTAAATCAACTTGCCAGGGGTGACGAGAAAGGGGAATTCTAGAACACTGCGCTGGGATTGTAGTGACAACAATTGGAACATATCCGCTATCATCTGTGAAACGGATTTTCCATAATGGTCAACCAACTCGTGTTGGCGTCTGTAAAATTTACGAAGGGATGATTTCAACTTCACCACTTGGAAGTCTTGGTTTAATAGCTTCCTTGGGAGCAGCAACCCTCTATCAAGGAAATTCCGATAGATTTATTTAATTATTAAAAAGAGATACATTTTCACATGAAAGATCAAGATCACCAAATAATCAGACGACAGGTTTCCAGAAATAGACCAGAAAAAAAATCAGATTTCAAATGATTGCCTTGAGTTGATATATTTATGCCTAAAACATTAGCAGCATCTTGGACCTCATCCCTGTATCCCCACATTATATTGTATTGTATCCAACAGCTGATTCGGCCACCGCCAGCAGTATTAATTGATTTGGAGTTTTATAGAAGTATCTTTGGAAATCAACCAGTGTATGCTGAGTCTTGCATTAGTAGTGGTGCATATGTCATACCCCTATGCCAGTAATATGACTCATAAACTCACCAAATTCCACAAACTCCGAGATATTTTTCTCCCTCCGCAAAGTAGTATTGCAGCACTCATCATACAGCACTACCAAAACATCCAGAAGAGTCTCGATGCTTAATGCTTGTCCTTTGCTATTCTGAAGATCAGACACATAAAGATGTGTAAGTTTTTTCACTCTGTCCTCTGCAGACATGTTTTGCATTTGCAAAATAATCTTGTAGTTATCGTTCTTGGTTTGTAGACATTTTCAAAGAATTTACGAAAGTTCAATAATTATTCAACCCGGACAAGTCATATATTTCATAATTAGTAATTACTTTGATGCATAAGTTGCTCAAATATTAAATATCACACTTTCTCTACTGTAAAAGGTACAATGTTATTGAAAAAATGTCGACTTCCGTACTTCAGTGGGCTCGTTTATGGTACAGAAAAAATAAGGTATGAAATAATATACATTATAAATGGAGACGTGTGAATATTATGATAGAAACTTGTTGTTTAAAATTAAACTTGACGCCTTGAATGTTCATATTTGTTGTTTACACCCTTGGCATTCCTGTTTTCACTTCGGGAGATGTCAACATGGCCGACAAGTTATCAATGGCTTATGGGAAGCCGTTCTACGCAGGCGTTTCATGACGTCATTTTGTTTATATTTGTCGCACCTTGCACATGTTGAGAAAAGTCAAAGTCAAGTTGATTGCATAGTTCCTCTGGTCTCTCGTTGATGTTGACAAAGTATCATGTGAGAAAACATGAAATAATGAAACAAAAAATAGCAATTCAAAGTAGATCAAATTTTAATTCTTCTAATGAACAGTCAAGTATGACCACCGGTAAACGAAAAAAAGGGGGGTCTACTATCACCAGAGACATATATACACATGTGTATATATGTCTCTGCTATCACTCAGGCATTTTATTGCTATCATGCCTTCAAACTTTATCAACTTTGTATTTCCTTGAATAGACTTTATCATGAAAAGAATATTTATTTCAAAATAAATTATAATTAATATTTTGAGATACAAAATGAATAAATGTTTCTAATTTTCTATCACGATCTTTTAAATACATATTTTCAAATCAATACAATATTTTTGAATAAATGCAGTAAGAATTACACTCTACTTAAATGTATTTATATTTTATATAAACAATACTAGGACAATACTCGTATACAATACTTATATATTATTTATATACGAGTATTGTTGACAATACTAGTATATGAGTATTGTGGTCGCCAAGTTCAGTTGATCCCGAATTTCAAAGCATTTAACATCCAAGAGAAATCTTGCTCTGCTAAAAGTAAAAATATCAGCATTACATAAACAAAATTTTCTAGTGACTAAAAACTTTGCAAACACTGACAAATGGAACACTTCAATAGTTGGCATGTTTTGAACACAGATGCTATTGCTTATAAATTCATAGGAAAACATTCTAGGAAAATTGAAAACCTAGGATATTACAATATATAATTATTATTTCCCTCTTAATCTTAACAGATAGGTTTCAATGGACACAATTTGAGCAAGAGTTTCTTTCCTTTTTTCACCATGTTAGAGGTCTACATGCTTGAGTTCCTTCTTTAATCAGCGAAATTCAACTTGTTATACTGACCGCTAGACACAAGAAAAAGTTGTTTCCTGAACAATTTTAATTTCTTTTAGCCTTTCTTGATTCATCACTATGATCTAGTAAGGATCTTTCATCAGACCGGATTATACCGCTTGTTTCAATTTGATAAATCAAATAAGAAAATCAACCGTTCACCCCTCCAAAATGACCACAAAGGGAAATAACTCAAATTCAAATTATGTCATATCAAAACCTGGGTTTTAAGCAAAATATTTGACTAGAAGGCTAATAAAGTTGTGTTAAATTGAAATAAATTTTGATATGCAAATGAATTTCTCATCTAATGGTTGTTAATTTCTCTGAAATATATCTATAAATATTGGTATTCATTTCGGATGTAAAAATGACCAACAGCAACAAAAGTCTTAGATGTCATAAATGGATTCAACTATTCTTTTAAGGGTCCTGTTGGTCATATAGATCCTAAAGTATTTATACAAACTTGGCCTTCAAATATTTGGGTTTTAGCCTTTCTGATGACAGTAAATCAAGGATTTAAGTGCTTCTGACACATCAAATATATAAAATATTATATTCATTTATGATTACCTTGTCTAAAATAATACATTATATTGTATTATACTCCATTTAAAGAAACATAAACATCTTCTTTGATTCACATTTACCAAAACTTTTGAGTTATCTCCCATTTATGAAAAAAAATCTTGTCTGAAAATAACTTGTCTGACAAGTTCAATACTAAATTAATATAATAAATCTGTTCCTATTGATACTGATATGACAGACTCAGTTTATTATGTGATCACTTTGTGGACTTATAATTTGGTTATTTCTAGGGACAAATCTGTTCCCTCAAAACTGAAATGACAGACTCAGTTTATCACATGTATGTGATTAGTATTTGTAGACTTTGAATTTGTTTTATTTCTAGGGCCAATTTCGTAGAGGGCCCCTACATATATGACACTATTATGTCGTTATAATAAGTTATTATAACACTATGTCATAATATGTTGTATGTTTGCTTTTTTTCTCTTATTATTATTTTTTTACTTGTATTGTATATGAGGCCTCAGGGAAGATTTGTAATTGTAACTAACTGTGTTTACCCTCTTTAAATAAAGAATTTATTATTATTTATTATTATATTATTGTTTAATTTTGCTGAGTTTAAATTTTTGCCAAATTTGTTTTGATAAATTTACACAATACTGCAATGTGGGTTATTTTTGTGAAGATTAAATTTCCTTTTTTGCCAGAGCCAAAATATTTTATGTTTTTCATTCCTTTACTCATGAAAGTTCTGTTCTGATCCTGAAAAATGTCAAAAATAGAAGGTAAAAAAAGAGTGGATATTTTATTCAATTTATCTATATAATACCAAATTACAGAAAAAAGCATACAAATGTTTCCTGTTACATATTAAAGTTCACTTTTACCCCTATGAATAAACGGTTCTCTCACTGAATAACTTGTTTGGTGAGTATGTTGATCGCATATTTCTCTTTGAGCTTGAAATCAACGATACCAAATATATATTTAGTATAAAGATAAGGAGATGAGGTATGATTGCCAATGAGACAACTATCCACCAAAGTTCAAATAAAGTGGATGTAAGCAATTGTAGGCAACCGTACGGCCTTCAACAATGAGAAAAACCCATACCATACAGTTCGTAAGTAATAGAAAAATGTACAAACTGGACCTCTCTTATTAGCTCTTACAGTTCTTTAGTAATAGAAAAAAAGTTGTAAGGTTCTCCTTTAAAAAAATTTTAACATTTTAAATTTTAAGTTTTACAGAAGCTTTACATATAAGTAATGTAATGACCATTGTCCCAACTTGATACTATAGCAGGTTGAATATCAGGTTTTAATAAAAATTACATATTGTTCACTAAATGTTTAGTTGCAGACATTTTTAAATAGAAAAATATATCTTTCAAATAGATTTGCCAGTATCTAATAAATATCTGTGTTTTGCAGGTTGAGTATATGATTAACAAGGACCATGAGGAAATATCCACAAAGCAAGTTTAGTATTTTTGGTGCAGGTCTGAAAATAACCCTGGTTGTTGAAGTTGGGATATTGGCTACATCCTTTATATGGTTCAAAAGGCTTAACAACTCACAAGGTAAAGTAATGATATGATAGAATTATTTGATGTTTCTCTTGTTCAGACACTGATTGGCTGCTTTTAAGAGCATAAAAAAAACGTTATTTTTTAAACAACATTTTATCTTGATGCACTTCATTATATTGGTACCTCAAGTGTGGGAGGTCATGAGTTCGATCTCTGTCTGTCAAACCAAAGACTTGAACATTTGTATTAGCTGCATTTTTACTAAACACCTGGCATTTAAAGGTTAGAGTCAATACTAGTTGGTTTAGAGTCTGATTCATATTCATATCACCTAGAAGTATAAATGGAGTTAGTGCCCTTAGAGACAACAAAAGGAGTGATACATGAAATTATTTGCCTACATCTAACTGGGACATAGAAAAGATGGGTGTGCTGTTTCATCTACATTGTTAGGGCTCTCACTGCTAAATTGATTACAAAAAATAATTTATGAGATAATTATACTACATGTAACAATATCTTGATTGGTGTTAAAAGCAGTGACCAGTGTTGATAAAAATTTGGCAGGGAGTTACAGCTCTTGGAAATAAGAATTATGTGAAAAGGTATTGGACAAAATGCATATATAAATATCTTCCCATACAAAATGGATTGAATTAGGGCTATTCCAGAAAAAAAGTGTATGGGGGGGGGGAAGGAAATTTGCTTCAGGACCCGCCACCCAGATAATTGCAATTGAGAATCATTGTGCATTTTAGTGTGAAAAGTTGCTCTGATACCCATCACCCATGTATTATTAATATAAAGTGCCTTCCAACCCCCTCCCCCCTACATTTTTTTCTGGAATAGCCCTTATCTAATACTATTTACAAAATATTTCTGATTATTCATGGACCATTCTTTTTTGCAGTGAATCAGAGGAGGACATTCCCCACTTCTTAAAATTTTTAATTGTATATGCATGTATAATAAATACTTATAAGTAAGCACTAGTATAGATAAATGTTATATCATATCAATATACAATAGGTTAAGTAATAGACTATTTTCATAATACCAACTTTTGACTCCGGATTTTATAATTTTTCCACAGGTTACTTAATCTGTGGTAGGACATCCTGGTACTTGGTCAAGTAAGAGCAACCTAAAGAAGTAAAATCAAGATTATGATTGGTACAATTTAGGGGGAAAATTAAATGTTTAATGTTTCATCGGAAAACAGTAAACTTTCCCCCCATAATCCACTGATTATATGTTTTATTATACTCTTTTGGTTGCTCCTACTTGACTGGGTACAAGGATGTCCTATCACATATGAGGTAACCTGTCAACTTATAAAATCCAGAGTCAGAAGTTGGTATTATGAAATTATTTATTAGTGTGAAGTTAGTGTGGTCTAATTTTGGTATCCTTTTTATGTTACAATAATGCAAACCACCAGACACCATCCTTTAAACCTGCAGATCTAAGAACCAGAAAATTTCATCAACTCACTTTTAGACACATATATACATCTAAAGATACATACAGGCACTCATTCTTTCTGTATACAATACTGCAATGGAACATATTACCCATTTCAAAAGATCAGGACAGCTCACTTCTGCTGTTCTCTATAATCTCATTTAAATATAAAACCCTAGTACATGATTGTAAATCACTTATTTTGTTCATCTGCACTACCAAACAATTTGTACAATAATATAGAACTGAATTTCCTTATTTAACTTTGTTGATTTATTTTTGTAAATAGGACATTCATGCAACAGTATTTAATCATCAGCCTCCATGATAGTATATTGTTTACTAAAGGGAGAAGAAGACCATGTGTCCATTTACTATAATATTGGAACACAGAATATACTGTGCATGTAATATGTACTATCAATAAATTGCTTTTTATTTATAATTTACAGGACTTAGATATGAATATAGTCAGAAACATCCCAAAATTTTAGAATGTAAGTAATCTCAAACTTTAAATACGCTAGCATAGTTTAGGGTAGTAATACAGATACTCTGTTTGCTAATCAAAGTGCCCACAAGGAGCAGATTAATTACAGTTCAATGAATCATACATGAAGAAATATAATATCAAATGAAGAAATTGTTTTAATTTTTTCTTGATTACTATAATAATAATACTAGTTCTATTCATAACCCCAACCCTCCAAACAAAAAATTAAAAAAAATAAAATAATGGAAAATAAAGTATTATGTATATGATATGGGTATGTGGTTTTCAAATGTTTCTTCACTTGTTGTACATGTGTACATGTATCTTTAAGTTAAAATCTGACCAATATGGGAAATTTCAACAAGTAACCAGGAAAACTGTAAAATTACTAGTACACAATTAATACGACAGTAGTAAACTGATGTTCAAATCACATATATCTATTTGGAAGAAACAATTCAAGGTCACAACAAAAAAACTGATGGAATTGCATAAACAGCAAAAGTAAACTGGTGCTTCAACAGGGTTAGTGTCTCCTGCTATATATATATATGCATGCATCACCTGCCATACAAATTTACACTCAGGGCATCAAGTTATCTCACATTCATGATTGGTGGTTCTATATTAAATAAAGAGATTAATTAGGTATGATTGACAATGGGACAACTATCCAACAGACTTCGGGGCCTTTTATAGCTGACTATGTGGTATTGGCTTTGCTCATTGTTGAAGGTCGTACGGTGACCTATAGCTGTTAATTTCTGTGTCATTTGGTCTCTTGTGGAGAGTTGTCTCGTTGGCAATCATACCACATCTTCTTTTTTATATCCAAATTAAGCAGATTAAAGCAACTATAGGTCACCTTACGACTTTCAACAATGAGCAAAATCCATACAGAATAGTCAGCTGTAAAAGGCTCATGCATGACAAAAATGTGAAACAATTCAATAACAGCTTTATTTATGACAAAACAATAAATGGAAAACAAACATGATAGACATCAACCACTAAAATACAGGCTCCTGACTTTGGACAGGCAAATATTAAACATGATAGACATCAACCACTAAAATACAGGGTCCTGACTTTGGACAGGCAAATATTAAACATGATAGACATCAACCACTAAAATACAGGCTCCTGACTTTGGACAGGCAAATATTAAACATGATAGACATCAACCACTAAAATACAGGCTCCTGACTTTGGACAGGCAAATATTAAACATGGTAGACATCAACCACTAAAATACAGGCTCCTGACTTTGGACAGGCAAATATTAAACATGGTAGACATCAACCACTAAAATACAGGCTCCTGACTTTGGACAGGCAAATATTAAACATGATAGACATCAACCACTAAAATACAGGCTCCTGACTTTGGACAGGCAAATATTAAACATGTGACTTTGGACAGGCAAATATTAAACATGATAGACATCAACCACTAAAATACAGGCTCCTGACTTTGGACAGGCAAATATTAAACATGGTAGACATCAACCACTAAAATACAGGCTCCTGACTTTGGACAGTCAAATATTAAACATGGTAGACATCAACCACTAAAATACAGGCTCCTGACTTTGGACAGGCAAATATTAAACATGGTAGACATCAACCACTAAAATACAGGCTCCTGACTTTGGACAGGCAAATATTAAACATGGTAGGGTTAAACATGTTTATGATAGTTCAACCTCACCTAACTTGGGAAAGTGGTTCTTCATCACAATGAAGTTGAGGCGTACCATTGGAGTACTTTTTCCCTTGAAACTAATGAGACAGACAACAGGTGTAAAAGATGACGGTCACATGACCTATATTTCATTGACTTTGGTGAAGATTTTATACTCCATCATTTAAAAGAAGTTGAAAATTTATTACTTTAATTAAGAAAACAAAAGTATTAATGACTTTTTCTTTATTAGACTCACCAAGAACCCCACCTAAATCCCCAAAGAAAAAAGTATGCTTATGATTGAAGCAATAATATTTGACATCAATGTGACACAAGTTTGCACAATTAGGTGATGTGCATCACAGTGATAATTTTAGGTCAATACTGTAATGATGATAGAGAAAATAGACATCAAGTGTTTTAATTTTAATTGAATGCCTTATTTATTTGAACCAGGATTACTAAGGGCTGCATGTGGTTCAAATAATACGCAAGACAAATACAATTATATAATATATATATATATAGCAAAACAGCCAAAAGTAAGTGACACAAATAAGCCTTTATAAATAAATTTGGTGTATTTACTGTCTTCTGATTGGTTAAAAGTATTACTTTTATTATCAATGTTGTCAATTTTTATGGCGCATGCCCACTCTGACGTTGTATATTCATACGCCAACATGTGTGTACGTTGTTATTGTTAATATAAGTAATATAAAAGTTCTTTGAGCCTTATTTTGATAGAAATTTATTTATAATGAATGGCAATATTTATTTTGATTTATTGAACCATAAAATTATTTTGACTCTTCATTTAACATAATCCGCTTCATGGATTATTCAATGTGAAGAGTCAAAATTAATTTTATGGTTCAATAAATTCAAAATGAATAATAGCCATTCATTAAGTATTTCGTGGCACATGATAATAAAGTATGCCTTCATCGGTCATAAAGTCAGTAATTTTGTTATTAAAAAGTTATGTTCATTAAAGTTTTGTTCGTTGATGTTTATACCATTTTCTTTCTTCTTCAGATTACTATAAAGTAGACGACATGATTGGAAATAGTCAAATTAGGAAATCTGATCAAGAAGCTTGGAAGAAAGTCAGTTTGATGCGAAAATAAATTATATGTACTTAGATATCTTGTAATTATACATCAATTTTGTAATTATGAATAATAAATTTGTCTTAGTATATTTTGTACAATCTTTTTGTCTGTTAGAAAGCTTATATATGGTTTTATAGGAATAGTAGATTTTTGGTATCTTGATAGATTTGTCATGGTAAGGGATATTACAATAAAAAAAACCACCAATTATACCAGGCACTTGCAACTGAGTAACCAAGGCACTCATTTCTACTTAAGGCTCAAATCAAAACCATTGAAATTCCAAATCAATAAAACATGGAGAGTATTGACAACCTAAAATTGTTTGTCAAAACAGATAAAGGAAGGGTCATTCAGTTAAGTACAGATAAATTCAACCATTCTATAGCTTACTGTTTGGTACTGGTTTTCCTCATTCAACATTAGTTTTGGTCATATGGTAACCTGTAGTTGTCTATATTCTTATCCTTTTTTCTTGGCTGTCTCAATGGCTATCATGCTTCATTTTCATATATTTATATTCACATCCACATTTGGAGTTCACTTGTTGAAAAATGTACACTACCTACTGTTGTGTGACAGTTACTTGCCAGTGATATTGCACCTTAAATATAAAAAGCATGCAGAGTATTAATCAAATAATACAGCAACCATATGTCATTAGTTTTCACTCATTAGGGGTCCAAATACATATATTTATATGGAGCAAAGTTCGGGACCGGGAAAATTTCAATTCATCCCAAATTTCGAGTCAACCGAGTCCGAGACAAGGAGAGTTAAATGTATAAAGACAACTAGAGGTAAATAAAGTAATCAATCAAAGACAGGTGTCAAAATAATATATGTCAAGCTTTTAATCTCTAGTTGAATCATGGAAATTGGTTTTTGTCTTGCCTGCGACGAATGTCGCGTATATCGAAACATAGGGATTGCTATTCAAGGGATGACTGCGATTATGGCATCAACAATTGTTAAGTTTTCTGCAAAAGTTAGTTTGATCGAACTACTGGTGATAGATCATTAATATATTATATTGTATGAAGATGCATGACTATCAGTACGTATCAGTTTGACAATATTTTGAGGCCCTGCCCCCTAGGCCATGGTCCAGTGACTGAATTAATTAGCAATTTTAAATGTTAAGTTTTCTGCTTAAGTTAGATTGATAGGAACTACTTGTGATAGATCAATGATATTTTGTATGAAGTTGCATCACTATCAGTACATATCTGTTTGATGACAATTTTGAGGCCCTGCCCCTAGGCCATGGTCCAGTGACTGAATTAATTAGCAATTTTAAATGTTAAGTTTTCTGCTTAAGTTAGATTGATAGGAACTACTTGTGATAGATCAATGATATTTTGTATGAAGTTGCATTACTATCAGTACATATCTGTTTGATGACAATTTTGAGGCCCTGCCCCCTAGGCCATGGTCCAGTGACTTTGATTTAATTAGCCATTCTCAATGTTAAGTTTTCTGCTTAAGATAGTTTGGTAGGAAGTACTTGTGATAGATCAATGATATTTTGTATGAAGTTGCATTACTATCATTTCATATCAGTTTGACGACTATTTTAAAGCCCTGCCCCCTAGGTTATGGTCCAGTGACTTTCAATCAATTAACAATTTTCAATGTTAAGTTTTATGATTAAGTTAATTTATATAGTACTGAACTACTTTCAATAGATAATATTTTCTATAAAGTTACATAGCTCTTTGTACATCTCAGTTTGTCAACATTTCGAGGCCCTACCCACTAGTTGGTCCAGCGACTTTGAATTAATTAGTTATATTGTTGTCCATCAGATTGTCTTTTTCTGAATTTTATGCCGACAGGCGAGGCATATCTCAGTGTCAACAGTTTATTCTTTCTCAAATTAAATTGTCTTGATGTACTAGTAAATAAAGTGGCAATAAACCACATTAATCAAATAGTATATCTTTCTTATGTCATTACTAAGTATTGAATAAACATTACTGCAATAAAAACACAGAAATATCGAGTTCTGAATTAATTTTTTGAAAAAATAAGGTTCCAAAGGTACAATCTAAAATAATAAAACATACAACACCATGGCCCAAAAATAATAAAACATACCACACCATGGCCCAAAAATAATAAAATATACCACACCAGGACCCAAAAATAATAGAACACCATACCATGGCCCAAAAATAATAAAACATACCACACCATGGCCCAAAAATAATAAAACATGCCACACTCATTTATGAAGGAAATGTGATAATAAATGAGTAATTAAAGTAATCAAGCTGAATGAACTATCTATATAAAAGTTTACTGACTCCATGGAGGTTTCAATAAGTCACTATGGCCCAAAAATAATAAAACAAACTACACCATGGCCCAAAAATAATAAAACAAACCACACCATGGCCCAAAAGTAATAAAACATACCACAGTGACACCATGGCCCAAAAATAATAAAATATACCACACCAGGACCCAAAAATAATAAAACACCATACCATGGCCCAAAAATAATAAAACATACCACACCATGGCCCAAAAATAATAAAATATACCACACCAGGACCCAAAAATAATAGAACACCATACCATGGCCCAAAAATAATAAAACATACCACACCATGGCCCAAAAATAATAAAACATGCCACACTCATTTATGAAGGAAATGTGATAATAAATGAGTAATTAAAGTAATCAAGCTGAATGAACTATCTATATAAAAGTTTACTGACTCCATGGAGGTTTCAATAAGTCACTATGGCCCAAAATAATAAAACAAACTACACCATGGCCCAAAAATAATAAAACAAACCACACCATAGCCCAAAAGTAATAAAACATACCACAGTGACACCATGGCCCAAAATAATAAAATAACCACACATACCACAAAAATAATAAAACAGGACCCAAAACCCAAAATAAAACACCATACCATGGCCCAAAATAATAAAACAGACCACACCATGGCCCAAAATAATAAAACATGCCACACTCATTTATGAAGGAAATGTGATAATAAATGAGTAATTGAAGTAATCAAGCTGAATGAACTATCTATATAAAAGTTTACTGACTCCATGGAGGTTTCAATAAGTCCTTACATAAAACTTAAATTTACGCTGCATTCCAGAGAGGGACATAAAAAGCTTCCCTTTTAGTAAATAATTTGTTGTTACTGCATCAAAAATAATTTCATTTACTAATAACTATATATTTAATAAAGCATTACTGAGGAAAAAGTTTTCTATTATAGCAAAATATAAGAAATAAGGAGAAAAAGTCAGAAAAAGCTCCCCAAAACACTGAGTATGGCTTGCTCTGTCTACTAATATTCATGGTAGAGTCCTATTTCAAGACAATTTTCTCATAAAATGTGTTTTTGAGACTCAATCCACTCAGAATATTTCATTTTTATAATATTCCACTTAAATAGCACGAAATTTTAACAAATGAGAGTACACACAAGGTCAAAGGTGCAAGTGCAGCTTCCCATAATAGGTGTAATACC
The DNA here is from genome assembly GCA_017311375.1 of Mytilus coruscus. NCBI lineage: Eukaryota > Metazoa > Mollusca > Bivalvia > Mytilida > Mytilidae > Mytilus > Mytilus coruscus. Next base: position 5,952,648 of record CM029599.1, on the reverse strand, counting down.
ACCATTAATTCCCCCAATTGGTGTTTTTAACAATATGAGGAATTTGAATACAAGAAATCGATTTTTTCAATAAAGTATTGACCCCATTTTAATAAAAAAAAGTTGACTTATTTTTTAAAAGTGAATATTTCCGTGCTTCTTTCAGAAAAAGGTGAAGTTCAAATTCAATAAAAAAATTATTGTAAACTACCTTTCAAACATTCCCCATACCAACCATATCAAAATTATTGATGGTAAATGTTTTGGAAAAAAAGATGTGAAATCATTGCACTTAAAAAAGGCTAATTAAATTGAAATATTATAAGAATTTGCTTTACAAATGATAGAAAGTTCCCAATTTTGGTTTATGGAAATGAAAACTTCCCAAACAATTTATCTTCAATGTCAATTTTAAAAGTCTTATGAGTTATTGCCATCATTTAGCATCCTTGTCCATCGTAGTAATAAGGTTATAAAAATCTCATCTGAAGCCACTGGACCATCTTCAACACAATTTTAACTGGATGATTCTTAAGGTAGCTCGTATAAATTTTGTGAGTTCATTTTCCTGACAATCAACTAACATGGCCACCATGTCCAAAAATTAAAACAAAAGGATAAAATGTATTGATGCCTAATATCTTGAAAACCTTAATATGTTAGCAAATCTGACAGGACAAAAATTCTCAGAATGTTACGGTCTACCTCCTTCCTATTCCAAACAAATTGTTTAGATTACTCCTTATAGCAGTTATTGCCTTAAATGACGATTTTTGACTAATTTTCGAGTTCTGTTGATTTATAATGTTAGACTTTTAGGGGACGACCATTTGAGATGGGGTCAGGGAGATTTGTTTTCTGGATTGACTATTCATTTGCATTTGTTGCTAAGCATGCTTATCTTATTCCACGGTGGAGCCGCACAAAAAATAATTTTTACTTTAGTTCACAAGTAATTCCTGCATTTTGTGATTATTCATTAATATCATGTCTGGGACTCACTCATTTATTTTCAGCTCTAACCAGGCCAGAATATTAATTTTCAAAATCCTCCTGCCCTTTTAGAAAATCAAATGGTCGTCCCCGTTTTTTTACTAATATCGAGTTTTCCCTGTTTAAATTTTTGACAGGAAAGCGATTCAGGTTCTTAGAAGCCCCTTGTTTTTCTTCAGATTCATTAAAAGGAGTAAGAATAAATATTTGATTTTTTATGTGAACTTAGAAATGCCCGTACAACTATTTATAGGTAAATTTGGGAGACAAAGCTATTAATAGAAAATATTAGTTTCAAGACCCCATCATTTGGTAATTTCTTGTCTTTACAAAAACCTAACTTGAATATGTGTAAGAATTGCAATTGAAAAGAAAGTGTGTGTTATGCGAATTTAGTGACCATCTGACATTGCTAACCACGAGTACAAGAAGAGTGCTATAGGATGTTTTTTCTTCCATCACAACTCCATGTAAAAATAAAATATTGTTTGAAACTAACACACAAGTCAACCCTTCCAATCTTTCACCAGCAAGGTCAATCACTTTGATGAAGTTAATGGGAAAGTTATAACCATCGGGTTGTATGAATCGACATATGTAACCTTTGTCATCCCACTCCAAACTAAAAGACAAATTGAACGAATTTGCCCTGCTTTTTTCTAAAAATATAAAATGGCCAACGTAGATACAAATATCTTGTTTTAGAGAGAGATGAATTGTAATTTGTAAAACACCACTCTGATTCAAATAAAAAATTGTCTGAAACTTACATTATCGATGCTCGATTTTTTGACTGGCAACATATTTGTTACATTCGGAGGACCTGATTTTCAACAAACAATCGACATTCTCATAAGAACCAACTGTGCTCCTCTTGCCGACTTGTTCCTTTATTCATACGAGGCAGAATTCAAACAGGATCTTCTAAGGAAGAGTGAGAAGAAGCTAGCATTATTCTTTAACTTCACGTTTTGCCATAGAGATGTCCTTTCACTGAATAATTCAAAATTTGGTGACTATACTGAAACCGTCTATCCAATCGAATTTAAAACAAAGGATACAACAGAGAGATAAGACTGCTTAATATCTTTACTTACATCTAGAAATTTGCAATGAGGGTCGGTTGAAAACAAAATTTTACAACAAAAGAGATGATATCAACTTCCCAATTGAGAACTTTCCACTTATGTGTAGCAAAATGCCAGCAGCGCCTGCATATGGAGTGCATATCTCCCAGTTGATTCGATATTCCAGAGCCAGTGTTTCCTATTATTTGCTTTATAGAGGGTTGCTCCTGAAAAGGAAGCTATTAAACCAAGAGTTCCAGTGATGAAGTTGAAAAGAATCCCTTGGAACATTTTGCGGACGCCATTACGAGTTGGTTGACCGCTTTGTAATATCTGTTTCACAGCTGACGACGGATATGTTCTAATTGTCGTAACCACAATCCCGTCCTCTTTTCTTCGAATGTTACCTACCGAATAAGACTTGTCACCGAGTTTGTTCTTGCATTAGCAACACGATGGGTGCTACATGTGGAGCAGGATCTGCTTTCCTTCTAGAACACATGAGACCACCCCAGCCTATGGTGGGATTCGTATTGCTCAGTTTTTAGTTTTCTATGTTGTACTTTGTAGACTTGTTTGTCTTTTGGTCATTTTTCGTTCTTTGCCATGGCATTGACAATTCGTTTTCGACTTATAAGTTTGACCCTTTGGTATCTTCCGCCTCTCTTAAACAGCAATTTTGATTAGCCTCAAATGTAGAAACTCTCAGAATATAAGGTGACGAATTTAGGAACTTTAAGAGTACTGGTCAAAGCACAAAATATCTAGAATGATCGAAACAAATATAAAATTAAAAACATGGAAGATACCAAGATGACATTCAACTTATAAGTTGATGAAGATACCAAGATGACATTCAACTTATAAGTTGATGAAGATACCAAGATGACATTCAACTTATAAGTTGATGAAGATACCAAGATGACATTCAACTTATAAGTTGATGAAGATACTAAGATGACATTCAACTTATAAGTTGATGAAGATACCAAGATGACATTCAACTTATAAGTTGATGAAGATACCAAGATGACATTCAACTTATAAGTTGATGAAGATACCAAGATGACATTCAACTTATAAGTTGATGAAGATACCAAGATGACATTCAACTTATAAGTTGATGAAAAAATTAATAATGTCATCATGTAAAACAGAAAAAAAAAAAATGAAATGCGACGAATAGTGCGAAAAAGTCAACACCATACTTCACCAGGGGCGGATCCAGCCATTTAAAAAGGGGGTTCCAACCCAGGATAAAGGGGGTTCCAACTATATGTCCCCATTCAAATGCATTGATCGTCCAAAAAAAAGGGGGGTTCCAACCCCCGGAACCCCCTCTCTTGATCCGCCACTGCTTCACATAGAAACCTAAATACTGAGCAACATGTACGTTCCGATCATCAGATTGTAAACATATTGCTATTGAACAATATTACTTGAAAGTTGCGATGTAAAGCATTTTTGAGAGTGAGCGCTGGCGCAATGGTCTATGTGGACATAAATCTTAAGACAATTTTTCTTATACAAAAACACAGTTTAAGACAATCAATGTCTCTTCAGTGATGCTCGAGGCCAAACTATTTGAAAATCCAAAGCTTAATAAAAGATGAAGAGCTATAAACCAAAAGGACAAAAAGTATAGCCAAAGCAGGGCAAGGAATCAGAGCTTTGCATGAGGGAGATACATTCCTTAATTTTAAATAATTTCAAAATTTTGTAACAGGAAATTTCAATAACACAAAATCCGTATTTTCATGCCAGTACCGAAGTGCTGGCTACTGAACTGGTGATACCCTCGGGGACTATCAGTCCACCAGCAGAGGCATCGACCCAGTGGTAGTAATAACATAAACGGTACCAATTTTTCTGCACCAGATGCGCATTTCGACAATCAATGTCTCTTCAGTGATGCTCGAGGCCAAACTATTTGAAAATCAAAGCTTAATAAAAAGATGAAGAGCTATAAACCAAAAGGACAAAAAGTATAGCCAAAGCAGGGCAAGGAATCAGAGCTTTGCATGAGGGAGATACATTCCTTAATATCTACACAGAAAACAAAGTAGAGACAACGTAAATAAGTGAAATGAAATCTATAAACGCTTGAATAAGTTTCACGAATAAGTATTTATATTTTACAAAATACAATACCTCCTGTTCAAACATTTAAATAGTCAGAAGATCAACTGGAACATAATTTACATACAATGGTAAATATCATAGTTAATTGTTTTTTTACCTCCATGTTCTGTTTACTGAATATGACTGTAACATTTTCACGGTAAGGTCATGTAAAGAAATCAATTATCAAGACACATCTGAAAGTTCTAAAGCTGCCAAAGAGCATTTGCATCAATGAAACAAAAAGTAAAAACACAACAAAGAATTTATTTTATCTTACTGGCATAGTGATTGGAACATGGCCTAACATGTCATTATTTCTTGATTTTCATTATTTTCAAAGGAGCATTAGCCACGATTTCGACAAATTTTTTTTTTTTTTTTTTTTTTTTCAAACATTTACTCTCTATTAACAGTCAGTTTGGTTCAATTTTGCCAAAATAAGCAAACAAAGTATATTTGGTGTATTATTGACTTGCAAGTCAATAGTTCAACTCATGTGAATTCGTATTCCTGTAACCTTTAATTTAACCTTTAGTGGAAACGGGTTGCGCATGTATTCCGCGTGTGGTTCATTTATTAAAAAGAAAAGAATGTCAACATTGGAAAGTGAGACACTAGTAGTCATTTCGTTGACTGATCCGGCTCACAAAATCATTCTTATACAGGTAAAACGATGATTTACATATATTTTTTAATCTATAACATGAAATCAAACAGACATAGAAAATCCTTTCGCACGTGGTCGCTATCTATTTATATCAATGTTTATATCTGGTTATATGACCGTCGTCAGTCTTCGGAGGTCATCTCGATGGATGATTAGATGGCGTCTGGTCTAGAATACGCACGACATGCTGATACATTATAGCGAGTTCATGTAATGTTTATTGTATATTTTGGACTTTTTGTAACTTGGAGATACGTTTTAGTATGTTATAAATAAAATATCAGAGTTTTGGTCAAATCGGTGAACATGCATTTGACAGCTAATGCCCTTTAGATTGAATCTTAAATATATACATATAAATAATAAGGTTACAGCCTATAAATTTAGAAAAAAAACCTGCTCTCTATTTTATGCTCATCAACTCATTTATTTTGAGATATCGTCATTTAATACAGGAACTTATCAAATTTAAACATACCATGATCCCAATCATTCTCCTGGTCTTCTTTATTTCTTTGAACTTTTAAAGATACCAACCCTATTAAAACAGGTGTATTTTGCTTAAACTAAATAAAATCCTACAGTACTGATAAATTTCAAACCTCGTTCCTATTCAATCCTTTAATATGCCATCAGATTCGAAAATATAGAATTCAGAAAGTATATAACTTATTAAAAAAAAAAAATCAAAGTTATCAGGCTTATTAATTAATACGCTAGACGCACTTTCCATCTAAACAGAACTTATAAGTGGCGCAATTACAAAGTTGAAGAGCAGTAAAAACAAAAAGTTCCAAAAAGTTTCACCAAATCTTGATAAACCAAGATGTGCCTGGAGGTAGACAAACCGTAGTGTTTCGAACTATTTTACACGTCGTGAAAAAAGTGCAGAAACTAGCAAAGAAACATTAAACCAATGTTAACAAAACCATGAAAACGTAAAACGACGAAAACACATACAACAGTCTACAAAACACCACATAGAAAAATAAAACTGAGCAACCAAAATCCAACAAAACCAAAAAGGTGATATCAGATGCTTCGAAAGGTTAACAAATCATGCTCTTCTTATGGCACCTGTCCTGTAGCTCATGCATGGTAAGTACGAGATAGATGATAAGTCTAATTTGATAATGTCACAATCGAGGGAATAGAGACGGGTTGGAGGCACTTTCCATCTAAACAGAACTTATAAGTGGCGCAATTACAAAGTTGAAGAGCAGTAAAAACAAAAAGTTCCAAAAAGTTTCACCAAATCTTGATAAACCAAGATGTGCCTGGAGGTAGACAAACCGTAGTGTTTCGAACTATTTTACACGTCGTGAACAAAAGTGCAGAAATTAGCAAAGAAACATTAAACCAATGTTAACAAAACGTAAAACGACGAAAACACATACAACAGTCTACAAAACACCACATAGAAAAATAAAAACTGAGCAACCAAAATCCAACAAAAACCAAAAAAAGGTGATATCAGATGCTCCGAAAGGTTAACAAATCATGCTCTTCATATGGCACCTGTCCTGTAGCTCATGGTAAGTACGAGATAGATGATAAGTCTAATTTGATAATGTCACAATCGAGGGGAATAGAGACGGGTTGGAGGCATATACATTCTTTAACGATCAACCAAATCATGATGGCGTCTGTAAAACTTCCGAATGGATGACTTCAATTTTACCTCTTGAAACCCTTGGTTTAATAGCAATCTTGTAAATAGCAGTAATCAATCAAGAATATCATGAAAGTTGAAACTTTACAGTTGGAAAGCGTAAATCATTACCATTGTAATCCTCTATCCTCATTGTCAATGTTTAAATGTAAGTCAGAATATTAGACAGATTTAACTGTATCTATGGTATTTTTTATTTCAAGTTAGATAAGATAGATGCGTTCAATGTAATCACATAGTTTTTAATCGCTTAGTGAGAAGATATCATCTATATAGCGGAACGTGAAGTTGAAGGCATGAAATATGCCTCATATGAATAAAGGATCTAGTTGACAATAAGAGGAGCACAGTTGTATCCCAGAAGAATGCCCATTGTTTATTGAAAACACGACCTCCAAAAGTAACGAATATGTTGTCAATACAAAATAGTATCTTCATGATAAAAGTACGACTAATTATTTCAATTTGTCTTTTATTTTAGAATTAGGAATATAGTGAAAAGTGAAGAGTCAAATTTTATAATTACTATTGCAAGAGAAAAAAGACTTAGATTGTCCGAACTGTAACTGACCTTTAAAATTTTGTTAGTGTCCATATTTGATTTACATCGCTCCTTGATTCTAGAAAGTATTTTAACAGTAAATATGAAGCTCGGCCTTTATTTCTAATCAGAAAGACGTTGATGATAAGGAATGAGCTTTTGTAGAGCATTTGACAGACCCAGTGATAAGAAACACTTATGCAATTTTGGTATGAAATGCAGCGAATAGAGATGATTTTTCAGTAAGTGTTAGTGTTGTGTATATATCAAGGTCAAGGGAATTGTCATTACCTAATTCCTTTAGCAAGCAGTTTATGTAATGTAATTCACAAACAAACACGTTAATGAGGCTTTTTCTGCGGAGACAACAACATAAATTTATATATATGTATCATGTTACATTCCAGAAGTACACAAATGACGTCATCGGAAAAAGACAACTGTACACTTTGTAACGATGATATATACTCCAACGAAGCAGTCTCATGGTGCACAGAATGCGAAGTTTTCCTTTGTGAGGACTGTGAAAAACATCATAGGAAGTCAGGAATGTCTAAAACTCATAAAACCATTTCTACCCGTGAGTACCACAATTTACCTACATTTGTTAAAAAGATAAGTGCAGAGACCACAAGAAGAAATTAGAACTTTACTGTTCTGTCCATGTGTGCCCCTGCTGTGTGCAGTGTGTGACTGATATACACCAGAAATGTCAAGACATGAAACCACTGTCAGACATTCTAAAACAATTTAAATCATCTGCCTCCGTTCAACTTCTTGAACAAGATTTAAAGGATCTGCAGGAAGACTTAAAAAAGATTATAAAATACTTAAAAAAACGGATCAGTGCAAGCGATGTTGAGAAAACAAAAGCCATGGAGGAGATTCTGTCTATGAGAAAGTCAATAGATGATTACCTTAACAGACTAGAAAAAAAAATGTATGATGAATTAGAATCTAAACACTTAAACATGAAATCCCAAATGAAAACTCTTCGTAATCAAATTAAACAACAAGCCGTTCAGATAAATCAACGGCAAGACGAGTTTTCCAAAATGAAACATTATGCAAATGAGCTACAAATGTATGTTGGTCTGAGAAAAATAGAAAAATCAGCTTCTGAAGCAAGGGAGTACATAGACGTCTTACCAACAAGAGGTCACTTAAATGAACAAAACATTGAGGTTGATATCTCATCTACTATTAAATCAATTTTACAGGATGTTCAATTGTTTGGAAAGATCCATATCAGTACTAGAGCATCAACTTTACAATTGAAGGCTGGAAGAAGAGACCAAGCCCAGTACTTAGTATCAAGTTATCCTGGAATGCAACAAATCAAATCATCATTCATAAGAACATTGACAATTCCAGCGAATATGATCTCTTTACAGGTATGTGCCTGTGTAATATTACCTGATCGCAAATTTGGAATTCTTGATTTTACTGGAAAACGTCTATTGTTGTTCAGCAATGAAGGCATCTTTATGAAAAAAGTAATGACATTCGAAAGAAATCCATGGAATGTGTGCTTTGTTAAAAATAATACAGTGGCTGTTACATTAGGATTAGCAGACCGAACAATACTGGTCGATGTAGAAAAGAATAGAATAATTAAAACAATTGAAATTTGTCATCTTTGTAATGGAGTAGCAAGTGATGGTAAAAATCTGGTCATCTGCTCCAAGGAGATGACCACTATAGTGAATCTGGATGATATGTTTCATAGAACATTAGAAAGAACTGGAGCAGCTAGCATAGCATTATTTGAAGGAAATATGTATAGTACTAATGAAGAAGAGGACAAAGTCTTCGTCAAAACAAGTACTGGGAAATATCTCTGGAGTTATCAACACCCTCAAATTGATCATCCGCAAGGACTTACATTAGACAAGAATGGCTTTATCTATATAGCTTTGTAATAGAAACAACAGTATCGTGGTAGTATCACCAATTGGTAAAACGAGTAGAACAGTACGATCAGAATCTGAGTGAATCAAATTTCCTGTCGGTATAGATATCAATAGAGAATCAGGAATAATGATAGTGTCTACTGTGATAAGTGATGACAGAGATGATAGATCATACAGGACAGCGTTTGTTTATAAGATTTGAAATGTAAATCGTTTTTGAGCAACAACAAGTAATTTTAGTTATGATTATGAAGATTGTACTGAACATAACCAAGATCGCGAAAAAACACATCTCTGGTGATTTGGAGCGCAGGAAGATCATATCGGGCAATCAATTCGTGATGTACACCATTTAATTTGTGAAGTGTTAATATCAGTTGTTCTTACCCATAAATTGCTATCAGGGATTTGTGACATAAACTTGTTTAAACTTGTTTGTTTTATAGTGATTAAGATAAGAACACAACGTTGACTGCTGTACCCCTATGTTTGACATTTTTACCTATTGTGTCTGTTTGTTTTGTTCACACATCGATGTCAATATAATGGAATTTTATGCGACTGCCGTACAAGTGAGAGGTTCAGCTAGCTATAAAACCAGGTTTAAACCACCATTGTCTACATAAGAAAATGCCTCTACCAAGTCAGTAATATGACAGTTGATGCCCATTCGTTTGATGTGTTTGAGCTTTTGATTTTGCCATTTGAGTATGGACTTACCGCTTTGAATTTTCCTCGGATTTCAGTATTTTTGTGATTTTACTTTTACGTCCAACAGGGTTGTGACATATAGTTGTTTACGTTAATGAAAATAGATCTGTAGGGGATAATTGTGTCATTGACAATAATTCCAAGTCTTCTTATTTCGAAGCCTGTTATACGGTAGCCTTGTTGAAGTATGAACAAACTGTCCTGATATTTTGCAACAACAACAACAAAAACGCCAATGAATTTAAGTTAATATTTTGAAGGAAATTGTTTTCTTGACTAATATTGCTAGATCATTTAATTTTACATACAGATATATTGATGTTTTTTTTTTTCATTGACAATCCAGATATTTCTGATCGTATCCCATTTATATATCTTCCTGAACTAGAGATTAAAGAAATTAAAAATGAAAAAAATAAAAGATTTATATCTGGACATTTAATTACCTCTTATATGACAAGAAGTAAGACGTTAAGCTAGATATAAAACTAGGTTTAACCTACCATTTTCTTCTGAAATGCTTTTACTATGTCATGAATATTACAGTTGTTATTTCACTTGTATTTTATTATAACAAATTACTTATTTCAGATACTTTGATATATATTTGTCAATTAAATTAAAATTAATTATGTTATGTACTTCGTTTTAACCTATTTTTAATTTACTTTTATATTATGTTCGAAATTATATTGTAATCATTCTGCTCATTTTGGGCGCCGTACTTAGTAAATAAAATATTTGTTTGTTTGTTTGTTTGCTTGTTTCGTTTGTTGCTAACGTTTGATTTTGTGAGTTTTTATGTACATTTTTTTTAGTTTACCTTGGAGTTCGATAGTTTTTTTATATTTCTCTTATACCTCGAGGCTTATTATATTTTTTGGGCCTCGCTTCAATTTTCGCAGGATCAAAACTGGAAGGCCAAATCAAATACAAAGTTGAAGAGCATTGCAACCCAAAAATTCTTAAAAAAAGTTATACGAATATTTACTTAGGTCATCTATCCTTTGAAAATGGACAAACTTATTTTTATAATTCATTAAAAAATGACATTATCAAGGATATTGAATGATAGTACAGAAGGGCTGACTACTGTGCTGCTGATTTCCCCGAAACGTCCATCCGCAGCGGCATCTACCCTGTTGCTGTTAACTTGCCACGCCATAAGAAGTTTAATTGATGTGAAAGTTTTCCTTAATTACTAAAAGTTCACCAAAGTTGATACAGGGTATACATCAATGCGATAGCAACACAACAACAAAATCCCAAGTTAAGACACATACAGTACAACATGTTAGGTCATTTGTCTAGTCCCCGTCCAATATTGTAAAGAAAACGGCATGACTTATCTAGTTTAGTAAATTTTATTACTGATATGAGCATGCACAGATAATTGGTTATTTCAAAGGCATATTGCATATAAACGGAAAAAGCAAGCTAAATCTTCAACTATAGGCATGTGTCTATACAATTTGCCATTTGATAAAGGACTTTCCGTTTTGAATTTTCCTTGGAGTTTGGTATTTTTGTTGTTTTATGTTTTTTTGTGACGGACGGACGACTTATAATAGGGATGTATCCATTAAAAAAACTTGATGAATCTTCAAATCCATGAACAATTTTCAGATTTTTTATTATAAAGTCAAGTTCTTATGACAGAGATGGGTCTAATTACTTTCAATGTAATTAGTTGAATTACAATGACTTTGTCAGTTGTATGATTAAATTGAATGAATGATTACATTGTGTGACAGCTGGTTATCACCCATCACACTCTATCATCACTAACCTCTGAATCATTTTGACTTCAATTGAGTAAAGGTTTGTAAAGAGGTTTGTTTTTTGTCTTTCAGACATCTTCCAGACTTTATATGTATTTCAGGTTGCAGTCTCAGGAAGTTAAAATATGGATGAAATAAAGTTACCAGTTAAAACATATCTAAAATTGTAACAAAAGTGTTTAAAAAATCATAAACAAAATATAAGTATTAAAATCTATACATTTTATATGTCCATATATAAACGAACATTTGTTTATTTTAAACAACATATTTGTCACACTTTTGTTTGTGCTAATTAGATGAATTTTCATATGTCTGATTTATGTTTTATCATATACAGCCCTTCACCTACACATAATTCGGTAATTGCAATAAGAACAGACCTTATTCTAAAAGGTTACTAATTCAACACTGTCATTGGATCTTTGAATATTGTTTTTATTGGTATTAATATTGATTTTTTATCAGTAAATTAAAAGCAAACTAAATATTATTGTTTTATACACTTTCATGGATCTACAATCTGTCGATACCTGTATCCTGGCATTGTACAAGGTCATGTTTTTCTCTGACTTTTTATGACGTCTTACACTAAATTCATTGGATGTATGATGCGACTGATTGATAATTTAGTCTTAGATTCATGTTTTTATTAGTTGTTATTGGCTTTGAACTAGCTGTCAGTAACTGCGAGTACTCTCAGATCTGTTCTTATAGTGTCTTTTTGTTGTTTGGATGTACAAGTACCCGGTCACGTCCACTCTGTGATTTTGTTATATGTATTTCTATTGGTATCTATCTGATGAGTTAAACCTTTTTAACTGATTTTTATAGTTCGTTCTTATGTTGTACTGTTACACCACTGTCCCAGGTTAGGGGAGGGTTGGGATCCCGCTAACTTGTTTAACCCCGCCACATTCTGTATGTATGTGCCTGTCCCAAGTCAGGAGCCTGTAATTCAGTGGTTGTCGTTTGTTTTTCGTTCATTTTTTGTACATTAATTAGGCCGTTAGTTTTCTCGTTTGAATTGAGGCCCTTTATAGCTGACTATGCGGTATGGGCTTTGCTCATTGTTGCAGGCCGTACGGTGACCTATAGTTGTTAATGTCTGTGTCATTTGGTCTGTTGTGGAGAGTAGTCTCATTGGCAATCATACCACATCTTCTTTTTTTATACCTATTGGTCTACTATCAATTCAAAGGTGACAATAATCACAACATTAACAAAGGATTGAAAATCAGGGGTTAAAGAAAAGTGTGACTTGAATATAACAGTAAAATATACATATTTAATTATAAATACGTGTATAATAGTTTTAACTTGGGCTAATGACGACTTTCAATACTTTTACAGTTTATTTTTTCCTGAAGTTGATAAATTGATTAACATTTCTAAAGTAAACAAAACTATTTTAACAAGTTGGATATTTATAAAATATAAATAACAAGCACGTTCATTAAGACATGACATATTGACCATGAACACAATTTTATATTTTATTATTGTATTCAGAATGTAATCAAAAAGTAATCAGGATTACAAGGTATGTTGAAAAGTAATTGATTAAATTAAATAAGATGTAATCAGATATTTGGCTGATTAATGATTACAATGATTACCTAAAAATTGATAATCAATTACAGCTGATTAATGATTACAATAACAATTACCCCAAGCATGGTTCGAGATAAGACCAACTTGTTTAAATCAATATTTGCGTAAACATATTTTATCAATGAATTCGTGTTGTGAAATTCTTAGTATAAACAAGTACGAATTATACAAGTAGCTCATCAAGAGATTACAATTCATCAGTTGAAGATCATTTTTAGAAGTTATAAATATGTGTAACTATTCATATTTTGGAGAAGGTTAATTTACTAGTAGTAAGTCACCGGGCAGAATAGGGAACTGGGAAGGCAAATGCTCACATTAATCTGTGCCTAAAGACCCGTCACGGGCAGAATAGGGAACTGGGAATGCAAATGCTCACATTCATTTGTTCCGATGCAGTGTGCTAAATGCCCTCCTTTACTCCATAACTCATGGTGGTGCTTCTAATGAATGGATGCTTAAACGTATCATACATATAAACATACATTAAATAATACATAAATAGGATGTTAACACTGATATCACAGAAAGTGAAAATCCATATTTACATATTTTATCGTAGTATTTCTTTATCCGAACAATGCTCATTACAATATTCATTTCTACTTAAGAAAATGCCTGTACCAAGTCAGGAACATGACAGTTGTTGTCCATTCGACGTTTGGAGTGTTTGAACTTTTGATTTTGCCATTTGATTAGAGACTTTCCGTTTTGAATTTTTTTTTTAAAACTGAATGAAAATCCTATAACAGTAACAGAGTTACATGACTAGGAATTGTTGCATATGAAATATATAGATTCAGAAGAAATTAGAATTCGGAAATGAGAGAAGACCATGGTGTTAATTGGGAATGCGAATTGTTTTTCAATAACTATCAGAAATGAATTTGAACATAAAAAATAAATATGAACATTCGATGCTTAAATTAAGGTCAGAGTGATTATTTTCGTTATAAAAATGAAACACTCTTTTACAAAAACATACACCATGAAATTTGAATCTACCATAACCAATTAATATGAATGAAGTCAGTAAGGAGCTTAGAACTGAACACTATATTAGTCCGGTAGAACAATTTTTTTTTAATTAGTTGTTAATGATGTTGACTTAGCTTTCAGTATTTGCAAGTGGTCAAAGCTCGGTACTTGTGTATGTTGTCTTTATGCTGTGAATTTTTGTGTCAATAGTCGATTTTATTAATCAATCCATTTAGAACTGATTTTTTAGTTTGTTCTTTTGTTGTACTCTAACACCACCGTTGCAAGTTAAGAATGGGTTGAGCCTTCACAAAGATGTTAAACGGCACCAAATTAAAGATGTGCCTATCCAAGTGAGGAGCCTGTAACTCAACAGCTATCGTTGGTTTCTGTCCGGCTTATTGTTGTGTTACAAATTAGGATGTTTGTGTTTTTAATTGTTTCATAATTTGTCACGTCGGGGCCTTTATAAGATGACATTATGGGATTGGTTTTGATCATTGTCAAAGGCCGTACGGTGCCCGATATTTGCTGAAATCCACTACATCTCATGCCAGACATTATAAAGCAAGCTAAATTGTCTGCCTTCGTTTAACTTCCCGAAAGATTCGAAAACCTCGATGACATCATAATCTACATACAAACCATAAGTATTTGTCGTTAATAGCATTCCATAATAGCAAACATTCTGGGAAATTTCTTGGAATTGGTTTAAAAAGTGTAAAATGTCCGTATTGTCATGGCAGTACCGAATAACTGGTTACTGGGGCGATGAAAACTTCGATGACTTATCTGTCCACAGGCAAATGCATCGATCCATTGGTAGTAAAAACATAAACAATAAAAATTTTACTGCACCAGATGTGCATTTCGACAATCGTGATGCTTGAGGCCAGAACTTTTGAATATCCAACAATTAAAATAATTTAGCTTGCGCTCTAAGAAAATGCCTGTACCAAGTTAGGAATATGACAGTTGTAATCCCTTCGTTTGATGTGTTTGAGCTTTTAATTTTGCCATTAATTTGAATACGGAATTTCCGTATTTGATTATCCTAGGAGTTCGTTTTTTTTTTTTTTTTTTGTTATTTTACTTTTTTTTAGAGCTCATATAGACTAAATATTGTACAATAACTAGAAATCTCTTTATTGTGCTATGATAAATTTTTGTAAATTTCTGTATTCTTGTCTTTAAATTTTGCTAATGTGCTTTGTCTATAAGCCTTTTTGTGCTTCTTAGTTACATATTTGTTTGTTTTTATAGTGATTAAGATTATATATTTTCCTCGGAGTTCAGTATTTTTGTGATTTTACTTTTTAACAATTTTTTTTATAATTAAATTTGGTAACAAAATTAGGATCTATAATGTATCAATATCAATGTATTGTGAAGTTTTCCAATTGAATTGAAGGACATATAGCGTACTGTGCCATTGTGTCAGGTGAGCTAACACGTCAAGTACACATTTCTATACCATAACATTTAAATGTTCAAATGGTATACTGGTAGATAATTAACGTAATTAGTCCAAGTTACTGTCCCAGTTAACGGACGTTCTACTTCCCTGTACGAATTTCTTTAGTGCCTATACAATATCAAGGTAAGGTCATTAGAATTACTCATTTATCACCACTGATTAATTTTACTTTTCAGAGTCCATAAAGTATAGTTACCAAGAACATTTGCATAACAAAACAAACAAGAGAAACAAAAAATTGAGATGATTTGTATCAATCACATCGATATAAATTTATTTTGTTACATTGGCTAGGCATGTTATTACATTTTGAGATTTTTTTATAATTTTTTAAATCAAATCTTAAGATACATCTGAATAAAAATTATAATTTTCAACAATAATTTACTTCAGCATATTATCATACAAATCTTATCTTATATGCACTTTGCTGGAAAAATAAGGACAAATAAGGAAGCCATTTTAGTAACCAGGGACAACTCTTTATACAAATCAACAACACTTAGAATTCATTCACAAGCTTTATATACATTAACCCCCTTTTAAAAATTTGATTGTATAAATGCTCATTAACTCAACGATAGAAAAAAAAAGTTTTTTAGTAAGCTAACATAAAAACTCAATTGAGGTAGACGGAGGAGTAAACATGATATAAATGTTGAATATTTGTTTTCATTCTTTAAGGATCTGAATAAAAATGAGGAAACGGAAAACTGATACATTTTAGAAAAATGACGTTAATGAAAATTCACCAAATGTATTTCTTAATAATTGTATCCCTTACGATGAAATACTGAAGGCTATAAGAAGCATGAAAAAATTCAGTTGATGATCTAATAGTAAATGAGTATATATATGTTCGTCTATTAATTATGTTATTGATGTCTATGTGTTTTTATCTAAAAAAAATTTGACCCATGATTGTTGCCTGAGGCATTGCTAAAATGAAATGTATTTCCTTTGATTAAGAACAAAGGCTTTGAAAATGATTCACAACACTATATAGGCATATGCCATTATTATATACTCTCAGTAAACTTTTTACTTCAATATTGAACACTAGATTATATAATTACGTTATTGAAATATTTGTACTAGAGGAAAAGCAAGCAGGTTTTAGGAGAAATTATTCTACTACTGAACACATTTTTACCATAATATTTTCATTTGAATTATTGAAATTGAGAAAGAAAAAGTTACATTTCACGCTTGACAGCACTTCTGTTTACATTATGCAAAAAATGTAAAAGGAAATTTTATTAGTTTTATTAAGAATATGTATGTTTATGCCAAATCTCGTATTATATATCAGGGCAAAAAATCAATGTCTTTGATACAGAAAATGAGCCGACAGTATTTTAAAATTATTTTTAGTTTCATAAGCAGGAAATAGCACTGATTTGCAATACATGTTGAATGCCTTTACGAATATTGTGAAGAATGGAAAATGAAAATAAATACAAACAAATCTCAAATTCACTGTTAATTGTAACGATATTGAAATTGTTGAAGAATAGAAATATTTATGTGTTTTATTTTCAAGAAGGAGATCATTTTAATCAAATGAAAAATATCTAAAAGTACAAACCACAAATGCTATGTATAGTGTATTAACAAAATGTAGACAAATTTAAAAAATTTTTCAATAGAGTGCGGAAACACAGTTTTTAAGCACTTCTTCCTTTTTAAACATTGTATGTGGTCAATATAAGATTGAAGGAGCAAAAATCGTAAGAATGTGAAAACATTTAAAGTAAAAAATATATGCGAGAATCATGCTATTGCTGGAAATCAAGGGGGAGAAACTTTGACCTTTCAATGTGCGTTGTAACTGCCAGACTTAAATACGCATTTTGCGACTTTTCTTATTGTTTGATTTTTTATTTCATTATAAACATTGATGTAGTAGTGAAAAGACGTTTTATCTATAAAATGTCAACCACAAACAAAATTTTAATATAGACAAAATAAATCAGAAATAAATCAATGAAAATAAAAATTTCAAAGAATTCACTTACTAGAAAACGTGTCTTCTTGGTTGCATAAACTGCATTGTTCGTTGTTTTAAAATACATAAATTCACCGAAAAAGAATAAATTTGTTGAAAAAAATCTATTTAATCGGAATGATTTTAGTTACTACTAGACAGCATGAATAGCTTGAATAGTTTATTCACACGAGGCGGACTTCAAACAAGAGCTTTTTAGGACGAATGAAAAGAAGCTACCATTATCTTTCAACTTCATTTTCCGCTGATGTCCTCCCACTGAATAA
This sequence comes from Mytilus coruscus, assembly GCA_017311375.1. Lineage (NCBI taxonomy): Eukaryota > Metazoa > Mollusca > Bivalvia > Mytilida > Mytilidae > Mytilus > Mytilus coruscus. The sequence continues at coordinate 5,934,857 of CM029599.1, read as the reverse complement.
AGCAACGTTTGTGACTATGTTGAACGCATATATCCCATCGAAATTGAAAAAAAAGATCCAACAGATACAGTTAAGTCTACCATATCTCTTGACTTACACTTAGAAATTGACGATAAGAGGCGGTTGAGAACAAAACTTTACGACAAAAGAGATGATTTCAGCTTCAAAATTTTGAACTTTCCATTTCTATTAGCAACATTGCAGAAGCGCCTGCATATGGAGTATATATCTCCGAGTTGATGCGAAATTCCAGAGCTTGCATTTACTTTTATGACTTCCTTGATAGTGGGTTGCTGCTCACAAGGAAGCTACTAACCCAGAGTTCAAAATGCAATGTTGAAATCATCCCTTCGAAAATTTTATTGACGCCATTACGAGTTGGTTGACCGTTATGTAACATCTGATTCACAGATGACGACGGATATGTTCCAATCGTCGTAACCACAATCCTGTCCTCTCTGCCTCGAATTATACTTATCACAGGTGTTAGTAATTACATGAATCACAAGATGGGTGCCACATGTGGAGCAGGATCTGCCTACCCTTCTGGACCCCTTGAGTTTACCCCCAGTTTTTTGTGGGGTCTGTGTTGCTCAGTCTTTAGTTTTATATGTTGTGTTTTATATACTGTTGTTTGTCTTTTGGTCGTTTTTTCGTTTTTTTGTCCGGCTTTGTCAATTTATTTTCAACTTATGAGTTTGGTTGTCCCTTTGATATCTTTTGCCTTTCTTTTAGTAATGAAAGTTTTAAAAAATTGTAGTTGAATGTGTCATAATTACGAATTCGTTATATGTCCCCGTGAGCAAATTAACTTATTTTCGCGAATATTTGTCTTATTGCGTTAAGTCCTCTTTAATTTACTGCGAGGACTGTTTTAATGGCGATTTTCATTACTGCAACTAAGAATCTTCAAAATAAAATGATACCAAGGGGACAGTCTCAAACCATAAATAAAAGAAACTTAGATAAAATAAAAGTCCAGCAGATGAACAACAGTCCACAAAACACAGCATCGAAAAATAAAAACGAACACTACTTAAAACCGCTAATGATCTTATGAGGTCAGGAAGGACATTCAACCTTTCTTTTATTTAATAACACAACTACTAATAATGTCGTTACATACACAATTACCTGCATTTATGTTTCAAAAGCTTATGGGGAAAACACTCAAAACAGCTTTCTTTCGAATTATCAACGTGATTAAACTTCTAAACACAGTTAATATGTCTAAAATTGAGAATAGAAATGGGAATGTGTCAAAGACACAACAACCCGACCAAAGTGCAGAAAACAGCCCAAGGCCACCAATGGGTCTTCAACACAGCGAGAAAATCCCGCACCCAGATGCGGGCTTTAGCTGGCCCCTAAACAAAAATGTGTACTAGTTCAGTGAAAATGGACGTCACACATTATATCTAGTTCGTTTATATCACGCAAAAGACAACTCAGTGTTTCAAAACGCAGGCTACTTATTTCAATGTTGCTACCGATTTAGTCGCAAAGTCATGTTTGCATTCCAACAAGAATTCAAAAGGTAAATAAGTTCGACTTTGGAAAAAAACAATCATATTTCCCTTAATTAGCTCCTATATCTCTTTTCGAATTTTAAATACTCCTTCTTTTATAATTGAAAATTATTTTCCTCCCTGATATTGACAATTAGCGATGTGCTATCTAAACATAGAAAAACAAAATGATCGCTATTAACAGATGGCAGTTTTTTGGGCAACTGCAAACACTTCAATAGAAAGCTGTTCCATGAACAAAATATATCAATTGCATCTTAAAATTATGAAAAAAGTATTCCTTGACTTACAAACCATACATTTATTTAATTTTTGTGTGTACAAATATCGATACCTCAAGATTTATTTTGCTTTTAAAGCATTTTTCTCATTTTTGTAGGATTTGTTAAGAATTGCAGTTTTCGGGAAATATTGCGCAACTAAACTTAATTTTTTTAGATTTGGAATTGCTGTATCATGTTATATATAGTTCATAGATCTTTCTGAAAATTTTATCGTACAAGAACCAGAAAATGGCTTTTTTTCAATTATCGCAAAAAAGTGGAATGTTTATTCTTGACCTTTGACCTTGATTTAACGGAAATTGTACGGTACGATTTTTTTACGACCGGGCAAAGCAGAAAGTACAGATAATAAGCTTTCGAAAGATATATAATGCAGCCGTGTGTTAGGTGGGTGGATTAAAGTCCTTAACTAAGAGCCTTTTTAAAAAATGTCGTTCGCCTAATATATGATCTTTAAAATTACTTTCTAATAGATTTTTTTTTTTGTCAATTATTATACCTATTAGTTTTCAGACACGACCGAAACCCCTAAATGATCATAATATAACTGAAGTATGATAGACCTTTCAAGATTTTTTTTTTTCATAAATTAGGTGTCCAATACAAAGTCGCATGCGCCTAAATATAAACAAATTCCCACATGCAAATATTTAAAAGTACTCGTGCGTATGATAAAAACATAATCAAAACCCGATTTTGACAGCCACTGATTTTAATTTTAAGAATGAAATAATTTGTAATTCATGAGTCAATGTTTCCTGACTCAGTGACCACCTTAGAAAATATTTTCCAAACAACACGGCAATCGACTATGATCCAGACATGCTATTTATTGATATTTCCAATATGCACTTACACTGAGCTAGACTGTTAAAAGCTCGTACCACAACATTGAATAAAGTCTTTTTTTCCTTCTATCGTAATTTTTTGTAGCAGCTGTCCAATAAAAATGGACATACGATCCAGGCAATCTCGTTGACTTGAGGCGAGCTGTCATAAAAAAAACGTTATGTCTCATGTGTTTACGCTTTTTAATAGAACCTGATTGATTGAAAATCTCAAACGTGTTATCATTTTGTGAAATTATGTAGAATTTCAAAGTAAAATATCGGAAATTAAAAATAATGTTGCTAGCAAGAGAAATGTTTTCTCTTCTATACATAATTTGCAGGACAAAATTCAGGGTAAAATTTCCACTCGCTCGTTCCTTGTTTAGAGGTTAAGAGAGTTAAGAAAAACTATTAATAAATTTGGTGTGTCAATTTTTTTATTTGTAGTAACAAGGATACCAATGTTTAAACGCATACTGGTCATCAAGGCGTTATGTTTTGATTGAATAATTTCCTCAAAGTTTAATAACAATAGGTTCATTACATGAATTTGAAGAATTAAATTGATATTTTTTTTATTTGATAAAAATATTTTTATTAGCCACAGCTACCATATTGGTTCCAACACTAAGTTCATAGTTTTTTTTTTTTTTTTTATTACACACATAAAGAATATCTGACTCAGTGGTTTTCTGTAAGGATTTTCTAACATGGCGTTTAAAGTAGAATCGCTACAGATGATGTTGCCAAAACATAGCTCCATCAAGTAGAAGCTTTTTGAAGAAAAAAAATTAAAGGACGATCGAAGCCAAATGGTTGAAATGATTTAAGGGGTGCTGCTTTTCCACATTGGTTACATTTGTAAATACGATAAACGTAAACATATGATGACACGTTACTTATCTATTCAAAACTTATTGACTGTCACCAAAGCTTCATAATGATTATGATTATTATATGGATAAATAGTATGCATTACATTTCAGAAGTAGGGAGAAAAATGGCAGCCATTGACAAATACTTCTGTTCACTATGCCCCGATGTTGGAACTTCCAACGAAGCAGTCTCATGGTGCACAGAATGCGAAGTTTTCCTTTGTAGAGAATGTGAAAAACATCACCCAAGGTCAGGAATGCTTAAAACCCATAAAACCATTTCTAAAAACGATTACCATACACTGTCATTGGCATTCATACCGCATCTCGTTTATTTATACCATAATATACCTGAAAGCATGCGCAAAATAAGTAGTCAGTGCAGAGATCACGAGAAGAAGTTTGAACTTTACTGTTCTTTCCATGCCTGTCCCTGTTGTCGCCAATGTGTCACTGATAAACACCAGAAATGTCATGAAATTAAACCACTAGCGGACATTCTAAAGCCAGTTAAATTATCTGCCTCAGTTCAAAAAATTGATAAAAATTTGAAGATTTTACAGGAAAATATTGACGAAATTACAGAATATTTAAAAGGTAGAATTATTTCCAACTACGATCAAAAAACAAAAGCGATTGAGGAAATTCAGGCGATGAGGAAATCGATAGATGATTACCTTAACAAATTAGAAGAAAAATATCTTGATGATTTAGAATTTAAACATTCAAAGTTGAAATTCCAGATTAACACTCTCCTTGTACAAATGAAACAGCAAGCCGATCAGATAGTTCAATTGAAAAACGAGTTTTCAAAACTGACACAATACGGAACTGAACTACAACTGTTGATTGGACTCCAGGGATTAGAGAAAACAACTTGTAAAGCTGCAAAATACATAGAGGATTTGGAAAAGGAAGGCCACTTCGATGAAAAGAATTTAGTAGCTAATATTTCATCCGCTCTTGAACCAATTTTACGAGATGTCAAATCATTTGGAGTTGCCGTAATCTGCACTGTATCTTCTAAACTACAAGTTCAGTACTTAGTGCCAGAGGTTCCTGGAATGGATCAAATCAAACCAGTATTCCTGAAAACACTGAAAATGCCAGAAAGTATGAAGAATGTACATAAATATGCCTGTCGAATATTACCGGATGGTAAATTCATATTTATTGAAAATTATATTGAAAAGTCTCTACTTTTGTTTAGTAATGAAGGCATTTTTTTGAGAAAAGTAGTGACTTTAACAGGAGATCCATACGACGTTTGCTTTGTTAAAAATAATACAGTGGCTGTCGGATTAGGAACAAAAACCCAGACAGTACTGGTAGATATAGAAAAAAATAAAATAACTGAAATAATTAAACTTTCTCATAGATGTGATTGTGTAGCTAGTGATGGTCAAATTTTGGTCTTCAGTTCTCGATTTAAAAGTACTATCTTGAATCTAAATGATAAGTCTTTTACCGACTTGGAAGGAGTTGGAGGAACATTTATATCACTATTTAAAGGGAATATCTATAGCACGGTTTTCGATGATAACAGAGTATCATGCAACAGAAGTAATGGGGAACTTCTCTGGTCATTTCAACACCGGAATATTGAAACCATAACCTCAGAACTTACATTAGATAAGACAGGATTTGTGTATGTAGCTTCTAGTGGTAACAACAGTATCGTGGTAGTTTCACCAGATGGTCAAACCAGTAAGACAATACTTTCAGAGGCTGATGGAATCACAGACCCGGTTGCAATAGACATTAACAGAGAAACAGGAATGATGATAGTTTTGAGTGAAATGAAGGATCCTAGTGATAAAAGATCATACCAAACAGTGTTTGTTTATGAAATCTGAAATATGAAGTAGAGGATCAAAAGTAGTAATTATAGTGAAGAGAGAAATCATTCATATTTTTCAAAGTGATACCAGTCATGATAATGGGTAAAACAATGATACAGATATCAGTGTTTTAAGTAATTGTTGTAAAAGTGATAATAGTTATAATATTGATGAAGGGGATAATATTGATGAAAGTGATAACAGTGAAGATAGTGATAATAGTGATGACAGTGAATAGTTAGAATATTGACAAAAGTGATAAATAGTGAAGACAGTGATAATATGGGTGATAGTGATAATAGTGATTAGTGCAAGTAGTTCTGAAATGGTTATTAGTGATGATAGTGATAATATTAATGAAAGGGATAATACTGATGATAGTGAGAATTGTGATCATAATGATTATAGCCATATTAATGATAATTGTGATAATAGTGATAATAGTGATTATAGTGATGATAGGAATAAAAGTGATAACAGTGGTGATAGTTATGATAGTGATGATAATGATAATATTGATGATGCTTGTATTTGTAAAAATCTTCGAAATCACTGTGCTGTTGGTATATCTTAATGGACGGCAGCCATATTTTCTTTTTCCATCAAGTTTGATATGAGGATGAACACCCATCAAAATTCGTGACTTGTAATTTTTGGTAATTGTTATCATTTGTTTTCTTTTTTTAAAAGACAAATCTGCATTGTAAATAGAGAATAGTATAAAATATTAACACTCCTTTGTTCAAATTACCACATTCTTAATGCAATCCGCTGATTTAAATACACCGATAAGGTAAAATAGATTGCAGGTAAACAGCTATCTTGTTTTGACTAGTTTGTGATATCGGAAACCCTGGTCGTAATAATTTTTCAGTAATACAGAGATTTCTTTTGTTAAAATCAAATACGTTGTTACATACACAAGCGAATCGAATAAATTGAGATATATAAACACCTTAAGATGGTGCCAAGGGAACGTCACCATCTTAAAATGGATAATTAACAATAGGAAATGAAAAATCATCTCTTTTATCATAAATTTTGGTATTAAGCTTCCCGTTAAAGATCAAGGAAAGGGCAGTGTTCATTGTTTGTATTAGCTTTATATAAAGTCAGGCAGGATAAATCTCTTTAGTGTACATACTGAAGTCGTAATTATTGAGAGCCAATATATCATCCAAATATCTAAAAGTGGTATATAATTTTTGAATCAGATGTTGTTTCGATGGGTCTTTGCTGATTTAAGTCATAACTTGTAAATCATAACAATACAGAAACAGGTCCGTAATAAGTGGTGCACAGTTAGTCCCCATGAGAATTCAGATAACTTGACGATTAACGGAATCTCCATAGGGAACAAAAATGTTATCTAGTAAAAATTCAAGGAAAGTTGTAGTATAAAAGCAGGTCCAATTGACATAGTTCTTTTGTTTGTTGTTACTAAAAAAAGAGTTTGAACATATTTATTCGCATTCTGACTTTTTAAATGTCCATTTAATGAGAAAACAAAACTTTGAACAGATTCGAAATCGCCAATATAAGCATGCAATTTATCAGGTACTTAAACGAATTTTTGACACTCCAAAAGTAATTAATTCCACTATTTTCAAAGGCCTTATTTGAACAATTAATTACCAGGTTTTGATTATATTTGGTGTATGGAAATATTTTACGATGTACATGTCAGTCTGGCAGGTTTTATTTGACCATGATCTCATTTTCATGGTTCATTGCTCAGTGTTAAGTTTTTGTGTTTTGGTTTGTTTTTCTTAAATCATAAGCAATAGGTGAACTAAATTTTGTGTATGGAATGATTGTAAGTAGTACATGTCCAACTGGCAGGTGTCAGTTTTATTTGGTGTATGGAAATATTTTACGATGTACATGTCAGTTTGGTAGGTATTTTGACCTTGATATAGATATAAGAAGATGAGGTATGAGTGCCAATGAGACAACTCTCCATCCAAGTCACAAATTGTATTGCTTTGTTTCATTAAAAGGAACGGCCAACGCACATACAAGTATCTTGTCTTAGAAAGGTATAAATCCTACTTTGTAAAAAATCACTTTGATTCAAACAAAAAATTCTCTGAAACTGACATTATCAAGATGCCTGATTTCTTGATTGACAACATATTTGTTACGTTTGGAGGACGTGTTTTTCAACAAACTATCGGCATTCCAATGGGAACCAATTGTGTCCCTCTTCTTGTCGACTTGTTCCTTTATTCTTATGAGGCTGACTTCATACAGGAACTTCTTAGGAAGAAAGAAAAGAAGTTAGCAATATCATTTAACTTTACTTTCCACTATATAGATGATGTTCTCTCACTAAATAATTCAAAATTTGATGACTATGTTGAACGCATCTATCTCATCGAACTAGAGATAAAGGTAACAACAGATACAGTTAAGTCTGCCCCATATCTTGACTGACATCTAGAAATTGAAAATGAGGGTCGGTTGAAAACAAAACTTTACGACAAATGAGACGATTTCAGCTTCCCAATTGTGAACTTTCCATTTCTATGTAGCAACATTCCAGCAGCGCCAGCATACGGAGTATATATCTCACAATTGATGCGATATTCCCGGGCTTGTATTTCCTATCATGATTTCCTTGATAGAGGATTGCTGCTAACAAGGAAGCTTTTAAACCAAGAGTTCCAAATGGTGAAGTTGAAATCATCTCTTCGTAAATTTTACGGACGCCATCACGAGTTGGCTGGCCGTTATGGAATATCCGTTTCACAGATGATATCGGATATGTTCCTTATGTCGTAACTACTATACCGTTCCCTTTTCACGAATGTGACCTACGAATAAGACTATTTACCGTTTTGTATGAACATGAGCAACACGACGGGTGCCACATGTGGAGCAGGATCTGATTACCCTTCCGGAGCACCTGAGATCAACGCCAGTTTTTGGTGGGGTCCGTGTTGCTTAGTCTTTAGTTTTTCTATGTTGTGTTTTGTGTAATATTATTTGTCTGTTTGTCTTTTTCTTTTTAGCCATGGCGTTGTCAGTTTATTTTCCATCTATGAGTTTGAATGACCCTCTGGTATCTTTCGCCCCTCTTTTGTAAAAGTAAACCATTATAGGTCAAAGTTTTGACCTCATTTTCATGGTTCATTGATATGTGCTAAGCAATTGCTCAACTATATTTGGTGTATGAAATGATTGTAAAGTTTACATGTCTGTCTGGCATGGTTCATCTGACCTTTACCTCATTTTCCTGGTTCATTGGTCAATGTTAAGTTTTCCTGGTTAAGTTTGTTTCTTAGAAACCATAAGCAGTAGGTCAACTACATTTAATGCATAGATTGATTATAAGGTGTACTTGTCTGTTTGGCAGCCTTCATCTGACCTTGATCTCATTTGGTCGTTTTGATAGTGATTATTTGATTACTAGACCAAAATATTTCATGATTATTTGATTTTTGTTAATCTAGGACTGTATTTTTGATTATGTGATTATCTTGTTTAAAAAAATAATTAACAATTATGTAATTATATTTTCAAATAATTTGTGATTATGTGATTACTTGGAAACCCTAATGAGGGGCCACGTTATCATCATCCTCATTTCTATGGAAGTAAAATGAATTTGAAATCAGGGACTTTCGTGAATATTATATCAATAGTAGATTTTCATATCTAGTCACAATGAGAAGTAACCAAATTGTGAGACAATTTGACGAGATATGAGGGATACAAAAGGTCTCAGAATGGCATAAGGTAGCTAATTATTTCCTACCATAACCATTTCGTCCCATATTTTTGTCATTTTGTACCCATAGCAATATGAATACGAATTCAGGCTAAAAAGGTGCTTTAAGTAAGTCACTGACCCGCGATATCGCGGGTATGTTCTAGTAATTTGTAAGATTACCAAACATGATTTTTTTATCTCATTGCTTTTTTGTTGTTAAAAGGAATGATATGTGTCATGTGTTTGTCATAATGTATCAAGAAAAGCAGTTTGAAAACTTTTACCTAGGAAGGTCATAATGGCAAGTGAAAACAGAACATTTATAGGTGTGATAAATTTGCCACGCTTAATATTCATTGAAGATTCAATAGTGTCAACAAGGGTGTTACGAACGGATGGACCGACGGACAGGCAGAAGGATTGAATGTAGCATTGTAAGCAATTTGTCAACTATATTTGGTGTATGGAATGATTGTAAAGTGTAGTTGTCTGTCTGGCATGGTTCATCTGGCCTTTATCTCATTTTCCAGGTTCATTGGCCAATGTTAAGTATTCTTGGATAAGTTTGTTTCTTTAAAACTATGAGTAGTAGGCCAACTACATTTAAAGCATTGATTGTATTGTAAGGTGTACATGACAGTCTGGCAAAGTTCATCTGACCTTGACCTCATTTTCATGATTGATTGATCAACATAAAATTTAATAATCAGTTAAGCACGTGAGACATTTCAGCGTGTGCGCTTTTGTTAATTCTATAGATAAAGGTATAAAAGGGTTGAAAGAGATGTAGTAGCTATTTCATTTAGACGAAAAGAAAAACACAAATAGGTCAGAATATGGCCTAAAGCTTAAAATGTTGAAGATGTCCCTATTTTTCTTTTTTATCCGTGGAATACCAAAAGGTAAATAAAGGAATTATAAGTTAAAATGGACGGAAAACCGGTTTTAAACGGACAGTTCGGACAAAAGGTACATGAAAAAATCCATCTGAAAATGTAAAAAAACTAGAGGCTCTCAAGAACCTGTGTCGCTCACCTGATTCTAATTCAGTTTTGGAAATCATGTAAAAATAGATTGAAATCATAACAGATACCCTTATAATGATTGAGGCCAAATTTGGTTTAATATTGGCCCTGTAATTTAAAAAAAAATCCTGGTGGCCATCTTGACCAGTAAATCAGCAACACAGTAGCAACACTTCATCAGCACCTCATAAGGAACATTTATGCCATGTTAAGTTTCATTCCATTAAGCGGTTATCTAGAAGAAGACATTTGTATATGTTCCCCATAGGGTCCTTTGTTAAACTAAGTTCCCCATTGGCAGCCATCTTGGTTGCTGGATCTGCTATAAAGTAACAACACTTGGTCAGCACCTCATAAGGAACATTCATGCCATGTTTGGTTTCATTCCATTCAGTGGTTCTCTGAAAGAAGACATTCTTATGTATTGTCCTTATAGGGTCCTATGTTATAAAATCAAGTCCACCTGCTGGCGGCCATCTTAGATGATGGATTAGCTTCAAAGTAACAACACTTGGTCAGCACCTCATAAAGAACATTCATGCCATGTTTTGTTTCATTCTATTCAGTGGTTCTCTAAAAGAAGACATTTGTTATATTGTCCATAGGGTCCTATGTTAAATGAAGTCCCCCTGCTGGCGGTCATCGTGGATGAATGGTCGGCTTCAAAGTAACAATACTTGGTCAGCACCTCATAAAGAACATTCATGCTATGTTTGGTTTCATTCCATTCCGTGGTTCTCCAAAAGAAGACATTTGTATGTTTTTCCCATAGGGTCCTATTTGTAACAAAGTCCCCTGCTGGCGGCCATCTTGGATGAATGATCAGCTTCAAAGTAACAACACTTGGTCAGCACCTCATAAAGAACATTCATGCTATGTTTGGTTTCATTCCATACAGTGGTTCCCTAAAAGAAGACATTTATATGTATTTCCCATAGGGTCTTATGTTAAACCAAGTCCCCAGCTGGCGGCCATATTGGATGAATGATCAGCTTCAAAGTAACAACACTTGGTCAGCACCTCATAAAGAACATTCATGCTATGTTTGGTTTCATTCCATTCCGTGGTTCTCCAAAAGAAGACATTTGTATGTTTTTCCCATAGGGTCCTATGTGTAACAAAGTCCCCTGCTGGCGGCCATCGTGGATGAATGATCGGCTTCAAAGTAACAACACTTGGTCAGCACCTCATAAAGTACATTCATGCTATGTTTGGTTTCACCTCATAAAGAACATTCATGCCATGTTTTGTTTCATTCCATTCAGTGGTTCTCTAAAAGAAGACATTTGTTATATTGTCCATAGGGTCCTGTGTTAAACAAAGTCCACTGCTGGCGGCCATCTTGGATGATTGATCGGCTTCAAAGTAACAACACTTGGTCAGCACCTCATAAGGAACATTCATGCCATGTTTGGTTTCCATTGCGTTCAGTGGTTCTCTAAAAGAAGACATTTGTAAGTATTTCCCATAGGGTCCTATGTTAAACTAAGTCCCCCGCTGGCATCCATTTTGTATCATGGGTTGGCTTCAAAGTAACAACACTTGGTCAGCACCTCATAAGTAACATATATGCCATGTTTGGTTTCATTCCATACAGTGGTTCTCTAAAAGAAGACATTTATATGTATTTTCCATAGGGTCTTATGTTAAACCAATTCCCCCGCTGGCGGCCATCTTGGATCATGGATCGGCTTCAAAGTAACAACACTTGGTCAGCACCTCATAAGGAACATTCATGCGATGTTTGGTTTCATTCCATTCACTGGTTCTCTAGAAGTTCGAAAAGTAAAAATTTAACGACGACGGACGACGGACGCCAAGTGATGAGAAAAGCTAACTTGGCCCTTCAGGTCTGGTGAGCTAAAAAATAAAATCTAAATTTTTAAACTTAGACGTGTAGCTTATTGAATATCCTGATTCATTATTGAATCATATTCAACTTTATATTAAATCTAAAATATCTAATATCTGTTCCTTTTTTTCAAAATCAAAAGCAGCATTACTGAAGAATTGAACGTATCTGCTTCATTTGACGCTATTGACCATCCAATTATGATTAAAAGGTCTTCAATACACCTTAATAAAATATCCGTAATGTCAAGGTCAGATGAACCCTGGCAGACCAAAATGTACACCATACAATCATTCCATAGACCAAATATGGTTCACCTACTGCTTATAACATCTGATTAACTGACAAAGCCATGAAAACTTAACATTGACTCATATACCACGAAATAATGGTCAAGGTCATATGAAACCTCACAGACAGACATGTACACTTAATTATTCCTTACAGCAAATACAATGACTACTTTTTATAGTATCTGCGAAATAGACCAAATCACTAACACTAACCATTGTTCAATGGACACTAAAATAAAGGTCAAGGTAAGGAAACCTCCAAGTCGGACAAGTACACCTTTCAATCATTCTAAACAACTAATGCAGTTGACCTATTACTTATAGTATCAGTGATATGGACTTGACCACGAAACTTTAACATGATCACTGGTCCATGAAATGAGGTCAAGGTCATGTGAACTCTGTCTGACGGACATGTTGACGTTGCTAGGGGCCCATATACCAAACATTGTTATCCTATTACTCATAAGTAAGAAATTCACATGACAAAAAAAAATATATTTTTTTTTCAAGAAGTGACTGAACCATGAAAATAAAAATCATGATTCAAGAACAATGATCATATGCCAGACGCAAACTATGTAACATAAGGTATCTGCATACAAGGTATTAAGCATCTAGCTCTTCTACCTTGAGAAATATAAAGCTTATACAAATTGTTTACGCTGTCGCGAAATTGTTATTCCTAAGTCTGCAGATTTATAAAAACCTCGTAATAATTTCTGAATTTACAGTAGCCAATTTTGAACAATAACAGTTAATTTCCTTTGAATATAAGTGTATTTATGTTATTGAGAGACACTAATTTCATTTTAAGACATTGTTATTCTTGACTTTTAACATAGTCATGGTTTTCATTATTATTTTTGTGAAATTATTTCAACTGAATCGATAACTAGGCTTATTGATCTAAGTGTAAGCAGTAGATCTCTATGAACAAGGAGATTTAATTTGTAATACGAGATTTAATATATTGGAATAACTGAAATGTATTTACTACTGATGAAGGTTATGCTGAAATGTTACTACATATAGAAAAGATACAAAACGGATATTGAAACTCACAAGTCGAAAACAAACTTACCATGCCAACAGGTGCAGGTTAAGCATGAAGTAGAAATAGATGTATTTGTGTAATACATTTTCAACATAAGAGGCAACCTACTATCAACGTAGTCATCAAAAATATCTTGTGAACTTGAAGTCTAAAGATGGTTTTTCTTTTTTTTTTTATGGCAGAGAAAAATTTCGGTTGATACCTTTATTTTGAATTAAAGACCAATTTGTCAACACAGGTTGTACAATTTCCACTAAGACTTCTTGATTTTAAAGAACAAACAACCATTTTGTGACACTCAAGTTGCAGGCTCTACACACCATTTATTACTTAAGGCTATACTTGTCATACAAATATGTAACACAAACTTCAGAACAAATTTATTTTCAATAGTAAAATAATACATTTTGTAAAAACAATGGTCAATTTTTCTTACTCATAATCATAAAATGTAAAACACACCATAATGCATCCTGAAATTAATATTACATCTCTACTGTAGATATCATTTGTAAAACAGCACTAAAACAAGAGGATTGTTGTCTTCCATTCCTTGGATTTCAAATATGATTCTATGAAATTAGTATCTGAACCATTCATCCATTCATACATAACTGAACCTATATTATTAAAATTCCAATATAAATTACATTAAAACACCACATGGTAAAGGGCTGAGATAACCTCTCTCCTCTGAACAAATTAGTCTAATATTTATTATAAAAAATCCCAATCAAATGACACAATGCACAGAATTTTAGGTGAGAAATCTGAACTAAAAGCTTGTCATACCTTATTCACGACTGAAAATATGTGTTTTGTATTGCCAACCCTGCATCCATTTAAATCTAACATGAATTCTGATAAAGAATAATCAATCAATTGGAAACTAATCAAACTGATAATACCTATAATTATATACAAAAATGTTTCATCCATACATTGTTTACTTGCACATGTACCCTTTAAAAGATATAACCCTAAACAAACTATTTATAATAACAAAACATATCAGCACTCATCATATCAAGTACAACTCATGCATGTCACAAAAAGACAATACTTCTACATAACAGTTTTTTGCACAGTTGAGTATCTATTGGTATAATTAAGAGGTTATCACAAGTAGTATCTACCCACCCTACTTATTTTGACGAGAACCTTCAATAGACCATTTGAAATTTACATGTAATTCATTATTGCACTATTGTTTTGACTAGATATTTTTTCATTAAATACAGCTGTGGGCATGTTGTATAGTTCTCTTATTCACCATGGAAACCCATTGTTGACCATACATCATTCTGTGCTCCATCAGACTAAATTTAATTTGAGTATTGTTTAAAAATTCATCACATAATGGCGACATATTTGAGTTTTTAAGATTATTTAGATTAGCTACACAATGGAGTGAATGGACAAGCTGCCAAAAGAAAAAAAATGTGTATCTTTATGTTTGTTTTTCCAGCATTTAAGCAATTTTGAACAGCCATCAACCAACATGAGTAATTTGCCACAAGCGTTGCATTCAAGGGTTACATCTGTTTCTAACATTTGAGTAATACTTTTTACATGTACACCATATGCCCTATATATTAAAGATTCCAAGTGAATACATGATAAAGAATTAGTCAGGATAAATACAATACAATGATACAAACAGGTAATATTAAAATCTAATTTTCTCATTTTTTGAATTGTCTCAATGTACAATAAATCAGTATTTTTGTCTTAAACAAACTTCACCTTAAAGCAAGTAAAATATGTTTTCATCTTTCACCCTTAAAATAATGCACAATATATTTACACACCAATAAAAGCAATCAGTAACCTTGTACCATTGATTTTAAACACATTTTCTTTTCAGTAACACAAAAGAGCACATTCAGTGATCTGCATCTTTGAACTATAGCACCATTTCTTTACAAGTTTTACACAACTTATAAATCATTACCCATGGAATTCCATATCCATAATAAGTCTGGTTAAAAGGGTCTAGGATCCAACCCAGAATTTTCAAGCTGAAATTAAAATTCTAGATTCATAGAAAGGCAATATTTATATTAAGCAAATTAAAATATAAAATATCACATCTACCTTTTGGAGGGTTCATGTTGCTTAATCATTTTTGAGAGGATGTTTTGTAGATTGTTGATTTCCTTTTTGTAATTTTTTAAGAGGCCTGATTCAACTTCTTACCTGGTGTGGTTCATATTGCTCATCAATCATTTAGGATAGTGTTTTGTGGATTGTTGCTTGCCATTTTGTAATTTTTAAAAGAAATAATTCTATTTCTTCTTTGGTTGGGTTTATGTCAGTCATTCTTTGGTTGGGTTTATGTCAGTCAATCTTTAGAATTTAGTTTTAGTTTTAGCATACCTCTCTTTTTCTGCAATTGTCGGATGATGTATTAGGAATAGATGTTTTGTTTTTAATAAAAAAAAATAATAGATTATTTCGTATCTTCTGCCAATTTTTTCATACTCTTATAAAAGTTATACCATTGTTTGTTAATTTTTGTTTGGAAGTCAACCAATTATATTTTGGTGCACATTTTTTTAAACATGAGTGTATTAGATTCTTACTATTGATAGATATCTCAATGACAATCATACTTTGTTTTTGATTTAGATCTAATATCTACTTACCAGAGAACTAGGTTGTTTTCTCAATCCACTTAGCATGTCTTGTACAGCTTGTACCTGGTCTTTCTTCCTCTGGAGGTCATAGGGAGTTTTACTATAGGATGGAATCTCAGACTGGTTACTTCCTTTTCCCATCATGCTCCTGTGAGGTTCTATAGGCTGTGGGATATATTTTGGAATCTCAGACTGGTTACTTCCTTTTCCGATCATGCTCCTCTGAGGTTCTACAGGCTGTGGGATATATTTTGGAATCTCAGACTGGTTACTTCCTGTTCCCATCATGCTCCTCTGAGGTTCTACAGGCTGTGGGATATATTTTGGAATCTCAGACTGGTTACTCTCTGTTCCCATCATGCTCCTCTGAGGTTCTACAGGCTGTGGGATATATTTTACAGGATCATGAATTGTTAAAGGACGATTTTGATTACTATGTACTGCAGGAGTAGGAATGGTGGTATTGTAGCCTTTTATATTATTCACATATCTGGCATTGCTATTGGTGACACTATGTTTATTACTTACTGAGACAGATGCCTCAACTTCTGAATTTGGCAAAGGTGGTTGGTATTGCTCACACTTTTCCTTTTTACCACTTAAATTACTCTGACCATCACTATTTGGTATATTTTGCCTTTGAAGCGTTGTTGCATCAACTTGAGGAATATTCATTCCCATCATTCCCCCTGTTGCCATAGCAATATTCATGGCTGCCATCTGTTGTTGTTGTAGAGAATATGCCAGTATTGGTGAAGCAGACATGAGAGGATTTTGTAACATTGGTAATAAGCCTGGTAAAAGTGGCATATTGGCTAATGGCATCATACCCGTAGAATTGGTATTTCCACTAGATAAAAACTGCAAATAAGCATGAGCAAGATGTGGAGGAAGTCCTAAAGGGAGATTCATTGAGGCAGACGACATGTTTAAACCTGCAATTAGTTCTGACAAATCCTGTTGAGAACTAGTTGGCAATTCCTTATTGATAGATGAAGGTTGTTTTATTGTTGGTTCTTCACATTTATTAGGATGATTTTCATGTTTGACACTGTTGGAAACTGGAGGATAGATCTTTGAGTTCTGTTTGTGTGGAATGTGAGGCAAGCGAGGTAAACGACAGGATGGTAACTCGTCTTCTTCCGAGCTTGTTGACAAGTTTTTAAGAACAGGAAGCCTATGATCAAAATTTTCATTTATATTTTGTACTGGAATTTTGTTTTAGAAAATTGATCACTTAGAACCTGTTCATTTTTCAATTCAACATTTTGCATCATTAGTTTGGCATTAGATGGTGTAACAACAGTAAGGAGATCTTCCTCCCAATTTTCTCCACTGGTTCCCTGTTTGATTGTCTTTCCAGTACAATCAGACATGTTTCTTTGTTTGATCACAGTCTTAACGACACAACTTGGAATGCTTACAGGTTCTTGTTTCTCAAATGAAACAGATCTTTCGATAATCTTTTTTTCTTGCAAAGATGAATGACCATTTCCCTTAATCACTTCACCATCCCAATTTTCAGAGTAAGTTTGTTGTTGCTCAAGTGAATTCTGAACAATTAATTGGGAATTCTGAATATCTGAGTGTTTACTCATTGGCAATTGCTGAGTTTTAACTTCAGAATTCTCCAATGATGAGTCGGGGCAAAAGACATTTTGTTTTTTATTGGCAAACTGTGTTGAATTTTTAATATCAGTACTACCACCAATATTCATATGATTTTGTGGAATTCGTGGAATATCATCTGCTTTTCTAATACTTCTATTTTCTGATAGAACTGATTTATCATTAACAGATCCAATGCTCCAGTGTTCCTCTGATGCACAGTTTCTATTATTTATTAACCCACTGCAGTTTTCAGATCTGGAAGAGTCTTGTTTGACATCCATTGTTGACCCTCGGTTGTATTGCATTTCCCAAGTCTGGTTGCTGTTAGCTGTATGGATTTCTGTCTTTTGGTCTGGTCTGATAGATCCACAGCTACAGTCTTCTGGTGAAACTTGTTTTATATCATCCACAAAACCTGAAACCCAATTTTCATTAAGGGGTTTTGCCACGTTTTTTATAAAGCTAGAGTCTTCTGATGCATATATGTTATGATTTTGATCTAATTTTGTCCTTTGCTGTTCCATGTATTCTGGTTTACTCACTGTTTTCATGGGTTTCTGTTTGTATCTTTGTTGTCTAGGAACTACGTCTGTTCCTTTCTTATCATAATAGGACTGATTTTTGTCTGTACCATTGGCATCAAAGTCACCGTTATGACCAACAGAATTTGATCGTATGCCCCATTTGTCATCAGTCACTAAATCCCAATCATCCTCTCCCTTTCTGTGTACTTCATTAGATGCATTTATTGTCCATGCATTTCTTGGTGACTGATCTCTGTCAGTTGTTTCCATACCTACTGTGGGTAATCTATGTGAAAGTTTTTGCTGAACAAAATTATCTCCTGATCCATTTGAAGGTGAAATAATAGGTGACCTTGGAATTGGACTGCATGATTTCCTTGAAATACTATCATCTGTGTTGTTGATAGTTTGCTGTTTAACATTTTTATTCCATTTAACGTATTTTTCAATTGTTGTAGGTATTTTGGGTGATATGTCCAGCTCCTGAATCTCTTCTGTCCAATCCTCATCATAATGTACTGGTTTTTCTGTTGGTATTTTGATTTTCAGATTTGGTTGCAAGTTAATGTAGTTAGTTTCCAATATTTTAATCTCTTTTTCCGGTGGATCTGTATATCTGACTTCCTGTTTCATGACCTCGCTTGATAAATTTGAGGTAACAACAGATGTCCATTTGTTGCTGGGTGGTTTTAAAGCCAAAATATTTTCAGGCTTTGGTGTACTAAAAGTAGCGAGAGGAGAATAAGAAAATTTTTAATGTTAAAAAGGAAATACTGTAAATTTAGAAATTATTGCGTGCATATTATATTGCGATTTTTGATGATAAGTTTTAATGAAGATCAATTTATTAACCAAATCAATAAAAGGAGATCTAATTTTTTTAGGAACAAGTACACAGAAGACTGTTTGAGCCAAGCAGATGCTTTTTTTTTTATGACTTTCATGATAGTATAACAATTTGTCTGCATTGAGAAAATAAAATAATCCCAATATGACTTGAGTTGGGTGGTTTTTACTTCTAAATTGTGACTGAGTGTTTTCTTTATTTGCATTTACTTGATGGAACCTCCAAAATCATTAAAAATGTGGTTGTGGTCATTTTACTTGGTGTTCTGATGATCAATGAATCATTTCCTGGAAAAGCCGGTAATGCATTTTCCAGGAATGATTTGTTTTGCAATAACTTTCTGAAAACACCTAATATTCTCTAGAGTCCATTGTTACCCACTTTTACTAAGTACAGCAACTTTTCATATATTTTTCAAGAAATAAAATAACTTTTATTCCTGATTCAATTCAAAGCTTTATTTAGTTATTCATACCTTATTTGCTAATAAAATATTCTAGTTCTTGACACCCTGATAGAATTTACCCTATTGAAAGTGGAGATGACAATGTCGCTACTCAGCTAAAAAGTATCCCTGATTTATGTCCAGGACACTGCTGTACATTTTGAAAGTTAGTAAAATATACTCAAACATATGTTTCTTATGTTAGTATACCTTTCTTGTTTACTTTCCTCTATCTGTCGTTTCAGCTGCTCTGGTATGAATTCTTTATTTGCCATCTGTTGACGATATCTACAAATGGAAAATTTTCCACTGATGTAAGATTAATTTGTTGATTTTTCTGCCAGTCAAAAATTTCTTATTTTAGTAAGTCTAAGAAATTCTTTGTTTTTATGTTGCCTACCCCTGCCTTGTAGTGTTGGGTAGGTAGACAGGGATTTTTTTTTATTATTTGTCCAACAAAACAAGTTACATGTTTTAGACAAGAAAATGACATTAAAGCATGAACTTTTTTTAAAATTTGAAACGATTTGTGCCATAAATTTTTTTGAGTGTGGAGGTAGGCAACATCAAACAATTCAAATTTTATTTCAGGCTAAAAGAACTTATAACCAAACATAGAATGTCAGGAATCCATATGCCTTTGCACTGATACAATATTATGAATAAAAGCTCAAATCTAGATCCTTCAATCTCGAGAACAGCAATTAGCGATTTATAATGTTTATATTGATCAGGCACAAACCAAAAGCAACAACACTACCAGCCAAGAGACTATTTTTACTATTTAGATAGTTCTCCCTAGTGATATCCCACAACTCTTAACACAATATATTACTATAAGACATCAAACATACTTTCTCCTCTCTTCATCTTGTTTAGCTGTCATTTCACTCATTTCTAAGACTTTCCTTAACATTTCCTCTTCTTCCTCGTTAGACGATGGGATGGGTAATCTAGTGGCCTCTTGTTGTCTAAAGCGTTCAGCCCAAACATTAGTAGTAGGTGCTGGTGCTGGTGGACTTGCAATCTTCACTAATTTAACTAAAGGAAAATACAATGTCAAACTAGAAAGCTGATTTGCCACATGGTCAAGGAATAGAGAGGTATCAGTACAATAGCTTAAACATGTTTAATAATAAATATCAACAAATAAGATAAACGTAGATATAACCAACACTCTTTACATAAGGCTGCCGTTTCCAACTCCATATCTCAAGCCAGCCTTTTGCCAGAACACTTTGAGGTATCGCAATAACTTTTGTAAAGACAATGAATTACATCATAGTTTACAATCAGTGTTTAGTCCTTATTTCAGGTGGGGTTCATGTCGCTCAGTTTTTAGTTTTGCAATGCAGTACTAGTGTATCCTTGATAATTGTTTTTTGTCGTTTTCTTTTTGGTCATGGCTTGTTCAGTTATTTTGACTTATGGGTGTTTTTTTTTTGTCCTATTAGTATTTGTTCTCAATTTTAAGAAAGCTATTTATTAACACAGTGCAGGTTGTATGTACACAAAATTTATCAAATACTACTTCACATTTTAGCAACAAGCAGTAGCAGTGTCCTCATAAAAAGTCTTGACAGTGGAAATATTTTTTTATATTTTCCATCTTATACAACTTAATAAATAATACATGATGGTCTTGAAGTATAGATTCTAGGTACTGATGTTGTGTATCATCTTAATTATGTGTTATAGTGTTCTTTTTATTTGTCTTTGTATATTTTAACCTTTACTGTTTAGTCCATTTTTGGTAATACAGTCGATTCGGTTAAATTAACTGTTTAACAATACTACACCGTTTATAATCATTTTAAACAATAAATGTGTACTGAACTGACTTTGATATGCAGTATTTACCGCTTGCACAGTGATGTAACACTGTTTCTTTAACCTCGTTAGTTTCATATACGCAAAGCAGTTAACAGGTAACGAGGCCCTGCACGGGTTATTTGCTGGACACGAGTGTTGAAAGTGAGAAAATATAATAATTAGAAGTTAATTTTCTTTTCAAAAAATATTAAAAATAAAAAAATTGATGTATAAAATTCTTCAACCATATATAAATGCGCTGTAATATTTAACATAAGTGTAGATCACCCCAAGCCGAATTCCGAGAGTACACATTGGATAATGATCGATAATTAGCAGGGGTTATTGTTTTTAAAATTCACCCCAAATGTAATCTATGAACTATATTTGAAATCCAACCAATAATTAACACCTTTTGAGATAGAATGGACGTGTTTTTACAACAATCACCTGTTTGACATTTTTATGACCTCGAGGCTTAAAATAGAACATGGGAAACTTTACCTGTGTACACATCGAGGCTTATTTTATAATCATATAAACACGAAAGAAACTGTTTTAAAACTTTATTTAAATATAACACAAAAGTAAATATGAAATAATAACGAAAATTATGATGCATTCAAGAAAAATATACTTACCAAATTGCCGTTTCCGGTCAAAAATCTCGTCAGTTTTAACTAAGCATATCTAGCTGGCGAATATTTTCTATGCAATTAACCGAAAGGTCACTTGTAAGGCTATGCATATAACCGGACAATTTAACATTAGATGAATGGGAAATGGTTTTGTGCAGGAGAAAAGTATGCAATTAACCGAATTATGCTATTAAGCGGTATGCAATTAAGTGGAGTCGACTGTATCCTTTTGTCGTGGCTCGGTATTTATACATCAGCTTATATAAATTAGAAAATTTGAATGCTAATTGTTTTTTTCTTTGAAGCTGTAACTACTATTTTTTCTCTTTAACTAAAAGTATTTAGTATTTAAGAAGACGGAGACTGTCTGGAATCGAGGACTTGGCTTAAATATTTAGATTGGTGTCTTTATACAATTGTACGTTCTGTAATTTTAAAATTTGATAGGAAGTCATGAAAGAATCTACAAATATACACTCTTACAAATTGTTTTCGGATGAGGTTTTAACATTGACAACAATTTAGATAAATAAATCCAATTACCTGGCTGTGTTGGTTTCTCATACCATTTCATTGTAGGCTGAGGCTGGGAGGATTTCAGTGGTTTTGTCCTTAAATGTTCAAAAATTGTAAATGGATAATATTCTCAGCAAAATAAAATACAGTTAGGTAAATATATTCATTTATGGACATTAAACTATTGCTGTTTTAATTGTCACTGAATACTGAAGATTAAGCTTTCAACTCTACTGTTACAGTAATAAATGTTTCTTCTGTGCTATTTCTGCTGGGTTTTTTTTTTTTCAGTATTAACAAGGGGCAATCAAATCTAAATGTATCAATATTCATATCAAATAATTTGTCTGATATTCCAAAATTAAAAGATCTCCACATAACAAATTTTAAAATTTGTTAATTATCAACACTAGATTCTTCAAAAATAATATCAAGAGCCAAACAAGGAGATGTCTGCTTTGGAATGTGTGTTTCAATATGGTTATTATAACTTCACAGAAATACTGAAATACCTACACAACAAATGTTATGCCAATTATAAGTTTTTTATTTTTGTTAAAGGAAAACAACTGAATTTTAAAATATCTAGTCATCAATTTCAATCATTTATAACTTTGTAACATATAGTCATAAGTTTATAATATTACATTATTTATTTCGAATTCACTATCAAATTGTTGTGATGACTTACTATGAGTTATCTCCCTTATATAAATCCTAACATTTGTCTATTTGTTCAATCTTAGAAACAACTTCCTAGAAAAAAAGAACTCTGAATGAACTCACTAAAGGATTCAAAGTGCTGGATAGCACCTCCCCACAGTAAAACACCTATCAAAAAACTTTGTTTGCAGGTTTGTCATTTAAATTTTGATATTTTCTATTGAAACCTTAAACTGTTGTTCTAAAATAATCAAATATACAATAAGCTCTGTTAAATTTCTTTACGTGCCCATGCCATATCTAAGGCCTTTAAAATCATTTTAAATTTAAAAGCTTCTGTCCAAGTTTGGTAAAATCCAGGATAGTTTATGAATCTAATAAATGTTTTAAAAATTTAACTGCAGACTGTATGTAATGTTAACTGGAAGAAAAGCTAAGTCCATTAATAAGTAAAATACGGAAAAACAAGAACAAAATTATAACTAAATTTCCATCTAGATACTAGCAGAAATATTGTCATAAAGAAAACAAAAAAATTTAGCATTGAGGCAATAACATTTGAGATTTTTGGTTCGTCATAATTATTTGGACTTAGAACAGAGTAAGCAATTCATGTCAACAGCTTTCTCATTGGTAAAGACACACAAATGGTCTTTCAAATGGAAGCAATTATGAATGCTACCATTAAAATTTGTTGGCAAGTGGAGTATATACAAGGGCATTGTGATATACTTGTCAACATCATTTTTAGGCAGTAAAAGAAGTTCAGATCAAGGAAGAGATACTGCTGACAAAAGTTTGCCCTAACAATTACACTTGTTAATGAGAAAATATGTAGTTAAAAATTTATATTTACCTCTTTTGTTGTATTGCTTTTATTTCTTCTTCATTTCTCTTTCTTTCCATCTCTTGTTGCTTTCTCAAATGCTCCCTTTTCATACGTGCAAATTCTTCCTCTACAGAATCTTCCATCCTTTTTGACGAAGTCTTGTCTACCTTGATCTAAAAGAGAAAAGAATCAAATTGCTGGGTAAGAGTGTTTGCAATTACCAACTTAATAAACTGCTTTGGTAAATACATTTAGCTTCAATTCAATACAGACTTTTAAATTACAAAATTGATGACTTGTTGTTTTCCTAATGTTCATTGGGAAGTATTTCAAGTGTACTAAGGAAGATCTTAGCAATGATTGATTTTTGGTACTTAACACCCATTTCAGCACTATTGGCTACATCATGGTGGCCAGTTTTTTATTGATGGAGGAAGACAGAGTGTCTGGAGAGAATTATTGGCATTAGGACAGGAAAAGTAAGAGTGTTTGCCAATTAAGATTGGAGTTGAATGCACAACCTCGGTGTCAACAGGCTTGGGATACAGTAGATAAAACCACTCAACCACGGAGTCTTAACTTCATACAGGCACAACAAAGTTACTGTCCTAATTGAATGAGCAACTGATTAATTATAAAATAATGCTTTGCATCTACAGAACACGTCGACTTCCTAAGAATCATAAACCATGTTAAAGTTCATTTCATTCCCTTTCCCCACTACACAGGCAAATTTGGCTCATGCGAATTGAACTGATTTCAAGTGAGTTTCACTTAAAAGCTCATTTGAGGTGCAATTCATGTGAATTTCATGTGAGTGAAACTTGTCTCTGTAGTTCCTTGTAAAGAAATAGTGGGTCAATGTCAGACATTGTCATTAAAAATATCAAAACTTCCATAGAACTTTCCACTGACCTGACCAGTATTCCTTAATTGCATTAATTCTTTATGTTGTTTCTGTAATTGTTTGTTCTTCTCTTTAATCCTTTCCTCTGTCAGCTGTTTCTCTGTGTGTCTTACAGGCTGGACTTTCATCAACTCGTTATACTGTTTAAGATGACGCTGTAACAATTCGGCTTTCTTGTCAGATTTATTCATATTCACAGGAGGTGCTGTACCAAAGATGGCACTTTGTAGGATACTAGATTTGACATCCTGTTCTCTGGTTTCCCTATCTCCAGCTGGATTACCCTAAAATTAAAATTACAGAAAGAGTGAACACTATCAAAAAAATTGTTCAAATCTATAAGTAACTTACAAAAAAAAAATGATATACTTTCTGTAAAACATGTGTTTCTGGTATTACCACGATTAGATATGGACAAAACCAAAAGAATGGAAAGCCAAAAATATTAGATTAGGACTATAAAGACCCCAAAAAAGGCCTCAACAAATCAGGCAAACCATTTGAGGTAAACTTTACTCCAGGGATATGCAACCATATTTTTAGCATAATCACACAACTTAATGAACTGGGTATTAACCCACCATGCATAAAATAACATGCAAATATCAAGCCAGTCCTGAAATTGCTGGACATAAGAATTCAGTTCAAGTATTTACACTGATCATGCTGATACAGCAATTTAAATTTCATGAAAAAAGTCAAATTAAATCATCCAAACAAGTACTTCTTTTTTGAACTCACATCCTGAATTTTAAAGCAATCATATGCTTTAACGTTTTATCATGACACCAAACTCGAGATTGTTTTTTATGAATGACTAATACTGGTTGACCAGATGTGTAAACAACATTATCAAACAATTGATTCTTACTGTGACATCATAACATAAGCATTGTAACATAGATTAATGGGAAAGTGCACACATTTCAAACTTATCTATACCTATACATGTGAATTCAGCAACTTCTGTAATGTTTTCATTCTTACAAATAAGCAATGGAATGAATGTTGTATTAATTCATATTTCACAAATTCAGTTAAGGCGAAATGTACGTAATTAACAACTCCACAGAATTTTTAAAATTTTACATATGGATTCTGCATGTAAAACACATAAGAAAATAAAATAACGGGGTAACTGCGTTTCTTTTCAGATACAAGCTATTGAAATTAACAGCATGATACGCCAAAATACAAAGGATATATAGGAAAATCATAAAATCGGCAGATATTTTTACTTTATCGAGATTTTCTAATTCGTTGGTCCATAGAATTTTTTAAAATCGAATTACTATTCAAAATGAACGACGAATCCATTGGTGCAACGAAAGTCCTTAGCAACTGTGCTAGTTTTCAAGCTATATACTGTGGAAGTTTGATTTTAGCAGAAAAATAAGAAATATTCGCAATGTTATTGATGTCTACTGTAACGTCACCACAACTTCTACTATATAACGCTATTATACCGCATAAATGTCGTAACAAAATCGTGAGTGTATATAACCCATTTTCCTAATTATTGATGCTCAAGCGTAATCAATTGATAAGGAAATAAACTGAATAATTTTAAGGATATTTCTGCTGCCAAAAAAACAACAATGTGTCCCCAGTACACGGATGCCCCATCCGCACTATCATTTTCTATGTTTTCCATGGACCGTGAAAATGGGGAAATCTCTAATTTGGCATTAAAATTAGAAAGATCATATCATAGGAACATGTATTCTAAGTTTCAAGTTGATTGGACTTCAACTTCATCAAAACTACCTCGACCAAAACCTTTAACCTGAAGCGGACGAACGGACGAACGAACGGACGGACGGACGCACAGACCAGAAAACATAATGCCCATAAATGGGGCATAATAAAAAAAAAATGCAAATTGGCAAATAAATATACTGCAAGTGAAAGAAAGTTACTGTATAGACTTTAAAATAACTTTTCTAAATTAGACAGGGTTCCACATCTTCTTTAAGATGCTTGTATTGTTCTAATTTTTATGAAACAAATATCGAGTTTGAAATTGTCCTGGTTAACACAGCGTTGACAGAATGATTCTATACATATTTAAATAATCGGTTATAATATTGTATTGGGATCACGATACACATCTTTTAAATCTTATTTTACATGTTTGTATTTAAAAATTAAATATCATTTTCTGCATCTTTTCATCCTCACCATTTCCGGCGCTATTCGAGGTATTGCGCACAAAACTCCATTTTATTTGCCAGGTTCACACACATGCACATGACACAACTTTGCAATTTTATTTTAAAATTTCCAGAGTTTCAGTAACAAAGGAAATAATTTCTTGTACCATTATTTGTTAAATATCCACATGCACGACTCCCAAAAATAAGAAAACTGCATCTGCATATTATCTTGAGAATTTTATGGCTGTAATAAGGTCAAAAGATTTGATTTGATTTGATTTTTGTGTTTTAACGCCACTTTAAGCACCGCTTTTGGGCTATTTTGTGGTGGCCAGTTTTATTGGTGGAGGAAGCCGGAGTTCCCGGAGAAAACCACTGACCTTCGACAGGAAAACTGACAATCCTAGTCAATTAAGATTGAGTCGAGTGCACCCGCACGAGCGGGTTCGAACTCACAACCTCAGTGTTGACTGGCTAGTGATTACAGTAGCAACTACTTAGACCACTTGGCCACCGAGGCCCTAGGTCAAAAGAAGAACCTGCATATGAATTTCAGAAAATAAAACAGATCTGAGTTTTGATATAACTTCCTGTAGCACAGATCATTCCCAGTGTTATGCCTTTGCATTGTGTATATTGTAATGCTACAGCACTGTGTATAGTGTAATGCTCAAGCTTTGTGTATATTGATATGCTATAAATGTACTGGTGTGATGCTATAAATGTACTGATATAATACTATAAGAATGTACCAAGGGCGATGTTATGAGAATGTATTCATCCAGTATGATGCTAAAATAATGTACCTAGTGTTATTTTATTAGAATGTACCTAGTGTAATGCAAGGTGACAGTTCATAATGTTATGCTAAAAGAGTTTACCTAGTGTCGTGCCATACGAATTGTGCCTGTATATAATGCAAATGAATTGCTTTTTTGTTAATATAATATACAAATAAGGAGATGTGGTATGATTGCAAATGAGATAACTATTTGCCACAGTTTAAGGTAGATCGGTGTCTTTTTCTGAGCGAGCGTTCTGGTCATGTTGCAAAATACTTTTTGTTTTAAAATATTTTACCAAGTATCATTCAATATACAACAAAATACCTAAAACTTGAAATTTAAAGATTGAACTATCAAAAAGTATATCCAAAATTTTGGGGATTTTTTCAAGAAAATAAGGCCCGTGACCCCTATTTTATTTGATATTGCAGAAGTATTAATGAAAAGCAATTCTCTCAATGAATTTTAGCAAATTCTATCGTTTAATGTTTCCTCTTTAAGGAAAACTTAAGTTTCCTACATAAACAATATAAAATAACCCAAATTTCGTTAATTTCTATGTCTTATTATGAAAAACAAGGTCCGTGATCCCCAGTTTTATATTGAAATTTGAAATTACATTGACCCAAAAGTCTTTTACAGAAGTTGAAGAAGAATCTATCGTCGAACATTTAGACACCCCAGCTACCTTAAATAAAGTGGATGTAAGCAATTATTATAGGCAACCATACGGCCTTCAGCAATGAGAAAAATCCATACCGTATAGTTAACTATAAAAGGTCCTGACATTGTATACATTATTTTCTTCACACCTCCCTTCTTCCCCTACCTTATACTATTATACTCTATTCTATCATAATCTTAAATTGAGACTTGAGAAGAAAATTTAACTTCAAAATTGCATTCACTTCTTCTGTTGCTCTTTTCACAAAAATCTTTAGAGTAAAATACTGCAATCAAGTCATACACATTTCAGTATAACTTATGATCAATTTTAATCGTAAAATATTTTTTTGAAAAGAGTCGCTGAATGATACACAAAAGCACAACAAAGAAAACAAATTTCGCTATCCTTCAAATTGAAATTTGATAAAGAAAAATAACATGTTCTATGTTTTATCATACATGTGTAGTTTCAGTTTCAACCACGGTTCTAAATTTAGATTTTACTTTCCCAAAAATTGCAGATGGAATAGAAGACACCTGTTTATTTTCTGCACCTTGAAAACTGAGATTTGGATGACTTAGATTTTACTTATTCTGAGATAAATGTTATAGTGCTCAATTCTTAGTTTCTGTGGACGGAATCTGATGGTTTTCTAATGTTGTTGTCTTTGTTTTCTACTTATAAATGTTGCACTAGTGGTCGATTACCCTTAGTATCTTTTATACATTTTACATAAATATCAATCATTTCCTAAAATTTTCAATTGCACAAAAACGGACATGCCAACGCATTTCTAGTTCAATACACAAATGCACATGCAATATTATTATTCGTTACCTACAATTTTACGCTACGCTGTGAATTTCATTTCTTCGCTTTAAAACCGTCTTATAGTGCGTTTCCATTAATTTGCTTTAATTAATCTAGTATGCTTGTTTGTTGATCAACAATCTCAATAATAATGATAATAAATACACACAATAGTTTCTAAATTTACTGTATTCAAATTACCATTTGATTTATATTGAGGTCATTGTTAAGAGATCCAAACAAATCTTTGTTAGTACTTGTTATCCGTTCAGGGCTCTTTTCTTTTTCAATGTCCCTCTTCAGAGTTTTAATAGCTTCTTCTTTAATTTGCTTTTTCTACAAAGTAAATGAAGCATTACAAACATGAAAATTTGGCGATAAGACACCATGACCAGGTTCCACTTTCTCATTTTCATGTTTAGTAAATACCTGAATCAAAACCCTACTTTGACTTATATTTCAACAAGTTTTCATCATTATGAACATGTGTACTAAGTTTCAAGCTTATTTGAGCTCCATTTCATGGTAAATCATTACAAATAAAATCTTTAAACTGATACTGGACGGTCAAACAGACACACTGAGTAAAAAACAGTCAGAAAGGCAGAAATATCAAAGGTATATTTGTCCAGATTTGACTTTACATTAGGTCCTTTTTGGTTTATTAGAGTTTGTATTAGGTTTGGGATTTCCCAATATTTTTCAACTCACAAAAGTACACTAGAAAAATAAATCGCTCATGAAAATAAGTTCGTTTACAGTATAATTTAGATAACGTCTTTTGGAGACTGTAAACCATTTATTTATTAAGAATAATACTCATACGACAACCAACGACTTCCTCTTAAATAAATGAAAAGCTTGAAAATCACGCTGAGCCGGATTTTTAACGTGCTAGTTTACAAGGTAACAGTCCGAAGGAAGATATGTCACCTTACCCAGACACATTATTCCGACTCCGAGCCAACCAGTCTTTGCTCTTACTCCTTAATGCCGCGTGCTTAGCTGAGAGACAGCAAATACCATTAAAGTCTTTGGTTTGACCCAGAAACCCACAACCTCCCACACTCAAGGTGAACATGCTACCATGAGACCACAAAGGTGGTTGACATCTAAAAATTAGCATAACCTGTGTTTAAGTGCATATCCAACAGTTTATTTCTGACGGTGAGAATTTTTTCCCCTTAAGATATTTCATTCTTCAATTGACAGAGAATCAAATTTTGCCAAAAAAATAGTTGTCGTCGGTTTCGTTTTTGAAAAAAATACTGCTGAAAATTGAACATTTCTGCTATTTTGGAGTAAAAAACGATTTTTATTTAAAAAATTTAAAATATGATTTTTTAATTAACATATACTTATATAATGGGGCTCAAATTGAAGCAAAACACTTCAAGATGGTTAGAAAATCTAACTTTACCATTTAAAGCATTAATTTTACTCAAATAAAGCCAAAATGTTATGGTTTCAAAACGGCAAGAAATGAACATTTGAAATGCACATTTTGATTTTTAATATATTTCCAACGGTGTCGATTTGGTCAAAGTAAGATATGTTATTTTTTTTTTTAAAAAATGGAACGTCATGACGTTTTAAATAATATATGTCAGTATACTCGTTTTTGAGAAAAATCGAGTAATATAATATTGTTTACTCAATCCCTTCCGACGCCTCACAAATTGCGCCAAAAATTAAGACGCTTGGAAATAACGTTATATTTCCGCTAATTTTTCAAAGGCAGTGCGACGGCGTGGCAGACAAATGTATATATATACTCTGTGACTTGGTTGGATAGTTGTCTCAATAGCACTCATATCACATCTTCTTATTTATGATGAACCAGTATCAGGAAGAGATAACAATTCAGTTAGTTTTACTATTGTGTTCGTCAAAATTGTGAATCCCGGTGTGAAACATGCAAACCGTGGAATTACAAACTTTCAAAATAGTCCTCTGGTATATTTCGTCCTCTTTAAAACAAAAATATTACATGTTAAAAATCCGTTTCTGTGTCCGTCTATAGTACAAAGCAGGGTTAAATTTTATATTATATTTCCATTTGATGTTTTTCCTGAATATTCATTGAATATGCCACTTGACGTCCGTCATCCATAATCATTATTTATTTTTCGGTTACTTTACAATGAAGTGTTTTTCTTATACTGATTTATATCACACCTTCTATAATTTTCATCTATCGAAATTAATAAAGAGCACGTGAAATTTTGCAACCAAACACTTTTCTGAAAACTCACTGACTCAGATTATTTATTTATGTTGCGGTTTTGGGCTTTTATTCTTCATAGGCTTCTAGCTATAACAAAAATCTGTATATTGACTCTTAATGTTTTGATTTATATGTGTCGTTTGGTTACTGTCATATTAATGTATACCTTTAAAATCTTTTTCAAAACAAAAGGATTGATTGAGTATATAAACTGTTATCACAGAGATATGTCTCGCCTTTTTGTAATTTTGATAATGCAAATGTTGAAATTAAAATAGCAATACTTTAACATATAAGTTATGCAAATATTCAAAGTCGATGAACCATGACTGAAGGTACATGGCTAAACAACTCCATGGAATGAGATGTGCCAATGCTAATACAACTGCATACCAAATACCATTGACTTATTATAAGTCGTTCCTTTTAAACAAACCTAAACACAAACATTAACTTGTAAACGATGTAAAAGTTTCAAAGTCAATGAACCATGATCAGGGTGGGGCTATATAATCTCCATGGAACGATATTTGCAAATGCCAATAAATTTGCATACCAAATATCATTGACTTAACATTAGCAGTTCATCTTAAACTGATCTAATCACAAACTAATACATGTAAACTGAGCAAAAGTTTCAAAGTAAATAGACCATGACTAAGGGGCGGGCCAAATATTCTCCATGGAAATGAGATGTGCTAATGCTTATACAACTGAACATCAATTAACATTGGCCTACTACTAATGGTTCCCTTGAACTGACCTAATCACAAACTAATACATGATAACTTACCAAAATTTTCAAAGTCTATAGACCATGACTAACGGGCGGAGCCAAATAATCTCCATGGAAATGAGATATGCCAATGCTTATACAACTGCATACCAAATATCATTGACCTACCACTAGTGGTTCCCCATAAATTGACCTAATCACAAACTAATACATGTAAACTATGAAAGTTTCAAAGTCAATAGACCTTGACTGAGGGGCGGGCCAAATAATCTCTATGGTAATGAGATGTGCCAATGCTTATACAACTGCATACCAAATATCATTGACCTACCACTAGTGGTTCACCATGAACTAGACCTAATCACAAACTAATACATTGTTGACGCCGCCTTCGCCGCCGGAAACAGCATACCTATGTCTCGCTTTTTGACTCCGTCAAGGCGAGACAAAAAATTCACATCTCTGGACTTCTCCCGTTCGACAGTATATCTTTGCTAAAATTGGGTGCGGCCGTTTAGCTGCTCGGATGTATAAATATGCAGCCTCATTTAGTCAAAATAAAAAGTCATATATCCTATGCATAGTGTAGTGAGAGTTTTTGCGCTATCTTTACGTTAAAGAACCATCTAAATAAATGGTCGAAGGCATATACGAACTTCGAATAAAATCTCTAACAACAAAAAAGGTCACCTGAATCTTCAAATAAGTCACATGGCTGATTTTAACACATCTTTTGTGCCTTTTGCAAGGGCAATTGTAGATGAAAAAAAACCTTAATTAACAAAACAGATCAGTAAGACAATAATTTCAGAATAAACGAAACGGCCAAAATAAGTTCAATGTTATTATAAATTGTGGCTAATTTTTTTCGTGTGTTTTTGCTTTTATGACATATTTACCATATAAGTATATAAAATTGACACAGTAATTTTTCCACCTAAACGAGCCTGACTGCCGTTGTTTTACGCTTCAATATATGAGTTATTGCATGTACAAAATGGAGATTGTTTTCTGTTCTACTGACCTCCTCCTAGTTTGGCTGCATACAATGTAACCACTGATGTAGACTCACTTTATTATTTATTATTTAAACAAATAAATTCAAAGAGAAAGATGAGGAAAGAAATTCTAAAATTTTCGTTTAAAAATTAAATATAAATAAAATAAAATACCCCAAAACTGGAAAACTGTTTTAGACAATTATCAGTTGAGAACTAATGATTATGCATCACTAAATGAAACTGATAAATTGATTGCTCCCGTGCTCCAGTGGCAAATATATCACGATATTCACGACGAGGCGAAGGTGGATCGACCTTTTTTTACGGTGTCATCTTTTGTTTTACATTGTCTATCAGTTAAAGGTCGTATTCATTTAAAGAGTTACTGTATATTAGCACTTAAACACAAAGCTAGATGCTAGATGCATGATAAATGTTAGTTTACACCGTATTTTATTTTTCTCAAGAAACCAACTTTTTTTTATCTTTCTCAAGTAAAACCAAACTTTGAGTTTTCTATCCTGAATGACAAAAATTTCGGAAAAGTTTGGTAAAGAATTTATCACAATTTGTGTTGCATTCTAATGCAATAATAAATCATTACGCAAGAAACCGCCCTTTCCAGACGGCCATAGCAATTCCAATGGTGATTCCGTTATGACGTCTTTGAAACAACATTAAATTACGGGAAACAATAGACGACGTTTACGTTTGTTATTACCTCCCCTGAAATTGTTGGATATGCCCTTAATTCTAGAACAGCCCTAACCTACTCAACCTTAATTATAAACAATATTTTACTTACAAAACATATATATTAACACATATAGCAATATGATGCAAGGATTGGAAAACAAGTGACAAGCCACTAATACAAATTCCTCTCCTTTTTTATGTTGTTGAACTTGTTCATGTCAAGTTCTGTAAACCAAATTATTTTTGTAAATATTTTTTGGCCTTTAGTCATTTTTTGAAAAAACTAAGTTTTAAGCTCGAACTTACAATTTCTTTCAATGCCTTCCTTTTTTTCTTTTTATTGTTGGTGGATTCTGTCGTGATCTTTGACCTCTGTAGTTCATTTTTTCTATTTTCTTTTAACTGCATTTCCACTTCTTTCATAATTTCTGCATCATCAATCCTAAAAAAATAAAACTTGTATTCAGAACATATATCAACTGATCAGGTTTAATTGCACTTTATATTAAATTTCATTAAAATCAGTGAAATCAAAGACCAGTTGATGTACTCTACAATTTTCTTGAGTTCATGATGTCATTATTGCCATAACAGAAGGGAAAGGTGAAAACTTTATGGTAACTTAATTTTATAAACATTTGATGAGTCTGTAGAATTAAAGGTGTAATGTCGACAAAAAGCACATAGATTGATGAGAATTTTTTAACATCAACAATTTTTTTTTATTAAACAAGAGTGAACACACTAAAATGTGTCTTGCCTGCTTTACTGGTCATAATTGAATTTATGAGGATTTAAGATTGTTTTTCTTACACGTACAACATTAACTTACATTATGAATGACACTATTCCTAGAATGCAGACAAATTTTTACCTGTAATTTGTCTGTAGACCAAGGAATAAAAACTCTGGCCTAAAGGTAAGCATAAACAAGAAACAACAAGTATAAACTTTATACTGATCATTGAAGCATAAAAACAATGTCAGGATAGAAAATCAATGTTAGAGATTCTAATTGCCAAATACAGATGACCTTTAATTTCCAGTAGATGATAAATAAACTAAGCATAAAAACAACACTGATCATTGAACCATGAATATGATGTCTAATGTGGTTGTCAGTTGTCTAAGAGATGTCAAATTCTCTCCAAAGTATTAGAAAAAGTATCAGACATATCTAATAGTTCAATACATACCCATTACTCTTCTGACCTGAAGCAGCATTCTTCAAACTGATAAAAAAAAAATTTTGCTTATTATCTTAAAATTTTATTTCCATTAGGGAATACAACTCTATTTCAATGAATTTTCTAGCTAGTGCAAAAAAAAAAACTCTTGAAAAAACATACATGTAATTCAATTAAATAACTTGTGTATTTGTGGCTATACTAGTAACAAATCAACAAAAAAAATAAATTTGAACTAAGGACAGAAACATTTTTTTCCGAGAATATTGCTCCATTCTGATTAGTGGAAGAAGCTATTTATACATGCATATATTTCCAATTCAGTCCTATGCATAACTTCTTCACATAGAATGAAACATAATCATGATTCCACAACCATACAACTTACACAGACACAAATGGAACGCACAATTAATTCATTCAAGTTGTGTTTATATTTCTGGAGTATTACAAATTCAAGGAGATCTTCATAAATGTGCATTCTTAGGGCAATTTGTAAAAGCTTAAAGTCCAGGTTTGCTTACAAATGAATCTTATTTTGAGAAATTTTCATTTCAAGAAAATTATCATTTGATAAATGTCAAAAAATATATTTGATTTAGTTATAATTTCTTTTTCATCACTAAAATCTACTCATTTTTTTTTTTTCAAAACTTACAGAAAATATATAGATGGAAAATATGATAGTACTAATGTTAGCATTTTAATGATAAAATGTGACATCAAATAATGGATATTCTGACTGGTACAAATTGTTCTTTGCATAAGTCAGATTTATTTTTTATGTTAAAAATCAAAATATGTGGCATCAGAACCTAAGAGACATCACTTGACAGATACCTTGAGGTGGAAGACCTGGGGTAAGAGAAATAATTCGTACAAATCTTAGTGAAGTCATTGATGCATTTAATTGAGGTACTCAATTTCAAGCATCTGTGTACACAGACCGTTTACCTTGAATACCGACAATGACAGACGATAACAATACCTATTTGCATCTAAAAAGAAAGTTTTACTTTTATGTAAATTGAAGGTTACAGGGTTCGACCAATTTAAAATAAAAATGGCATATCCGCCTTTTCCTTTGTAATGATTTGAACATTTTCATAGCATCAGATCTTTCATGATTCTTTTCACAATCTTTAAAAAGCGGTACACGATCTTTCACCGTCCACAAAATTATTTTTAATTATTTTTTGTAAATATTTCATATTTTGCAAAATTTCTGATTATGCTAACACAAAATAACTTTACAAACTATTTGAATCATTAAAATTGAATGACATGTTTCAATGAAAAGTGTTTTAGTCATTCGAATTATGAAAAAAACCTTGTTTGTTTACATATTTAATGTCATTGAAATATCAAGGAGCAATCTGCCTTTAGTAGTTTTGTAAAAACGGTTTACTTTTAAACCTTCTGATTGAACCATTTTGACAGACATTTTTATTTTTTGGTAAATCTGTCCATATAATTCATTAAATTAGATTAGCAATTGACCTTGCATATGTCTTCTTGATAAGATTTCATTCACGATCCAATAGCAATACTTGACCATCGTTAGGTATTCTTTCACAATCTTTTTCTCGATATACCGAAAGAAACCCATGAGTAAATACCATGTATAATAAAATATCCAATGAATGTCGAAAATATATATAAACATATCATTAGCAGTGAGTGATTTGAATAAAACTAAATATAGATTATAAGGAAAGGAAATTATTGTCAGTTTCATAAATTTAAAAAAACAAGAATGTGTCCATAGTACACAGATGCCCCACTCGCACTATCATTTTCTATGTTCAGTGGACCGTGAAATTGGGGTCAAACTCTTATTTGGCATTAAAATTAGAAAGATCATATCATAGGGAACATGTGTACTAAGTTTCAAGTTGATTGGACTTCAACTTCATCAAAACCTACCTTGACCAAAAACTTTGACCTGAAGCGGGCACTATCATTTTCTATGTTCAGTGGACCATGAAATTGGGGTCAAAACTCTAATTTGGCATTAAAATTAGAAAGATTATATCATAGGAACATGTGTACCAAGTTTCAAGTTGATTGGACTTCAACTTCATCAAAAACTACCTGGACCAAAAACTTTCACCTGAAGTGGGACAGACGGACAAACAGACTGACAAAGGAACGAACACACAGACCGAAAAACATAATGCCCCTAGGTGGGGCATAAAAATGTCAGTCTTAACATATTTTGA
The DNA here is from genome assembly GCA_017311375.1 of Mytilus coruscus. Lineage (NCBI taxonomy): Eukaryota > Metazoa > Mollusca > Bivalvia > Mytilida > Mytilidae > Mytilus > Mytilus coruscus. The sequence continues at coordinate 5,897,638 of CM029599.1, read as the reverse complement.
GATATAACTGCACATTATCTTTTATCCCACTTTAAAACCCATTGTTTTATTTGGTTGAGAAAACTTGGTATGACACACTTGCTACCCCTGGAAAAAAACTATGCCATTTTTTACCTGTTTGAGCACCAAAAGCTTAATGTGAAATTTTGAAACACATTTTTAACATAACAAATCATTGTTCAAATATTGGTAATTATTTAATATGAAGATTCTCCTTATATATCATGTTAAATTGGTATTATCAATTAGATGTTATTATATTTAAAGTGTCATGAGAATAATCTTTCCAACCTTTTAAATAAAAGGATAACCTAACTTGTGATGAAGCCACAGAAAAATTCTTGGTATTTCTGTGAGAGTTAAATATATTTTTAAAATCATGGGTAAAGGCAAACTTAAAATATTGCTTAAAAAAGTTGCCTGTCCCAAACCAGGATCCTAATATTCAGTGCTTGTTGTTGGATGCTATCTGTCATATTGTTTTTTGTTTATAGTTATAAAATTGAGAATGAAAATGGGGAATATGTCAAAGAGACAACAACCCGACCAAAGAGCAGATAACAGAGGAAGGCCACCAATGGGTACCGATTTAGCCGTGTATAGTACGCAGTTGTGTGTAATACACCCTCCAAAATCGTGAAAAAGTTTTTTTAATGACTAAAGTCAAAAAACATTTAAAAAAAAAAAAAATTGAAAGGAAAAAATAAAGTAAAATTAAAAAATAAAATTATTATTTTTTGTTAAAGTCTAGTTCTCCGTAAAAGTCTTTAATTCTTTGAATAATTAGACCCCTTTTCATCCTCCAAAATTGTAGGAAAAAAAGTTTAAAACATTAATTTTTTTAAATAAAGATTTAAGGATTTAAGGTAAAAAGAAAATAAAAATTTTAAAAAGTTTATAAAATATTTTTTAAAGTCTAGTTCACTGTAAAAAGTCTTCAATAGGGAACAATTAAACTATGTATTTAATCTTCATCTTAGTCTATTGAAAGATAAAAATAACAATACAGCATTTTATGTGACCATTTGAAAACTTTATAAATTATTCTGTCATTGGTCATGACACTACATCTTGCCCAGTGCCTAAGACACATGTCCATTGTTTTACACTAGGTGGTCTCCAGCCCATGTCCCCATTAATAGCATCATTTGGTGTATACTTGCCAACACCCATAAAAAGCTGATAGCTCTGTTCTGGACAGTGTTTATACAAGAAAATGAACGAGTGCCCCAAATGGATGCACCGTAGCTTATGACAACACTGCAACATGATCAATCAAAAGGAAATATCGTATTAAAGAGTCATCGAATTTTAATTAATGCTAATTAACTTTGAAAATGTTTGAGGTCTAATTTCTTTTGTTCCATAACATTCTAATTATTTCTTTTATACTATTTGAACAGAGCATCAGCTTGGACCAGCTTAGACAAACATTGATTTCAAAAGGGATCTTTTATTAACAACTTTACTGTATAAAATTAATGATGTAAATTACATGATAAAAGCTCTCCCATTTAATTGATTGTGACTAAAATAATTTTATTGAACAATCAGTCTTATTATTTTTATCTTTCAATAGACTTAGATATGAGAATAAACCAATAAATGAAAGATCTTGTTTTATGTGTAAAATGAAATTGAAGATGAAAAACATGTATTTACTTTATGTCCTTTATATGCAGACCTTCAAAATATATTGTATAGTGAAGCAGTTAAACATAATGATCAATTTTATAACTTGTCTTATGAGGAAAAGTTTATATTTTTATTCAGAAATGAAGAACTATGTCAGGTAGTTGCTAAAACCTGCTTTAATATTTTATGTAGAAGAATAAATTTCTTATTTGTATATAGCTGATGATGTATTTTAAATCTTAGATATATATAGTTTTAAAATTATGTAAAATATTGTAAATAATTAATCATTTAATAGTCTCTCATAATTCTTAATAGAATGGGGCTTGTATATGTTTTAGTATTTAAGCTAATGATATTTTACTGTTAGTTTTAATATACTATATGTTTTATATATGTTTTCCAATATTTTATGTTATACACAATGTTTTATATGTATATTGAATGTATAATGTTATACAAGTGGTGAGACTTTAATAAAATATTGAATCTGTAGACAACTACCTGAGATTATTATACTGAACACCTGTCAAAAGTTGTCATGATTATTTAATTGCTACACACCCATACTTAATCATTTATTATATTTATGCTCACTCATGCAGGATGTCAAATCTGTACTTGTGAATTCAATAAAGAAGGAAAACAAACTTTTTTTCAAATTTACAAATAAAGAAATAAAATAAAAAAAGGTGAACATATACAATAATGAAGAAAAATTTAAAAAATTAAGAAAACCGTCTTTATTTGTGTATAATACGCACCCCCTCTACCAACTGACTTTTGGGGGTAAAAAAGTGCATACTATACACACCTCAAGACGGTATTCAACACAGCCAGAAAATCCTGCACCAATGCAGGCTTCAGCTGGTCCCCTAAATAAAAAGGTGTACAAGTTCAGTGATAATGGATGTAATACTAAACTGCAAAACATATAAATGAACTAAAATTAAAAAACATACAAGACTAACAAAAGCCAGAGGCTCCTGACTTGGGACAGGCGCAAAAATGAGGCTGGGTTAAACATGTTTTGTGAGATCTTAAACCTCCCTATACCTCTAGCCAATGTATAAGAATAAACAATCACACAGCAATATGCACAGTAAAACTCAGTTTATCATAAACTAGACGGTTTTTTTTTTTTCAGTTGTTTTAATCATATTTTGTGGGTACTTTTAGAGCTGACCATACAGTATATATTTTTGTTAATTGTTGAAGGCCGTACTGTAATTCATAACTACTTAAAGTTAATCCACTTCATAAGGACTCTATTGCATAGTTGCTTTATTGGCAACATGAGGAATGAATTTACAGGTGATAATTTTAACTTCCAAAATTAAATGCAAGTATGGATTATGTCCAATGAAAACCACCTCTTAATTCTAATTTCGTGTGACAACTTGGACCCAATGTTTAAGTATTTGTGTTAAAATAATCTAGGTTAATACCTCCAACACCTGTTTCATCACATCTTTAACTATCAAAAGGGATTATGATATGAATGCACCTGAGAAAAAAAATCTTTTGACATTATCAATATGTAACTGTACACTTGGCCTTGGATTTTAAATCAAATAGACAACGACCCAACCAAAGAGCACAATCCACATAAGGCCACCAATGGGTCTTCAACGCAGTGAGAAAAACCCTCACCGAAAGGCGGGCTTCAGCTTGCCCCTAAACAATAATATATACTAGTTCAGCAAAATGGAAGCCACACTAAACTCAAAAACATATAAATGAACCAAAATCTAAAAAAAACAAACAAGACTAACAAAGGCTAGAGGTTCTTGACTTGGGAAAGGCTCTAAAATGCAGCGGGGTTAAACATGCAGATTTTGATAATGCAAAGAAGGACATGCAGACATGAATAAACTGGCGTTTGACATATGATATGTTGATTTACAATTTTCAGTAGTCTAACCAAAACTTATGACAGTAATATGGGTGCAGTTTCTTCAAAGGATTAGGATTGCATAGACTTTTTACAAGTTCCATTATTTCATTATTAGCACCCTTTCCCCCTTTTTTCAAATTGGGGATTCACATCTTTATTATAAATGCTGTTTCAAATGGACAACTAGAATTATCATATATATAAAACAGCAGTTTGCACTTTCATACAGTGAATTGTATCTATGAAGGTTTATAGATTTTGTATTATTCGAACTGTGAAAATTAATAAACAGTTGTCATATAAAAAATATATGAATGAAACGTGTTCCAGCATTTTTATATGCAAATTAAGCTATATGATGTTTTCCCAGATGTATTTATATATATAGAAAATGACAATTGAGACTTGCCTAAGTTTTGCATGTACCCATTAGTTCTCACCTTACATTTCATTAAAAAACAATGCATATCCCAATCGTTCATATTCACTTCAGAATATAATGATATTATACAATCAAATAGTAACATAAATATTATATGATGTGCAATTTCTATAATAAACGAATATGTATACATATTGGTACTTTGGACAGGATTAAATGATGGCAAAAACTGACAATATCCAATCAATTCTAAAGACTGATTGATAAAACTTTGCCAGAACATATATTGGGCCATACCTATCCATTGGTGTAAATTTAAAAAAATGATGTGAAAGTTTTAGGGTTACAGATGCCTACCCCTTAAGATAGTTAAATAAATGATTTCACTGACCCAACACAAGTCTTTGTGATTTTCTCCAACACTTACTTTTGATTTGTAGCCTCATTCTTCTTTAGCTTGTTTTTTAATTCTTCAGAAATTTCCTTCATTTCCTAAAAAATGCAATATAATCCTAAAAATGTGTGGCTCAGATTGGACATGCACATTTATATATTTCATTTGTTCCATTTTCATGCATAGAGTATTCAGGCTTGTAAAGTCAGCACTGAAACTTTGTCCCCATCCCACTTTTCGCCACAAGAATTCAGGAAAAAACTTGTTGTATATGCTTGAAAACTCCAGTAATTTCAAATCATGTGTGATCGTTTGGATATTTTCATGGAAAAACCTGTTTCAATCATACAGTAGAAGTTGAAAATGCTTGTAAATGATTATAAAACACTCCACGAGTACATAAAATAAGTTAAAATCACGAATTAGAGATAAAACCTGTTTCAATCATACAGTAGAAGTTGAAAATGCTTGTAAATGATTATAAAACACTCCACGAGTACATAAAATAAGTTTAAATCACGAATTAGAGATATTCGTTTTCATAATAACTGGAAGTTCGTATCGAACATGTAAATTGAAAATAATTATGGTGAGTGTGTGCAGAAATTCGTACTTCATAGTTATTACTAGAATACGACTTTGAAACTAAAACAGTTCTATTTTGTAATTAAATACTATTAAATATATCCAATACATTAATGTTTGAATGATCTTCAGCTCAAACAAAATACAAGCCTCAGTATGAAACACCAACTTGGAATGAATAACTGATTACGTTTTGTAGTTTATACATTGTAAAGCATAAGCTGGTTCTCTGCTAATTTATATATTTTTTTTCATTCCGATAAATACAAGCGGATTCCAGTTTATGTTATGCAATGCTATGGGAATAAAAACTGAGTAATTCGTAACAAAGCATTTAATTTTGCTATTCATCAGTTTATATTGGATTTTGAATTAAAATTGCATTTTGGTATGGATTAGGCAAATTATTAGTTTTGAAAATAATAAGGGTGCCCTCTACATTTTCAATAACAAACATGGTGTAACGTTAAAAAAAAACCTCGCAAAATCAAGTTTTTTCTCTTATTTCTTGCTTATCGTACTATATAATCTGCACCCCTGCCTTGCAATATTAATTTTAGAGGAAAAAAAAATGCAGACTATACAAGCCTGAATACAGAAATTGCAACCTCATATAACAAGTTGATGAGAATTTTATAAACAGATTCAGTTTTAGTTACAATTGCCACTTTTTATGAAGAGTTTATCCCTCCCAGAAAGGTTCACTTTGTTTTACTTGACATATAAAAGAAACTTCTCATATATTTTAGAGGTCCCTATACTTTAAGGTTATGCTATGTTATGTTAGGTTTAGTTTACTTTAGCTCTATATTGGTTGGGACATCTGAAGTAAAAGAAGGCCAAGATATACACAGGGGTTTCAGTATCTTTCATGTTGACCGGTACATTCCTATTTGAAGGTGGTACTTTTCAATATATTCAATGAACATCTTATATAAAAATTTCTGAATTCAGGCGGTACTTATCTGTAGCATAGGAGGGTAAAAGTACCGGGTACCGCCTCCTAATGAATGGCCTGTATACATCATCTGCTTCATAACAGTAAAGTTACCCTGATGGGCTGCATAATTTAGCAAGAAGAGAGTATGTATATGGGGTTAAAAACACTTGTACTGCTAAAACTAGTCTAAAATCAAAGACTAAGTACTTTTCTATGAACTTGCACACAAAATTACAATAAATTTCTTTTGAAGTATTGTACAATAAAACAATATGCATGGAAAGGTTCATATACCAATGTACAAAAATATCTCGAATACTCTTCAGGATTAAATGAAATTTGCATTTCACAAACAGGCCGCCCTGTTTTCCTCAAACAATAATAATAAAAAAAAAATTCAATTTTGCTGATAGCTTAATGCATCCAATGTGTTTTTAAGTTGAACTCATTTAAACTTTTAAATTGAATCTGACAGAAATAAAGTAGATAACGAAACAACAACTGGATGAGAACAGACTGACAGATCAAAAACATTTGGGCTTCATTGATAGGGGTGCAATTACATACAGACTTATACAATACCTTTTCCCTCCTGTGCTGTTCTGCTAGTTGCTGTTTTTTACTGATCGTCTTTGGCTTTTCTGATTTGATTTTAAGCCTTTTTCTGGCTTTCTATAAAAGAAAAGTTAAAATTGTACATACTTTTTTTTTTCATTCAGTATGCAAAATTACCTTTACTTAAAAAGGAGAAGTAATTTCTGTTAATATGTTAGAATCAAGATCCAATCAAATATAAGTAATAGCAACCCCACCCGAACCTACTTCTCTTTTGTGCAACATAATTATTGCCTTCATCAAAAGTTTAAATACAAAGACAAACTAGATATCATTGAGATGGGAGCCATCTCTGTGGGCCCCGCTGTGAATAATATGCATTAAAAAATTTGTATCTTTACCATAGGACATGGGGTTGTCAACTGAAACCAAAGTTTTTGACCTTGACCTTTGACCTAGGAAGTTGTACATATATTATGACACACCCTCTGGTGTTGGTTTATATACATGTCAAGTATAAACTTTGAAATCATAACGGTTCTCAAGATATAGAGCGGACACGATCTTTACCATAAGACATGGGGGTGTCAACTGAAACCAAAGTTTTTGACCTTGACCTTTGACCTAGGAAGTTGTACATACATTATGACACACCCTCTGGTGTTGGTTAATATACATGTCAAGTATAAACTTTGAAATCATAACGGTTCTCTAGATATAGAGTGGACACAATTTGTTACGGACGGACAGACTGATCACTATAGGGCGTCCGCCATTCGGCAAGGCCCTAAGCGGTCCTAATTATAGTGAATATATCTATCAAACTAGAATCATTTTCTTAATCACTGCGAAGTCAGCTAGAAAGGGTTAAAGACAAGAAAAGGTATCCCCAAAATAAGTTGTTTTTCACTCTTCCTTATAAATTGAAGTTATTCCTATCAATGCATTAGAATCGAGATCCAATCAATTATCAGTAAAATACTATTTACTTACCCTTGTTCGTTGATTTGGCTTTTTCTTTGGATCTCTGTCCTTTAACCACTCATCGTAGGAATGAAATTTTCTCAGCTGTTTAAACATAAAGATAATGATAAAAAATTAACAACTACACAATGATAAAAGGTTTTACTGTGAATTCATTTATTTTTTGTGGATACCATTTTTTCTGGATTTGGGAATAAATTGTTTTTCAGTGGATATTTGATTTTGAGGTTTTGCCAAAATCTGCTTATGAGAATTTGTTCTTGGAAGAACATTTAAATTTGTGGTTTACTTCAACCCATGAAATACACAACTAGAGGCTCTCAAGAGCCTGTGTCGCTCACCTGTATTTACTGATGCTTTGAAAGTCATGTAAAATAAGGTTAAAATCATAATTAATAGTATTAGATATTAGATATTATAATGATATCTAAGATAATATAAAAACTGTAAAATTTCTGTAAAATTACTAACTCAGGGGCAGCAACCCAACAACCGGTTGTCGGATTCGTCTGAAAATTTCAGGGCAGATAAATCTAAATCTGATGAACATTTTTGCCACTTGTCAGATTTGCTCTAAATGCTTTAGTTTCAGAGATATAAACCAAAAACTTCATTTTACCCCTTTGTTCTATTTTTAACCAAGTCGGCCATGATAGTTGGAAGGCGGGGTCATCGGACAAATTTTTTAAACTAGATACCCTAATAATGATTATGGCCAAGTAGGGTTAAATTTGTCTCAGTAGTTTCCGAGAAGAAGATTTTTGTAAAGATTACAAAATTTACTTAAAAATTGTTCAAAATTGACTATAAAGGCAATTACTCCTAAAGGGTTGACTGACAATTTTGGTCATGACGACTTATTTGTAGATCTTACTTTGCTTAACATTATTGCTGTTTACAGTTTATCTCTATCTATAATAATATTCAAGATAATAACCAAAACTGCAAAATTTCCTTAAAATTACCAATTCAGGGCAGCAACCCAACAACAGGTTGTCAGATTTGTCTAACAATTTCGGGGCAGATAGATCTTGACCTGATAATCAGTTTTACCCTATGTCAGATTTACTCTAAATGCTTTGGTTTCAGAGATAAAAGCCAAAATCTACATTTTACCCCTATGTTCTATTTTTAGCCATGGCCGCCATCTTGGTTGGTTGGCGGGGTCATCGGACACATTTTTAAAACTAGATACCCTAATGATGATTGTGGCCAAGTTTGGTTAAATTTGGCCCAGTGGTTTCAGAGGAGAAGATTTTTGTAAAAAGCTAACGACGACGGACGACGACGACAGACGACGGACGCCAAGTGATGAGAAAAGCTCACTTGGCCCTTCGGGCCAGGTGAGCTAAAATTGGTATCCCTCTAATAAATAATAATGAATCCAAAGTAATTAAAATCATCTGATTAAAATTAACACTGTTAAGATCTGTATTTTTTTTTACTGAATTTGTAGACTATCAATGTCTGACAATTTTTTAACATTTGTAATATAAGTTTACAATTTGATTTACAAAATTTACTTCAAGCTATATTCTCACAGTATTTAATTGTCTTTACACGTCAAAGTGGGTAACATTTTACATGAAAATATACCCTATGTATTATTTTATTCTATTAAACTGTAGCTCTTTAATAATCATTAACTGATTCAAAATTAAATATAAAATTACATTTACCATGATTCAATTGGTGCAAAAGTCAATAATAAGCACTTTAGAAGAAGTGTATTATCATATTTTTCTTATAATGTATGAAGTTAGTATACAAAATGGTAAAAAGTTTGGTGAGTAGTTAAATCTAGCTTGACTTTGCATAACAAATGATATAATTCTGAATCAATATTTTTTCTTTTCAAATCGCCATATTTTTAAAATGTATTGCATGTATTATTGACAAAGAGGAACTTATTTTATTTATGAGATAACTATTTTTAAGTTGCTCTCACTTAAAAAAAACCAATATACCATAATGTCTATTTGACAATTAAGTTGCAAAAAACAAGAAAGAATTTAACTTCAAAATATATATTTATATACATTATATAAAGCTTTGAAATGAGAAAAATAAACACAGCAAAACATTATCTGGCCCTTTCAAGTCCCAAACCGCAAACCAAACCCTGACGAGAAAATAACCGGATATATCGTAATAAAATAAAGATATATATATGTTTTCAAATATTTAATTGAATGAGTTTAATTATAGTTCACATTCCATACAAGGTAGATAGATAGAACTGGAATTTCCAGAAACTTTCACCAAGTGCTATATATGTAATGATGAGGTGGTGTGCCACAAATGAGATTTTTTCCATAAATAGTTGAAGTATAAAAAACGGGGGGAAGGGATTTATTGATTCTAACTGATCAATATTCAAATGTGTCACTCTAATAAGACAATATCTCTTAATCTTTTCCAGGATTGATGATTATGAAACTCTCCTCAAAGAATTTTTCTTTCATGAAGATCAGACAGAAATGATCAAATATGTTTTGCCACAAACCCTACAGGACATATGTTAACTTCTGATACATAACTGCAAATTTTTATCAACCATGACAGTAATTCTATATTGAAACTCCTTTGAAAAATTCCCATTTTCAATCTGACCCAAAAAGAAAAGGAAACAAGAATGTGTCCATAGTACACGGATCCCCCACTCGCACTATCATTTTCTATGTTCAGTGGACCGTGAAATTAGAGTTGAAACTCTAATTTGGCATTAAAATTAGAAAGATCATATCATAGGGAACAGGTGTACTAAGTTTTAAGTTGATTGGACTTCAACTTCATCAAAAACTACCTTGACCAAAAACTTTTTTAACCTGAAGTGGGACAAACGTAGGGATGGACGGAAGGACGAACGAATGGACACACAGACCGAAAAACATAGTGCCCCTAGATGGGGCATAAAAACAATTCCAAAAGGGCAACATTTTGAGTTCTCACTTGGAAATATACAGATCATTTGAAGCAAACTTAGTAAGATTATTGAATACAAATATATATTTTATTTGGTCAGATGAAAATAAGAGCTGGTAGAGAAAATTATTTATCAGATTTGGTCTCTTCTGAACATATTTGATTTCATTTGTTATTAAATATTACAGTAATTTTGGTGCAGACCTTGATACCAAACGTTTGAGAAAACATAAACCAGGTGAGCAATAAAGATTCCTTAAAGCCTCTTATTTTTCAAACCCTAAAAAATTGACTTCATCATTCATTTCAAAGAGTTACAAAAAGCAAATGCAAACTACACACACGTTACAAAAAATAAATTTTCATAATTGATAGCAAATAATATAAACCAGCACAGAATTCTATAAATATTTATACTACATGTACTATATATCTACACTATATATGACAGTCATCCTACCTTAAATACAGGTATTCTTCCTGGCAAACAATAAAATATATATATTACCTATTTATTTCACAGCTGATGTGATAATCACAATGTGATAGACCTGTGCTGCATTCAAAAGATGGCATTCTTAAACATCTGGAATACCTGACATGTCTTCATTTTTACGTAAGTTTATATTAATCAAAGAAATGCTATACATACTTCTGGGATTACCTGATATGTCTCCCAGTTTTTACCTAAGTCTATATCAACCAAAGAAATGCTATACATACTTCTAGGATTACCTGATATGTCTCCCAGTTTTACCTAAGTCTATATCAACCAAAGAAATGCTATACATACTTCTAGGATTACCTGATATGTCTCCCAGTTTTTACCTTAGTCTATATCAACCAAAGAAATGCTATACATACTTCTGGGATTACCTGATATGTCTCCCAGTTTTACCTTAGTCTATATCAACCAAGGAAATGCTATACATACTTCTGGGATTACCTGATATGTCTCCCAGTTTTACCTTAGTCTATATCAACCAAGGAAATGCTATACATACTTCTGGGATTACCTGATATGTCTCCCAGTGTTTACCTAAGTCTATATCAACCAAAGAAATGCTATACATACTTCTGGGATTACCTGATATGTCTCCCAGTGTTTACCTAAGTCTATATCAACCAAAGAAATGCTATACATACTTCTGGGATTACCTGATATGTCTCCCAGTTTTACCTAAGTCTATATCAACCAAAGAAATGCTATACATACTTCTGGGATTACCTGATATCTCTCCCAGTGTTTACCTAAGTCTATATCAACCAAAGAAATGCTATACATACTTCTGGGATTACCTGATATGTCTCCCAGTGTTTACCCAAGTCTATATCAACCAAAGAAATGCTATACATACTTCTGGGATTACCTGATATGTCTCCCAGTTTTACCTTAGTCTATATCAACCAAGGAAATGCTATACATACTTCTGGGATTACCTGATATGTCTCCCAGTTTTACCTTAGTCTATATCAACCAAGGAAATGCTATACATACTTCTGGGATTACCTGATATGTCTCCCAGTGTTTACCTAAGTCTATATCAACCAAAGAAATGCTATACATACTTCTGGGATTACCTGATATGTCTCCCAGTGTTTACCTAAGTCTATATCAACCAAAGAAATGCTATACATACTTCTGGGATTACCTGATATGTCTCCCAGTTTTACCTAAGTCTATATCAACCAAAGAAATGCTATACATACTTCTGGGATTACCTGATATGTCTCCCAGTGTTTACCTAAGTCTATATCAACCAAAGAAATGCTATACATACTTCTGGGATTACCTGATATGTCTCCCAGTGTTTACCTAAGTCTATATCAACCAAAGAAACGCTATACATACTTCTGGGATTACCTGATATGTCTCCCAGTGTTTACCTAAGTCTATATCAACCAAAGAAATGCTATACATACTTCTAGGATTACCTGATATGTCTCCCAGTTTTACCTTAGTCTATATCAACCAAAGAAATGCTATACATACTTCTGGGATTACCTGATATGTCTCCCAGTGTTTACCCAAGTCTATATCAACCAAAGAAATGCTATACATACTTCTGGGATTACCTGATATGTCTCCCAGTTTTTACCTAAGTCTATATCAACCAAAGAAATGCTATACATACTTCTGGGATTACCTGATATGTCTCCCAGTTTTTACCTAAGTCTATATCAACCAAAGAAATGCTATACATACTTCTGGGATTACCTGATATGTCTCCCAATTTTTACCTTAGTCTATATCAACCAAAGAAATGCTATACATACTTCTGGGATTACCTGATATGTCTCCCAGTTTTACCTTAGTCTATATCAACCAAAGAAATGCTATACATACTTCTGGGATTACCTGATATGTCTCCCAGTGTTTACCAAGTCTATATCAACCAAAGAAATGCTATACATACTTCTGGGATTACCTGATATGTCTCCCAGTTTTACCTTAGTCTATATCAACCAAAGAAATGCTATACATACTTCTAGGATTACCTGATATGTCTCCCAGTTTTACCTTAGTCTATATCAACCAAAGAAATGCTATGGGTGCTATAAACAGTTTCAGATAAAAACTAGGGTATTTCCCAGTGAGATTTACATACTGATGGAATACCCTGCTATTTATATACCACTGAATGAAAAATTTGATTGTTTTTATGTTTAATGTGAAAACATATATTGAAGTTCAATTAAAATGCCACTTTGTCCAGATTTTCAAAAAAAAATGTTTTTGTGACTTCCTACTATATGGGAGGCAACTCCATAAACAGCTAATTTTCACCTGTTGCAAAAGCACTTTTATTTGTCAGGTAAGATAGCGTCTCGGAGCAGGAAAGCGTGCCCTGAAACTTCATTATCTAAAATCAGCCGGACAAGCTCTTCAAATACACCTTATTAGAAACCTCAAATATGTGCCCAGGTTATTGATCCATGGGCCCAAAGGTGGTATGTTTTAAGGTTTTACGGAAATGCCTCATTTGCAGCTTATAACTTGTACCAATTTGCATTTTCAACCAAGAATTGTTGGAATTTTTTTTATTTATTAAAAATTCATGGAATTATCTTTCCGTTGATGTATAGATATCTATATAACGATGAATATTTGACTTCTATATGATGGCTCCAATTGTTCATGCCCTGTTTCATAATGACGTCACATAAAAACTATTGATTGCACCCTTAAGGCCTCAGAAATATGCACAAAAATCTAATTTTTCTGTTTAAGATTTTGCAAAACAGCTCAGGTGCAGGGTTGTTTTCAGCATACACATATCATTTGTCATTTTAGTGACCATTTATGTTCAATTGCTGGTTAGTCTTGTTTATTTGATGCACAAACATTTGTCAAGTATCTCATGTTATTGAGTCGAATGAGAAAGGCAATTTTACCATGCATTTTACAATGTTTTTGAGATAATAGTCACATATAATTTTATGTCCATTTGTTTCATTACAAGTCCGAAGTGTATGAAACTGAATTTTCCGATGAAGAACAGCAATATTTAAAGTCAACTTTTTAGATTTAATATTATTAATAGCTGTCAGATTTGGTATGGAGCAACAAACGCAGATTGATATGGCATTATAAGACCAACTTTTCGAGGCAAAAAGCAAAATTTCACTGTACACCTCCTTCATTACTTTTTAGCAAATAATTGCAAATTTCTAATATCAGTCACCATGTTTCACGTTTATGCCACAGAAAGAGTTGTTTAAATATTGATCATTTATCCTTGGAACCTGTTATAATATTGAGAGAAACCAGTGTAAACCTTTTAGTACATGTCAAGGACATAATGGTTTTAAAACTGTATATTTTGAGGTAAGGAAAAAAAAAACAGTTCAGTTGGTTTCATATTTTAATTATTTACATTGATTCCATAGTTATGGATTTCATTTATATCATTACAACCGCTACTATACATTGAACCTAGTCTTACTCTTCTGTTCTGTCTTTTACACTTTGCCAAAATTTTTGAATTTTATATTTTGCTGTTTTTTCTTTGAGAATAGTAAAGAGCGATTATATCTTTTCGTATCATAAATTTAAAGAACGGAGCACATTTAGAAAAGTCAAGTCCAAGAGATTTAGCCAATAAGATAGAAGATTTTCCAGTTCCAAATGTAGAGGAGTGACATGCAGAATGACTTTAAACCATGAAAATTTCTTTTATGTAGTACAGATTTTGGAGCATATGTGAAGACACGGTGATGCAAGCTCTCACACTGATTTGTTGTGTGAAGACTAGAAATTTTATTTAAAACATCCAAAGAAAGAGACTTATTTAATGCAGATTCTATTTTTTTTTGTCTACCACACTAAGATTCAAATAAACTTCATCCGGCAAGAATTTAGTATTATAAGTGTCCAAATGTGAACATCAGGCTACATAATTTTCTTTGCAATTTGCATGATTTCCGCTAAAACAAGAAACAATATTTGTGATTTCCGACTGTGCTAAAGTTTCACAATTATGTTCTGTAATAATTTGTCAATACACAATAACTCGAGTCTTATCCTAGATCGAATGCAAGTAGCCAATCTTTGTGGAAAAAAGTCTCTGTCATAACCAGGTTGTAATTTAGAAAAGTTAAATTTTTATATACTTTTGAACAGTGCGATTCGATGTACAAAACATTGATAGTACCGGATGGAGTTACCAGACTTTTTTCCAAATTCTCTCACAACTTTACTCAATTGAGCACTTGCATCACTGGTCACAGATTTCACTTTTAAAATTTTATGATCATTCATTTTTTGTAAAATTTTTTCGGCAAGTTTGCCTTCACTAGAAGAAATGGTTTCTTCAGAACTATAAGTTTTCTTACATTCATTATGACTACAATTTATTTTCTTGTTGCAAAGTTTGTTAGCGGTTGACATTGTCATAAGTAGATTAAGTCCAGTATTTTTTTCAATTAGTGGGCAAAAGGACTGTGTACCGGCCTCATATCCGACTTGGTTTCTGTTGTTATAGGCCGTGTCAGTCTCCACATCAACTTCATTTTCTTTTCCTATGCAGTTATTAAATTCTTGAACAAATTGCTGATTTTTTATCATTGCCGCTTCATTTAATTCTATCATTTTGTCACATTGTTTGTTGACATTTGTAGATATTAACTGTAAACTTGGTACCTTGATGTTAAGACATGCTAGGGCCATTTGTAAATCTGTACCTCCCATTTTTGTTTTTAGTACTGCAAGAGTCATTGCCTCATGGAGGTAACCAGAAGCTGGTCCTCTGCTTTTTTTTTCACATTCAGTGTAAACTTTACAGGACCTTATGTCAAAATGGCATTTCTCACACATGGCACGAAGAGAAATACATAAGCCCATGCGCTTTGAAATAGCCACATCTACTTTTGAATGGTTCCTACACCTGTGTTTTATGCACTTTTTTATAAAATCCTTTAACTTTGAAAAATTTACTATGATGTTTTCAGAACAGTCCTCCTGTTCTTCAGTTTCCTCCTTATAGGAATGACGCGTCGCAGTCTTGTTGGCAATGTATTGGCTGCACCCTTATGCTGTGTCAGTGCAGCTTCATAAATTTCCATTTCAGGTCTAGTGACTCTGATGTTTGCAGCATTTGAAGGATCTGCTTCAGCACCCAATTCAAACTGTAACTTATTGTTCCAAGGTGTGTAACCTTTGTTGAAGTTATTTTTTTCTCCTCAGTTTTTGTTTTTCCTCCTATCTTGGCCAGGCATTTTGAACTTTTAATTTTAACTTTGTTTCAAATGAAATTTTTGGTCTGCTATTGATGACGCCACAAATGTCGCTATGACGCCAAGATTGTCTCAATGATGTTAATAGACAATAGCAGATTTATTTTATTTATATATGTTGAGAAAATTTTATAAAATTGTCAAGCGCAAATGAAATATTGTTTAATCTTTTATTTTACTTTCTTCATTGTGTGCGAATTTGCAAATTTGAAATTAAAGGATTATCTCCCCTTGACCACAAATGAACTCTATAATATAGAGATGTGTATTTTTATTTGTTGATAATAAAATGAAAAAGTTGATTATTCATGGCTCAATATGTCATATTAGAATTTCTTTACTAAGTTGACTGTCGTTTATTGTTAGATATTGGCTTTTCATTGTTTTATGTTTTATTATGTTAAAATCCTGGTTTATGTGTACACCACTTTAACCATACAGTGCAATTATATGGCCAGAATTCATTGTGTTTGACCTTTTCTAGAAGTTGATGTCTCTGTTGATCATGTTATCTATTTCATTCAACAGAAGAATGAGTTGCAATAAATAATGTCTTCACAGATTTAATATTCAGATTTTTCATTTTATTGCCTCATAGAAGGTTTGATGCATTGCAAACTAAAATGACAATATCGCAGCCATTTTTCACCAAAATACAAGTTCAAGGCACCAAAAGCTTGAAATGACACTGGGTTTGCAACTTGATGCACAAATGGGTTATTAAAAGACATGCTTACTGGTTAAGGGTGCTATAAACAGTTTCGTATAAAAAACTAGGGGTATTTCCCCAGTGAGATTTTCATATTGAAGGAATTCCCTGCTATTTATATACCACTGATGGAAAAATTTGATTGTTTTTATGTTTATTGTGAAAAACATATATTGAAGTTCAATTTCAATGCCACTTTTGTCAAGATTTTTAAAAAAAAATGTTTTTGTGACTTTTTATATGATGGGAGGCAACTCCATAAACATCTGATTTTCACCTGTTGCAAAAGCACTTTTATTTGTCAGGTAAGATAGCTCCTTTCGGAGCAGGAGAACGTACCCTGAAACTACATGATCTAAAATCAGCCGGACAAGCTCTTCGAAATACATATTATTAGAAACCTCAAATATGTGCCCAGGTTATTGATCCATGGGGCCAAAGGTGGTATGTTTTTAAGGTTTTTTACGGAAAAATGCCTCATTTGCAGCTTATAACTTGTACCAATTTGCATTTTCAACCAAGAGTTGTTGGAATTATTTTTATTTATTAAAAATTCATGGAATTATCTTTCCATTGATGTATAGATATCTATATAACTATGAATATCTGACTTCTGCATGATGGGTCCAATTGTACATGCCCTGTTACATAATGACGTCACGTAAAAAACTATTGAATGCACCCTATACTTACTTCTGGGATTACCTGATATGTCTCCCAGTTTTACCTAAGTCTATATCAACCAAAGAAATGCTATACATACTTCTAGGATTACCTGATATGTCTCCAAGTTTTTACCTTAGTCTATATCAACCAAAGAAATGATATACATACTTCTGGGATTACCTGATATGTCTCCCAGTGTTTACCCAAGTCTATATCAACCAAAGAAATGCTATACATACTTCTGGGATTACCTGATATGTCTCCCAGTTTTTACCGTAGTCTATATCAACCAAAGAAATGCTATACATACTTCTAGGATTACCTGATATGTCTCCCAGTGTTTACCTAAGTCTATATCAACCAAAGAAATGCTATACATACTTCTGGGATTACCTGATATGTCTCCCAGTTTTTACCTGTCTATATCAACCAAAGAAATGCTATACATACTTCTGGGATTACCTGATATGTCTCCCAGTTTTACCTAAGTCTATATCAACCAAAGAAGTGCTATACATACTGCTAGGATTACCTGATATGTCTCCCAGTTTTACCTTAGTCTATATCAACCAAAGAAATGCTATACATACTTCTGGGATTACCTGATATGTCTCCCAGTGTTTACCTAAGTCTATATCAACCAAAGAAATGCTATACATACTTCTGGGATTACCTGATATGTCTCCCAGTTTTTACCTAAGTCTATATCAACCAAAGAAATGCTATACATACTTCTAGGATTACCTGATATGTCTCCCCATTTTTCTCCTGAGTTTATATTGCCCAAAGAAATGCTATACATACTTCTAGGATTACCTGATATGTCTTCCAGTTTTCATAGAAGTTTATATTGCCTATAGAAATGTTACCCTTTCTGTGATAACCAGCACTTATCCCTAAAGCAATACTAAATGTTTACTGACAAAGTTTTATCTTAATATTCATCACCACTCTTTAACAACATCAAATCAATGTATAATGTCTAACAGCTGGTACAAATTAAAAAAAAATTTCAAATTCCATCAAATCAATGTATAATGTATAACAGCTGGTACAAATTAAAAAAATTCAAATTCATAAATGTATGTATTGTCAGTATTTTTTTCTCTCTCTTAAAAGTACAAAATAAAATACATTAAGGTCACTTACATATAGAAAGTAAACCATTTCGAGAATTTTCAGGAATGAGGGTTACAGGTGTGTCTTTATAGGTAGCTCAATTTAAATAAAATATATCTATTTCAAATTTTTCTGACCTTCTTTAACATTCATAATACAATTGTAAAATGTATCAAATTGAACACAATATATTAAAATAATCTATATATAGGAAATATAGATTTTGTCAGCTTTTAAATTTTCTTCCAGGTTAATTAGATTGATTGATTGTTATTTGCTTAAGGTCCAGTGGCAACAGGTTAATTAGATGTTTTATTTCAAATAATTAAAAATGCTGGTAAAATTTTTTATGACTTATAACATCCAGTTACAAATATTTTATACATATTCAGGACAAGATCAAAATTAAACAATAAATTCATCAGATAGGAACCTTCTGCACAGAAGGTTGACAAAGGGTAGAAAATGTGGGGAAGAACTTTCTGTCCAAGTTCCAGAACATTTCATGAAGGTTAAACCAGAGTTATTGATGTCTAAAAATTAGTCTTTTTATAAATAAAAAAATAAAAATTGAACAATATTTCAAAAATTTTGCTCTGGATACTATCTTTCAATCATATAGTTGGAGGGATATAAAAAGTGTTGTCCCCCTCCCCCATATATTTTTTCCTGGAATAGCCCTAAATGTACCTGATTCGAAATATGACTTGTATTTAAGTTAAGCTAAGCTGATTAGAAGATTATCCATAAACTGCATTAGTACATATACATACATCTTCTTCTGTGATGAATTCTTCTTCTTCATCATCTCTGTATTTCTAAAATAAAATAGTCTCATGATGTGTATAGAACTCTTAGTGCTTTCAGCATAGCAAATGACAGGCCTATATAAGAATTAATTTTTATGGGAAGTTTCTGTCAATAAATCTTTCTGTGCTGGGGTCTGTTGTTTACCTTTCTGCTTTGTTTCTTTTTCTTTGGGGGGTAGATTGCCATCGTGTTTCTGTCTTAACATGACTTGTTATTTTCTTTTATATTAATAAAAATGAGACTGGAAACAGGGAATTTGTCAAAGAGACAACAACCCGACCAAAGAGCGGAAAACAGCACAAGGCCACCAATGGGTCTTCAGCAAAGCCAGAAAATCCTGCACCCGGAGGCCAAATCCATGTTTTAGAGAAATTTATTATGCTTCACCAAAAACTATCAAACTGATTAGATTTAATTTCAATCATTATATATATAATTAAAGATAATAATATATATTTTACTTTGTAAATAAAATCAAAGAAGCTGTCCTCTTCTTCCTCCTCCCGAGTAAACCTTTGAGACTTTGGTTTTTTCCTGGACTGAAATCCTTAAAAAATAATAATAAATTATATATTTATGTTATCTAAATATTTGCTTAAAACAAATATTTGCATTTAACTGAATTGGCATATATCTAGAAAAAAAATTATTACATAATATTAAACATTTGTACTAAGTTTTTAATTAATGTGACCACACAGCCATTGTTAACTATCTTATACCAAAACTTGATCATCACACAGGATGGGGGAACATAAAAATGAACAGGGGGATATACAAACTGGAAGATATAATACCCTGTAGAATTGTAGGCCAGGTATAAAAATAATAATACCATTGGTTTAACTAATCTCCATCTAGAAAGAAAACTTTCTCAAAAAGGAGATCTCCCACTTCAAAATTTTGAAAAGTTGACACCTTTTATGCAGTACTCAAAACCTTTTCATTTTTCTGTTTACTTATAATATATACATTTATCTACTTGCTCAATCATATTATCCTCCCTTTTTTGCCAAAGTAATACTATCTATGCATGCATATGATAATATCAAAATTAACACGCACATTAGTATCTAAAACAAAATACAGATTTTATAGATATGATAGTATCATGTTGAATTGTATTGTAATTTAGTTGTCATCAGCTGTTTATCTGTTATACTTTTTGCTCTTTTAAACAACATAGTGTATGTTTACAAAATACAATAAAAGGCATTGTAGCAAACAATCTGTAACTTCAAAAAATCTTAAAAGATCATCCTGAAAATGCCTAAAATATTTGCCACTGAACATTAAGCAAACAATTATATGTACAAATATGACATTGAATTGAAAAATGAAGCATATATATGTTATGAATACTTACAATATGGTTGTTATACAAATTTATTTTTTCAGAAATTTTTAATGAACATTATAAATGTTTACTTAATCTCCATCTTCAGATGTTCATAAAGATCACCCAGAATATGCCTGAAATATTTGCCTCTGAACATAAAGCAAACAACTATCAATCTATCTTTAAGAGGTCAGATTTCATGTATTATAAAGTCATTTACTACATTTTGATTCCAGAACGTTTCAAATAAATAGATTCTATCAAGGTTTTGGAGTATTATTAGTTACATAGTGTGCTAGGGACCTAATACGATGTATATGGGGTCAGTAAATTCCATTTGGGTGAGAGCAAAGCTTGAATCCCCATATGGAATTTACTGACCCCATATATATCATATAAGGTCACTAGCACACTGTGTAACAAATTTATCTTACCCACTTTCTTAACATGTGGTATTTAGACTAGTGGCCTATCAAAGTGATCAAGTCTTCAATACTTAGTATTAAGAACCTACTTCAATTGGTCTATACAAAAACAAATGCCAACAATAAAAACTTGTTAGCTTTAAATGTGTTTTATGAATTTATTTCAATCGTTCATCATCATTTTCTTCGTCTGTTGAAACCTTTCAGATTTTTCCCCAACACCGTGTTGTTTTTATAAAGGGACGTAACACCACCACTTACCAGTCAAGGATATAACTCTATAGGGTTATTAAAGAAAAATAATATACATTTGTTATTGTGGACTAAAAAATCAAAGAACTGTGATAACATATGTATGTTACATGTTTCAAAGGGACAATATACATCATTAGTTTTGTTAAAATGTATACAAGTTCTATTGATATTACTATTGTCTTTATGTATACCTAACTATAGAAAAATATAACAGTTCATAGTTTGCCAATCATGCATAGTACACATATGTTATTACAGAAAAAATATGCCTGTAATAACTAAAGGGTGTTATTACAGCTTCTCTACATCACTCCAAAGCATTTGCTCAGACATACATCATGCTTAATTACAATGTATTTTAATTTAT
The DNA here is from genome assembly GCA_017311375.1 of Mytilus coruscus. NCBI lineage: Eukaryota > Metazoa > Mollusca > Bivalvia > Mytilida > Mytilidae > Mytilus > Mytilus coruscus. The sequence continues at coordinate 5,875,915 of CM029599.1, read as the reverse complement.
TGTAAGAAATAATGATCAGAGCATGTGATGAGGTTCTGTGCAAGCTTCCCAGTGATTCCCAAGTCTCTCATATAATAAGCTACATGCCTTTAATAACTAAGCCTTGTTATTACAGCTAAGTTTATCCCTTAAAAGCCTCATCTCATTGATTTAACATGGTTAATGAAAACTGTATTAATTTAATTTCGAAAATTAGTTATCAAGGATTATGCATTTAGTTTCTGCGCAAAGTTTCAAGAGTTCCCTAGAGCCCACTAAAAATCAAAATGTTTATGATTAATTTTACAAATAACAAACATATGTTATTACAGATTTAGAAAATTTAATGATTAGAGTAGACAACTCATGAAAGTATCTGTAATAACACATGCAAGATATTTTCTGTAATAACCCTAAAGAGTTATATCCCAGACTGCTAACGGTGAATTGAAATAAGCCCAGCCTACTAACCCCATATAAGGTATACACGGTCACCACACGGTTGCTTTTAACCAATCATATTCCTAGAAATGTATAGGAGGTAAGATAATTGAACATATCTCTCTCTGATTTATCAGTGTGGCACAAATTTCCTTTGTTTTTGCATTATTTTTCATGACATGTTTTTTCCATTATTTTTCAATATTTCTGTCAAGAGTACATTCAGTATGTCACTATATAAATACGAAACTATTTATAGCTAGAAGCTTCAAGAAGTGTATTTTTTATCTTTTTTCCATTCATTTAACTCTGTGAAGTAATAAATGTCACTAAAAATAGAAAACTAGTGGCTCTAAGAATTTTGCAATTCTCATCTTCCTTTAATACATTATTCTTCAAAGTAAAAGATGTCACTATAAATAGAAACCAAAAGACTCCAAGGAGCCTGCATTTCTCTCCGTAGATGTCCTGAAAAAAATTTGTAAGGGTTCCACGGAACCCAGTGTCTTGTCTACTTTTGCTGTTAATTGCAGACTCAACAAAAATGAGGAAAAAAATAATAACAATATTCCTTTTGATACAATCTTTTGATTGTAAGAAGCTTCTGTCCAAGTTTGGTAAAAATCCAGGATAGTTTATGAATCTAATAAATGTTTTAAATCTTTAACTGCAGACTGTATGTAATGTTAACTGGAAGAAAAACTAAGTCCATTTATAAGTAAATACGGATAGACAGGTACAAAATTTTAACAAAATTTCCTTCTAGATACTAGCTTTTGATCATAAACAAGCTCCTGACCAAGTTTGGTACAAATCCAGGATAGTTTAAGAAAGTTATTAAAATTTTAAAAACTTTAACCACAGAGTGAATGTAATGTTAAAAAATGGAATTTTGTTTTTTACAAATTTACTTCTGGATACTATCTTATGATCATAAACAAGCTTCTGTCCAAGTTTGGTAGAAATCCATGATAGTTTAAGAAAGTATTTAAAATTTTAAAAACTTTAACCACAGAGTGAATGTAATATTTCCTGGCAGAAAAACTAAGTCCATTTATAAGTAAAATACAGAAAAACAGGATTTTTTTTTACAAAATTTAATTCTGGATACTATCTTATGATCATAAACAAGCTTCTGTCCAAGTTTGCTAGAAATCCAGGATAGTGTAAGAAAGTTATTAAAATTTTAAAAACTTTAACCACAGAGTGAATGCAATGTTTCCTGGCAGAAAAACTAAGTCCATTTATAAATAAAATACGGAAAAAGGGGATTTTTTTTTACAAAATTTACTTCTGGATACTACCTTATGATCATAAACAAGCTTCTGTCCAAGTTTGGTAGAAATCCAGGAGAGTTTAAGAAAGTTATTAAAATTTCAAAAACTTTAACCACAGACTGAATTTTTGTAGACGCCGATGACAGAATGTAGGATCGCTATGTCTCGCTTTTTCGACAAAAGTTGAATGCTCAACAAAAATGGGGTCAGTAGGTGGGCATTTTTTGGGGGGGTCAAAATCCAGAAAAAATTTATATGTTCACAGAGTCTGGTTCCATAATTATACACGCCAATACTGGAAGTTCGCCAGTTTATATGTTTGGCTTTAAAATAAACACACATGCTGCGTTTTAGTTAAATTTGTTGCATTCTATAAAGAATGTATTGCATTTTTAGCCTTAGTGGGTACTTTTGATGGAAATTCAGATGACAGAAGTCTGTGAATTTAATGATTGAAATTCACATTCCACAAAATGGAATTGTTTAAAAATTATTTTCAGAAATGGAAAAAATGTTCTAGGGTCGAGGGGTTTAAACTAGGGTCAGTCAGGTAACTGGAACCACACATATATTTGTTTTCATCAACTATCAATGAGTTTCAATGACTGTGAAGGGTAAACATAAGCAATTAAAAGTACAAGTATTCATATTCCATGAAATTACTTTGCATACAGGGCTTTAGGTAAACTATGCATACTGTTTACTGTGAATTTATGCTGAGTCATCATATGTAAGGCCCAGGATTTTCTCAATCTTCATGAAATATTTTATAAAACTTTATATTTGGGTTAATTTCATTAAAACCTCTGAAGATAAACAAGACTTGGTAAATTCTACATGTTAATTTTTTTTACCCAATATAAATACACAAGAGTGCACACTCTGAAATGTCTCGCCTTCTTTACTAACCATTGATTTTATGTTGATAGTCCTAAATATAAAGCTTTACTACAAGTAACACATAAACTTAACATGATCCAAGAAAATGAGGTCAAGGTCAGATAAACCAAACGAGAAATACATGTACACCTTACAATCATTCAAAAAACCAAACATAGTTGACCTATTGCTTATAGTCTCTAAGAAACAGTCTTAAACAAGAAAACTTAACATTGACCAATGAACCATGAAAATGAGGTCAAGGTCAGATGAACCATGCCAGACAGACATGTACACCTTACAATCAATGTATGCATTAAATATAGTTGACCTATTGCGTATAGTATCTAAGAAACAAACTTACCCAGGAAAACTTAACATTGACCAATGAACCATGAAAATGAGGTCAAGGTCATATGATACCTGTCAGACAGACATATACACCTTACAATCCTTCCATACAACAAATATAGTTGATCTTTTGCTTATAGTTGAAGAAAAACAGACCAAAACACAAAAACTTAACACTGAGAAATGAACCGTGAAAATGAGGTCAAGGTCATATAAAACCTGCAAGACTGACATGTACATCATAAAATATTTCCATACACCAAATATAGTTGACCTATTGCATATAGTATTAGAAAAAAAGACCGAAACTCAAAAACTTAACTTTGACCACTGAACCATGAAAATGAGGTCAAGGTCAGATGACACCTACCAGTTGGACATGTACACCTTACAATCATTCCATATACCAAATATAGTAGACCTACTGCTTATAGTATCTGATATATGGACTTGACCACCAAAACTTAACCTCGTTCACTAATCCATGAAATGAGGTCGAGGTCAAATGAAAATTGTCTGACGGGCATGAGGACCTTGCAAGGTACGCACATATTAGATATATTTATCCTATTACTCATAATAAGAAAGAAATTAACATTACAAAAAATGTTGACTTTTTTTTCAAGTAGTCACTGAACCATGAAAATGAGGTCAAGGACAATGGACATATGACAGACGGAAACTTCGTAACATAAGGCATCTATATACAAGGTATGAAGCATCCAGGTCTTCTAGCTTCTAAAATATAAACCTTTTAAGAAGTTAGCTAACGCCGTCGCTGGATCACTATCCCTATGTCGAGCTTTCTGCGACAAAAGTCGCAGACTCGACAAAAACTAGATGCTCCAATGAGTCTGTATCTCTCCCCTTCCTTTTATGTATGACTCTATTAATAAATCAAAATGTTGGAAAATCATAAAAAATGTATTGCCATGAAGTCTACTAGAAAGGGCTTAATGCAAAAAAGTATCTGCAAAATTAAGATGGTTTACAGCATTGTCAATTGATAAATTATTTCAAGGTAAAGAATGTTTATAACAAACATAAAACTATGGTACTTACTTCTTTGAAATACAAATTCTCCAAATACATCAACAAACAACTTTCTGAAGAACCAAGACTGAAAAAAAAGAACAGAAATCCATTCTTAATACAAAATAATTACATGCCCATAAAAGAAAACAAAGGCAAAGGAGCTGAATTTCGATTGGCAATAAAATGATTTGATTAATTCACCAGAATAAGACAGTACATGTCTGTCTTTATTCATGTCAGGTTCAGGTAAAGTGCTTTTGTATAGAAGTAAAATTCATGTTTAATCGTCTATCATTTAACAATATTAAGTTTTGTAGATTTTTATCACTTTAACTCAGGTTAACACTTTCAATTCTATTTAATATGTTATTAAACACCACAATAATATTGTCAGTTATGCTGAAATAATAGTTCTTGAATGCTGGTAGATTTAGGAACTTTTAAGGGAATACTTTTCTGTACAACCCTCATGAAGAACAGAAAGTTTGGACAGGCAATAAAAATCCTCAAAAAAAATACTTGGAGAAATACAAAAGCTAAAACCATTTAACAATTTCAAATTTCAAATAAATAAGATTTATATAAATTTTCAATCATATGATCCAAGAGTAGCTGCTGAAACTTTATCCTTAAAAACCCAACTTCATATATGCAATAAATAAAGTATATGTGATGTTTTTGAATAGCAATGTAAATGCAAAACAACATACGGCATAGCTTTCTTCATCGTCTTCTTCCAGATCTTCATCAGTAAAATCTTCTTCTTCGTCTTCACTGTCATAACAGTACTGACATCCACAACTTTGACAACACCCAATTATCCTGTCAACTAGAAAATAATATCAGTCTGTTACAACTAATGCCATCCATGTGTTGACATCTTGCTAGTGGTCAATTCTAATTTAATTTTATCAGGAACTGCTTTTATACAGGCTGTAAGAGACCTGCATTGCTTATCTGGCTCCAATTTATTACCATGACTAAAAATGGAAAAATGTTTGACAAGAATATCTATCCATAGAAAAGAAAGAACTTTTCAAACAGCTGGTTCCAGGAAGCTTGATAAATTCTAAGACTATTGTCAGTACAAATATGATGTCTTTTTGTTGTCCTGTTGTTGGTTTTCTGTCAAATTGACATAAACCACACTCTTCCTTTTATTCATATATCTGATTAATATACAAAACATACATTTATAATTACATTACATGTATGTTTCAAAAAATCCATACTTTTGATTGGCTGAAAGCAATCATGAGGCATTCCAATATCAAATTATATTTCTCCATACAATTTCACATTCAAGACAGCAAGTGCTTCTCGTGACGATGTCACAACAATGCATAGGAAAACTAACGAACAATTTGTTATAACTTGTAATTTCATGGCTGAATAGTATAACAATATAATTATAAGATTGAACGCTTCTTTTTGTAATTTTATAGGGTTATAAAAGTGTTGATTGTGCACACATTTTTGCAGAAGTGCTTTATACAAAATGTACTTATACACCCCAATAAAATTACAAAAAGAAGCTTTCAATTCTGAAGTATTAGTATGCACAAACCTGCATATTTTCTTGTTAGCTGAAAATAGGCTTGACTAAGTCTCTGGAATGTTTCCGTTGCACCAGCATCATCTGGATTCTAGAAAATCAAAAGAGATGCTCAATCTGTCATAAAAAATCAGCTATATACTTTCATAAACTGTTAACACAGAGATATGTCTCGCCTATTTGTTATTTTGATAATGCAAATGTTGAAATTAAAATAGCAATACTTTAACATGTTAGTTATGCAAATATTCAAAGTCAATGAACCATGACTGAAGGTACAGGGCTAAACAATCTCCATGGAAATGAGATGTGCCAATGCTAATACAACTGCAAACCAAATACCACTGACGTTCCTTTAAACAAACCTAAACACAAACATTAACTTGTAAACTATGTAAAAGTTTCAAAGTCAATGAACCATAATTAGGGGTGGGGTTATATAATCTCCATTGAAATGAAACTTGCAAATGCCAATACATTTGCATAGCGAATATCATTGACTTAACATTAGTGGTTCATCTTAAACTGACCTAATCACAAACTAATACATGTAAACTAAGCAAAAGTTTCAAAGTCAACAGACCATGACTGAGGGGTAAGGACCAAATATTCTCCATGGTAATGAGATGTGCTAATGCTTATACAACTGCATACCAATTATCATTGACCTACCGCTAACAGTTTCCCTTAAACTGACCTAATCACAAACTAATACATGAAAACTAAGCAAGAGTTTCTAAGTCAATAGACCATGAATGAGGGGGCGGGGCCAAATAATCCCCATTGAAATGAGATATGCCAATGCTTATACAACTGCATACCAAATAGCATTGACCTACCACTAGTGGTTCCCCATAAACTGACCTAATCACAAACTAATACATGAAAACTAAGCAAAGTTTCAAAGTCAATAGACCTTGACTGAGGGGCGGGCCAAATAATCTCCATGGTAATGAGATGTGCCAAAGCTAATACAACCGCATACCAAATATCATTGACCTAACACTAGTGGTTCACCATGAACTAGACCTAATCACAAACTAATACATTGTTGATGCCGCCGCTGTCGCCGCCGAGGAAACAGCATACCTATGTCTCGCTTTTGACTCTGTCAAGGCGAGACAAAAAGTACTCATAATGACTTATTACCAATAGGCAGGACTTAAAATTGATACTGAATCAGCCCAGTTATCAAGTAAAACATAGTTTAGTTATATCCTTGAAAATATTACTTAAAACTCTTCATGCAACCTGTTTGAAAAAAATATTTCATGAGTTTTCATCATGAAGGATAGTTTGACAGTTACCCGGTAATATTTCTAAATGAAACTGCAAAGCAAACAAAATGATTGAAATTACATTGAACACTGAACAAAACTGTTTCAATGTAAGGGAGCTACCATTTGATTTTTATTGGGGGCCTAGGATGAAATTTGAAAAAGGCAGGACAGGAGTTTTGAGTTAAAAAAAAGGCAGGATGAGCAACTTGGCAAAAAAAAGAAGGCAGGATGACAGTTTATGTAAAAAGTCAGGATAAACTAATAACAAAAGGCAGGACCGAGTAGAGTGAAAAATAAAAAGGCAGGACAGAGATTACAACTAAAAAAAATGCAGGACAAAATTTTCATCCTAGCCCCCATAAAAATCAAATGGTAGTTCCTAAAATAAAAGAAACGGTTCCAATGTCCCTGTCTAGCACATGTTTTATCTGTCCATGGGCAATAACTACAAAAAGAAACTTTTGGTTCTTTAAAAGTTTTATAAATATCTTAGTGAAATGTAGGCTTGAGAGTGCTTAATTCAATGCAGTTTTCCATAAAATTAATTAAAATTTCTAACGTGCATAACTCTTTTAAAATTATAATTGGCACTGATTTTCAAACTTGTCCTTGACATAGCTGAATATACCTTTGATATAAAATCTGACAAGAAATGTCCACTTGAGAGTACTTACAATGCAGTTTCCCATATATTTTATATTTCCAAAGGGCTTAACTCTTTTAATAAACTGCTGCGCCATGAGCGCATGATATGCCCATCACATTTTCAAAGAATAAAATTCAATAACTTCTCAATGTCATATCCGAAAATTTATAAAAAAAAACTAAAGGGAGGTTATCTTAATAGATATAAATCAGTCACCAAAGTTTAATGAAAACAGCTCAAAGCACTATAAGGATATTGTCCGAAAACTGGAAAGTCCCCTTTTTAATGAATAAAACCCATAAATAGAAAACGTAGCATCTGAAATTTATAAAAATCGAAAAGGAGCTTACGTCAATAGATATAAACAATTTACCAAAGTTTCATGAAAACTGCTGAAAGCATTTTGAGTTATTATCTAAAACTGGAAAATCCCCTTTTTAATGAACAAAACCCGTAACTAGTAAATGTAAAATCTGAAATTTATAAAAATCAAATGGGAGCTTAAGTCAATAGATATAAACAATTCACCAAAGTTTAAGGAAAACTGCTCAAAGCATTTTTGAGTTATTTTCAGAAAACTGGAAAATCCCCTTTTGTAATGAATAAAACCCAATAACTCGGAAAGCTAAAATTTAAAATTTATAAAAATCAAAAGGCAGCTCATGTCAATATATATAAACAATTCGCCAAAGTTTCTTGCAAATTGGTGAAAGCATTTTGAGTTATTGTACGAAAGCTGGAAAATCCCCTTTTGTAATGAATAAAACCCCAAAATTAGGAAATGTCAAATCTAAAATTTCTAAAAAGCGAAAGGAGCTCACGCCAATAGATATAAACAATTCACCAAAGTCTCATGCAAATTGGTTAAAGCGTTTTTGAGTTAAATGTCTGACATGTTGATAACGGACGGACAGACAGAGGTAAACCATACTACGTCCGTAAACGGGCGTACAAAAATAGTTGATTGGCATTGATTTTTAACTTGTCAGAGACATTGCTATAATAAACCTGTGATATAAATATGACAAAATCTGCTGAGAATTGTACATGTGAGATGGCTTACAATGAAATTTTCCATTTAATCTATATTTCCAAGGAGCACAACTCATTTAAAAAGGTTGATTGGCACTGATTTTCGAATTTGTTAGCGACATTGCTGATATTAACATTTGATAAAAATCAGCGAAAATTGTACATGTCAGAGTGCTTACAAGACCTGACAGACGGACGCACAGACTGAACCTTAATGTTGAACGACCCTGATGATGACAAAATCAAGGATCACTATGTCTCACGGTCATGACTTTCATTGTAGGTGAGACAATGATATCCTTAAGTTAGGTTATCAAAAGTTCATACCTTCTTTATACAAGAAAGTGAACAAAAGTAGTAACTGTTTTTATTGAATTTCAGTAACACCTACATCTTATATACTAACTTAAAAATCAAAGCTTAGGAGCTCTGAGAGAAAAGACAGCCATTGTTTCTATTTTTGGAGTATCAATATCTAGAGAGAAAAATGCTAGATTAGTTAAGCTAGCCACTGTGATATAATTTTAATTTCAATATGGTGGACGAGGTCAGATTATTAAAAATCTTTGTGAAGGCAACTTTATTTATACTCAAAATAACTAACTTAATAAAATGCAACTAAAATGACAACAAGAGTGCACTTTCTGAAATGTCTCGCCTGCTTTACTTGATTAAATTAAATTTCATACCATACACCAAATAAAGTTGGCCTATTGCATATTCTCAGATACTGCAAGCAAAGGGAGAAACAGACCTGATTGCCAAAATTGAACATTGACTAAATTAACGAACCATGAAAATGAGGTCAAGGTCTGATGACCTTACCAGACAGACATGTACACCTTACAATCATTCCTTACAACAAATATAGTTGACCAATGGCTTACAGTATTTGATAAATGGACAAAACCATGAAAACTTGCCAGACAGACATTTCTACCTAACAATCTCATTCCATGATATATACCAAATATAGTGTCCCTATGGCTTACAGATGGAACCCAAACAGGAATAAACTGTTATCACAGAGATATGTCTCGCTTTTGGTTATTTCGATAATGCAAACGTTGAAATTAAAATAGCAACACTTTCACATGTAAGTTTTGAAAATATTCAAAGTCAATGAATCATGACTGAAGGTACATGGCCAAACAATCTCCATGGAAATGAGATGTGACAATGCTAATATAACTGCATACCAAATACCATTGACTTATCATAAGTAGTTCGCTTTAAACAAACCTAAACACAAACTAATACATGTAAACTAAGCAAAATTTCAAATTCAATAAACCATAACTGAGGGGCGGGTCAAATAATTTCTATTGTAATGAGATGTACCAATGCTAATACAACTGTATACCAAACATTATTGACCTACCACTAGTGGTTCCCCATAAACCGACCTAATCACAAACTAATACATGAAAACTAAGCAAAAGTTTCAAAGTCAATAGACCATGACTGAGGGTGGGGCCAAATAATCTCCATGGAAATGAGATATGCCAATACTTATACAATTGCATACCAATCATCATTAACTTACCACGAGTGGTTCCCATAAACTGACCTAATCACAAACTAATACATGAAAACTAAGCAAAATTTCAAAGTCAATAGACCATGACTGAGGGGGCGGGGCCAAATAATCTCCATGGAAATGAGATATGCCAATGCTTATACAACTGCATACCAATTATCATTAACTTACCACTAGTGGTTCCCCATTAACTGACCTAATCACAAACTAATACATGAAAACTAAGCAAAAATTTCAAAGTCAATAGACCATAACTGAGGGACGGGGCCAAATAATCTCCATGGTAATGAGATGTGCCAATACTAATACAACTGCATACCAAATATCTTTAACTTACCACTAGTGGTTCACCATAAACTAGACCTAATCACAAACTAATACATTGTTGACGCCGCCGCCGTCGTCGCCGGAAACAGCATACCTATGTCTCGCTTTTTGACTCTGTCAAGCGAGACAAAAACTAAAAACATTGTCTAATGAATCAAAAAAAAAGGTCAAGGTCAGATGAAACCAGTCAGACGGACCTTACATTCATTCCATACACCAAATACAGCTAATTATCTGTTGCTTATAGTATCTGAGAAACAGACCAAACCACAAAAAACTTAACATTGACAAATGAACCATGAAAATGAGGTCAAGTTCAGATGAAACCTGTCAGTCGAACATGTACATCTTTCAGTCATTCTACACACCAAATATAGTTGACCTATTGCTTATAGTATCTGAGATACGGACTTGACAACGAAAACTTAACATTGATCACTGATCCATGAAATGAGGTTGAGGTCAGGTGAACCATGTCTGACGGATATATGTAGACCTTGCAAGCATCCAATATACCAAATATAGTTACCCTATAACTCATAATAGGGGAATATTTCACAGCGACAAAACAACTAAAACAAGCATTCTGAGAGTATTGCATGGCAATACAAAGTCCCCTACCAGTTAAAAATTCATTGCACTGGTGTTAACATAGTTAAACTATGTAATGAATATCAAATCATAATATTCAAGCATGATGAAAAAAAGTGTGTAAAACTGATAATTTGTGTCTGAGGACCATAATGCTGCAAAAAAAGCATCCAAAGACTGCACATAGGAGACAAAAAGATCATGGTTTAATGAATATTGATTAATATATTACGTCCATTATCACTGAACTAGTATATATATTTGTTTAGGGGCCAACTTAAGGACACCTCCGGTGCGGAATTTCTCGCTGCATTGAAGACCTATTGGTGACCTTCTGTTGTTGTCTGTTCTGTGGTCGGGTTGTTGTCTCTTTGACACATTCCCATTTCCATTCTCAATTTTATTATGATCTAAGAGACTGATCATTTTATTTCCTTAAGGGGACCTCGAAGAAAAAAATTCCAATTTTTCTTCTTTTTTTCAAGTCCCACCTTGAAGGAAAATAAATTCAAGACCCCTTCCAAAAGCCATGAATATTTCTACACCCCTCCAGGTTCCCTACAAATTTCTCAATACTTTAATACTGCCTGTTTCTGTATTGACCCAGTTATAGATTCAAGGTTATATTAGCTTAATGGCCCCCAGACTAAAGGGTTGAGGGCTAATACATATGATCATGAATCTTAGATTAAAAAACCCAAGAAACTTACTGTTAAATACATTGTAGGTACAAGAAATCACATTTCAGTCATTTGAACTTGCCTCTTCCCAGTCAAGATGAATTGTTTTGTCAATTCTATTGCTGAGATTTCTGATTTCCGTTCAGGTACTTAATCTATGCTAATGCAATTCTATTTATCTAGCAAACATAAAGTACTTGGGAAGAATATTCAGACATTATTTTTTTTGTCAACGGAATGATAATAAATTGAAAGTTCTACTCAGAAAGGTTGTGGAATGTTTCCGCAAATCGTAACAAAAATTAAATTTTTGTCATTAAAATTGTAAAATGTGTCTTCCAATTTCTTTTAGATACGTCTATTCCAGGTTAAGATACATCAAACATAATTTGGAAGCGAAAATTTGCCACCGGAAGTGAAAATCCTATAATGCTTTTCGGCCTTTTTCCTTTATCAGACTGGGCTGAAAAGCAATATTTACTCATGATTTATGTCAACAGGGCAACATCAACAGTATAACACATGCTGAATTATCTGTAATAGGACTGATTTGCTCATATCATTATGCCCCATTTATGGGCATTATGTTTTTTTTTTTGGTCTGTGCGTCTGTTCGTCCATTCCTTCGTTCGTCCGTCCGTCCATTGTTCCGCTTCAGGTTAAAGTTTTTGGTCAAGGTAGTTTTTGATGAAGTTGAAGTCCAATCAACTTGAAACTTAGTACACATGTTCCAAATGATATGATCTTTCTAATTTTAATGCCAAATTAGAGTTTTGACCCCAATTTCACGGTCTACTGAACATAGAAAATGATAGTGCGAGTGGATCATCCGTGTACTATGGACACATTCTTGTTTAATAAATATAAAGAGTACACAAGGAACAAAGTTGCATACATATAAATATTCAATGAGGTAGGAAATGGTAAGGGTACGAAATGACTATAATCATGATAATCATGACAAAAAAACGTCACCTATATCACAGTTTGTTAGCTTTTTGCTTTGCTCAAGGACTTATTAGTTATACGTCCTTGCTTTGCTTAAGTACCACGCGAAGATAGTTCTCCGTTTCATGAAGAAACTTCATTTATAATTATGTTTAATAAACAAATAACGATTTTATAATGGTACACATTTTCTGCGAATGATTTTAATACTAACGAATGATTTTAATACATTTTTTTGTACTAACGAGTAGAGGATATCCCTTCTTCTATGAAGTGTGGAATTCCCACCTTGACGTCACTAGGTTTGATATATTTGGAATATTTCGCAATACTGATTTTTCTGGTTTGTAAAAGAAACATAAATAGTGAAAGGGTTATTACTATTGATTGATTTTGAAAAAGCTTTCGATTCCATATCATGGGATTTTTGATGAATGTTTTGAAATTTTTCAATTTTGGCGAATGTATCATTAATTGGGTTAAAGTTCTTTATAATAATATCAACTCTGCTGTCATCCAGGGGGGGAACCTTTCAGATTTTTTTACTATTGGAAGAGGTTGTAGACAAGGTGACACGCTGTCTCCATATCTTTTTATTTTATGTGTTGAGATTCTGGCATTGGAAATAAGGGGAAATAGTGACATTAGTGGTATAAAGGTCACACGGGTTGAGCATAAATTGTCACAATTTGCTGATGACACCTCTTTGATTTTGGATGGGAGTGAAAAATCTCTGCAGGAATCACTATTAGAATTAGACTGGTTTGCAAAAATATCTGGACTGAATATTAACTTCACAAAAACACAAGTTATTTGGTTTGGGAGCAAAAAATATAGTACAGATACATTATGTCCTGACAGAAATCTGTCTTGGGGTGAAACTACTTTTAAATTACTAGGTATCAATTTTGATGTAGATCTTGAAAAAATTGTACAGATTAAAAATACTTTAAATCAATGGTCTAAAAGGAATCTAACTGTAATAGGTAGAATAACTGTGATTAAAACTCTTGTCTTGCCTATTGTAAACCATCTTATTATCTCTCTGCCAAACCCTTCAGATGATATTGTTAAGAGAATAAATGAACTTATTTATAAATACATATGGAACTCACCTATACATAGAGTTAAGAAGGATATCATAATCAAAGATTATTTGGAGGGAGGTTTGAAAATGCTTGATTTGAATATGTTTATTACAGCACTTAAATCAACATGGATTAGAAGGATTTTGCAGAGAGATAGTAAATGGCAAAATATTTTCATGTCAAATATAGATAAAAAAAAGTTGTTTAGTTGTGGTGTTGATTATATTAGAAAACTTTATATGACAGTTAACTATTTTGGAAAGATGTACTAAGATCCTGGGAAATGATTATTCCAAAAGAGAGAAACTTCACTTATGATTCATTTTTATCAAATCCACTGTGGCTTAATGATAATATTAAGATTGGTCATAAATCAGTAATTTATCAAGAATGGTTCAAAAGTGGTATTAGATTTGTAAATGATATAATAGACCAAAATGGATCTTATATTTCATTTGACCAATTTAAGCAAAACTACAACATTAACACAGATTTTCTTAAATTTAACAGTGTTATTTCGGCAGTGAAAGAAGCATCAAAATCTTTCACTAAAGGATCTTATAAACTATGTTGTCCTTTTATACCATCATGTCTACAAGTATTCTTAAAACATTATAAAGGATCAAAAGATATGTATTCTGTACTGACTAGAAATAATGTTATTCCTACTGGACAGTTAAAGTGGATTAAAATTTTAGGTGAACAGAATCTGAACTGGAAAAATGTTTTCAGACTGCCTTTTGCTGTTACTTAAAGTAGTAAACTACAGTGGTTGCAATATAGGATTAACCATTGCATTATTGCAACAAATCAGTATTTAGTTAAAATAAAACTGACTGATGATCCTTTATGTACATTTTGTAAATCAGAAAACCAGTCTATAGAACACCTAATTTGGAATTGCAATACTGTACAAAATTTTCTACAGGATATTGATAACTGGTTCCTTTCCGTGGAATAAGTCTCCCAATGAATAAATTAAACTTTCTTTTTGGAGACTTATCCAAGATATTCCCCAACAACCCATACAACATGATTTTTCTTTATATTAAACAATATATGTATAATTCTAGATGCTTTAAAAAGAATCTCTCATTGCAAGCAATTATAATAAAGCTGAAAGATATGTATAAATTAGAGAGTATGATAGCTGTAAAAAATAAAAAGATAACTGAATTTGACAATGTATGGAATGTTTTTGAAAAACTGTTATTGAATACTAGCTAATGTCTATTTTTGTTACAACTACTTATAACTACATGTATTTACTTATTATCTATTTTAAAGAAAATATTATTGTCATGTTATGTCCTTGATCTGTGTTGATGGCTGTTAAGAAAGAAATATGTATAGTTATTTTTTCAAATATTATTCAACATGAATATGTTACATTTAAAATTTAAAAAAAAAAATATAGATAGGGATGTAACTGGATAATCATTTTTTTGTTTTTTTTTTTTTTTTTTTTTTCCTCCTTCTTCTACATTTTCAACTCCTATCTGTTAATTATTATTATTTATTTATTTATTTTATTAATTTTATATTTTTGAACATTTTCTTTTGATCTATTCTATAGAAAATGTCAAATATTTCAATTATGATGTATTTATAGTAATGACATTGTATATATCTTACATGTAATATATTGTGTGTATGTCATGTATATGTTTTAATTGTTGGAAATAAAAAAAATCAAAATTAAAAAAAAAAAAATAAATAGTGAAAGAGAAAGCTCGAGATACGATAATTTCATGAGAAACAGAAGGGAAATGTGTAACACAGTGTTTAAAGTCAATCTGTTCATTTGTTTACCTCCTTCTCATCAAATCAGTATGAAATTTTGAGGTGTTTCGAACTATAAAATACAAAATGGTTGATGTGAGAGGCTTGGAAAGTAGAAACTCTGGCCAGCCATATAGGGATTTGACGGCTTGAAGCCCTCTTTACCCAAAAAATCATTTATATTTTTGTAATAATAAACCCATGAATAAAACAAACCTTGTCTGGATGATGTTGTAATGCAAGTTTCTTGTATCTTTTTTTAATTTCATCTGAAAAAAAAAAGAAATCTTTAAAGAAAACAAGATATATTGATTTCATGTTTATCACTATTTAAGTGGACCTTGATACATGTATAATGATTTTCTAAGAAAGTTTCAGAATTGTCAGAAAATTTCTGTGATTTTTCTAAAAAAAAAAAACAACCCAAAAACAAGAGTGTGTTCACTTTGAAAAATTATTAATCTCTATCAAAATCAAATTTTATTTTCTACATTGACAATTTTACTTGAAATTTGTTGTTAAGGTTCAACATGAAGATACTGACAGATATGGCTGTCCAAGACTGTTGGAACGTAAAGCGTAACTACATGTGCCACCATCACTAACAGTATGACTTCCTGTAACTATTTGATATATCGTAACTACAGTATGTTATACATAAAAGAATACTGAACTGTACAAAAGCATTTTTTTAGAGTAACAAGAAGTATACAACTCAAAACTTAACAATGACGCTGTGTTTAAACTACAAAATTTTGAGTACAGACACAGTACCTGTGTACCTGGAAAAAATTTAAAGCATGGCTAGACTTCACCTAGGTATTAAACTTACTTTAAATAAATCAAATATAAACAGTAATAACTGTCCTTTCCTACATTCATATATTTCAGTTTTACACAGGAAACTGTACACAAAAATTTACAACAAAAGGGATGATTTTTCGTTCCCTATTGTTAATTTTCCTTTTTTGGACGGTGATTTTCTTTGGCCCCATCTTAGTGTGTTTATATAGCCCAACTTGTTCACTATTCCGTGTTTGTAGTGTTGTTTTGGACTTCAATGATGGTAATCCATGACGTATTACTGGTGAATTATTAAGTCAAAGGATTTCCTTACCATTACTAAATTCTTTCATAGATACAAAGATTTGCTTTGGAAGTTTGACTGTACCTGTAGAAAACTTATACAAAACAGAATAGATGTCTTTACACTAAATCCATCGGATGTTGGATGTGTACTGATTGATATTTTGTCTTAGACACACAATTTTTTATTAGTTGTCATTGGCTTTGAACTAGCTTTCAGTAACTGTGAGTACTATCAGATCTGAACTTTGTCTTTTTTGTTGTGGGAATGTATAAATACCCTGCCAAGTCCGGTCTGTGTTTTTGTTAGCTGTGTTTCTGCTTTGTATAAATCTGATGAGTTAAGCATTTTTTAACTGATTTTTATAGTGTGTTCTCATGTTGTGCTGTTACACCACTGTCCCAGGTTAAGTGGAGGGTTTGGTGCAAGCAAACATGTTTAAATCTGCCCAATTCTGTATGTGCCTGTCCCAAGTCAGGAGCCTGTAATTGAGTGGTTGTCGTTTATTGCTGTTTCTCATATTTGTTTTTAGATTATTGTTTTGTACAGTTTGTTCTTGTGTTTTGCCATTGCACCATTGTCCCAGGTTAGGGGGAGAGTTGGCGCCTTCAAACATGTTTAACCCTGCCACATTCTGTATGTGTCTGTCCCAAGTCAGGAGCCTGTAATTCTGTGGTTGTTGTTTGTTGCTGTATATCATATTTGCCTTTCGTTTATTGTTTTGTACTTAAATCAACCCATTAGTTTTCTCTTTAGAATTGTTTTACATTCGTCATTTCAGGGCCTTTTTGAGCTTACTATGAGGTTTGGGTTTTGCTCATTGTTGAAGGCTGTACAATGACCTATAGTTGTTAACTTCTATGTCATTTGGTCTCTGGTGGAGAGTTGTCTCATTGGCAATCATACCACATCTTCTTATTTTCATAAATGTATTGTACATGTTGTATGTGATTCAGAAAATAAAGAACTTTTAATTTTTTTTAATGTAATATGGTGCACTCAGTTATCATCAATGATCACAATTCCTTAAGCTTGCAAGTTCATGACATTTACCTATGACATTATGCATAAATATAAATCATCTGTAATGTGCTAATTGGAAAGAACTAAGGATGAAGATTTTTGTTGCATTTTTACAAATATGCACATAAAAATTGTCAGTTGTGCATTTTCTTGCAAATAATTTAAATCTTTTTTTTTACTATATATACATGTACAAAAGTAACTGTTGTACTTCTCGACAAGAAATTCGTTGAGTTCTTTTGAAAATCCTTTGCTAGCAACATTATTGACATTATCTTTTTGTATCATGTGACCTTCTTTTCCCTCGTAATAAGGCTAGACATACATTTTTTCCAACATCTTCAAGTACACAGAATTTATAGTTCCAAAAATGGTTTTTATAAATAAACAAAAAAATTGGAATAATTGTTGTGGAAAAAATACCAAAAAAAGTCTTTCTAAAATTTTTGTTGTTGTGAGATCGCAGATTATTTTTTTTTATATTCAAATTTTTAATAAAATAGGCTTGGCCTTAATATGGTTGCAAGTTCCACTGCACATGTGTGAAAACCATGTCAATCAATACAGTTCACTTCAATTATTTCATGGAGGGAATATCTCAAACATTTTGTATTTATTTTGGCGCCTTTAGTAGGAACAAAAAAAAAGCAATTCCATTTAATTAAGTTTTTAATTTTCTGAAAAATAATATGCATTTATATATTTTATTCATCTACATTGTAGGTCCAGTCAGAGACATATAAAACATATCTCTGGCTGGCAAAACATTGTTTGGAGTGGAACTTGAAAAGTCTATACTGTAACCTATATCCTATATGTACCTCCATAAGGGGGCCGTCGCACAGGCACTTGTTTCTATCCATTGGGAGGTCGCCTATCCATAAAAAATTGCCACATAGATGCCAGTTACCAGTTCCGGTAAAATAACCTCCTTAGCACTATTGTGCAGGCTTCGGCAAAACAGTGATTATATAGAGTTTTGCTATTTTGCCAGTCTTATTTCAGATTATATGAAATAAATTTTTTATTGAAATTATTTATGCACAAATGATATGTATGGTTAGATGTCAATAACCTTTTTGTCCTGGCTTTGCCTTCAGTGTTGTTTATTCACTTTTGGTGAATGTCACTAATGAAATAACATGTACATGTAGCAGTAAATATGTTAATTTCTGATGAACATTGACGTCTGAAAGTGGAAGACGACACTTCTCTGTCAAAAAAATTGTACTTAACTGCTTAACACTAAGCTCAACTCATATGAAGAGCTGGTGAAATCTAATCGAAGAGACATGACAATCAACTCGAAAATCATATATTGAACTCTACAGAATCAATCTCTAGTATAGTTTTATCACTTACAATGATAAAGCGCACAGGACCAAATTAAGGGAATTACACAAACTGTAAAAGGATTAACCAAAAGCAGACACAAAATGGACATTTCTTTTGATCAGAAAGCGTCTAAAGAGATTGTCTTGATTATGATCTTTGAATGGTTTGTGGGAAAAGAAATTGCAGTCAGTAGTTGATGTCGGTCTGGTGATAAAGGAACTCATAGAAACCTGAGCCATGAAATGGTTTCAAGTTCATGTCTAGACAAACTAGTCAATATAAAGTTAATAAAGAAATATTGTAGACGATGCATGGCAATCTATTGACAGCATATATCCTATCAAAGTTGAATGTGATGTATATATCTCAGGCCTCTTCATTATCATTTTTACATCGCGATGACTGTGAGGGCATTCTGATGTATTGTTGCCACAGAGATTTTTACTTACGTAACTTTCGTTTTTGACTGGTAACCAATCTATAAATACACGGACATTATCGAGTGCAAAATAACATTCCTTATTGCTTGTTATATATTCATTTCTTCAATCAATACTCATAAAATATATTTTTAGAACACAAATTAATAAAATGAAAATGTTTTGTCGTTAGAAATATATATATATATACATGTATACATGATATAAGTAAACAATCATTAATATCTATGCACACGTACAGAAGAATTGTGTTAACACATGCGGAAGAATATCTCAAGAACGTTTTGCAGGAAAATATGAATGCCTACTAAAATCCAATCTATTAGAAAATCGAATTATTACAGAAGAGTGTCCACCATGCACTTACACTGCACTATAATTAGAATAGTAGTATAGAATGATATACAAATGGATAAAATTATATATACATGTAACTGTTATATACAAATATTAATAGACATGATACATAACAACAAACCCGGCAGAGTATACTGATTTGTATCACTACAATGTAATAGTTATTACGGTGAGGTTGAATTCCTGTTATTTATTCATCATCCACACGATCTTGTCTCAGAACAAAATAAATCTCTGTACATTAACCTCACTTTCAAGTATAGAGATGTGATTTTTTCTGAGACAAGTGCTTGTGACCATCCACAAGAACTTGCGGTCATCCGATGTTCAGTACTTCAGTACTTTGATTCTAACTTGTCCATCCATTCGGACAAGTTGTAAGAAAATCAACTTGTCCGACCTCTTAGTTCACTTGCATGAACCCCAAGTTAAAAATCTTACAAATTGATAATGTACACAGTGACACTTTGCCATCTGCAATTTTTGCAAGTGATGCAGACGCAAAAGAAATATGTGTTTTGTGCAGTTCATGTCTGCAGTGGCAGCATGTTTCCAAAGTTGCGCAATCTAAAATATGAACCAAACGTAAGTTGAGACACTTGTATTGCAACACTTGTAAAGCATTTTGAAGGTTGAATTTTACTTTAAATTTGAAAACTAATGGGATATTTTTATTATAATTTTTAATTAGAATAGCAATTTTAGTATGCAGTATGCATGCATGTTCCGTGTGAGCCAAGGCTTTGTGTTGAAGGCCGTACTTTGACCTATTTTGTATAACTGTTAACTTTTATACACTGTGACTTGGATGGAGAGTTGTCTCATTGGCACTCATACCACATCTTCTTATTAATATTTGCTTATAATTTAAAAAGACATATTTTCTAAAGACTTCTGATTAAGGTGTATGTAAAGTAACTTTTAATTTCAAAACTTATTCATGTTATTGGAATTGTTTCATGTTAGAATATCAATTTTAATATGCATGCTTTGCTTATGAATGCATAATTTTTTTAAAGAAGAATATTTCTCTCTATTCTTAATTAATATACTGAAAATCTGAATTAAGACCATCAAAATAGCAAAACTCTATGTAAATTGCAATTTTCCAAACTCCGCAAAATTGCCACTGCCTAAATAATATAGTATTGCCACATTTTACATCTTTATGATCATACAATTAAACATACATTGTGTATATTATTATATTGCAGTGAAATATGGGGAATGTTTCATACTTATATAGCTGTGCATGTAAAAAAGATAATGATTATATATCAGAAAAGTTTTTGGTCAGGATTCTTCTGAAAAGCTCATATTCATAATAAATTTACAAAATATATTCTTGGTGCATGTTAATAGACAAATGATAGAAAGGCCAGTAACATAGCTGTGACGTCAGAGCTTAGTAGATTTCCTACTTATTTTACTGTAATTTTATCAATGTTAAAATATTGTCATAGACTGGAAGGTATGAAAGAAAGATTACTGTATAGTGGGTTATTTTCGCAGGTGTAAAATATTGCGATTTAGGGGCAACAAAGAATACGAAAAATTTTAGTGGTTTTTATTTTGGTGGATTCTTAAATCCCAATTAAATATTTTGGCAGTTACTGAAATTGTTGCTGATAAAAAGTTGAGAAGCAAGTGTCTATTGTTATGGTTAATTGATTTTTTTACCCGAATGACGTCTTATTTATTGATTATATTCTGATACAGTTAATCAATAGAATACTGGTAACTTAGATATTTGTCACAGGTATACACACTTCTTGTAAATTTTACGATTGATTAGTTACGAAATTGACCGGACCTTTGATGTACTTACTAATTAGGTTATAAAATTATCAAGAGTGACTTACAACTCTTATGTAATTAGACACTATTTAATAACGGTAATTACCTGATAGAGTACCTTACACTCTTAATCTATTTGACACTAATTGATAAGGGTATACACACCATTTTATAAAATACATGTATGTACAATGCCCTTTGGCCTTTATGTTGTTAAAACTACCCTATACCGTTATTGACCTGCCGACCGACCAAAAAAAATTGATCGTTTACAAAACGCTTTAGCCATTAGAAAGTACCGAACGTATGCATAAATTTTCGTGGAATTTATTTTTGCGATTTTCTTTTATCTGCCAAAATAAGCGAAAATAAACACCCTGCGAAAAATAACCCGCTATACAGTATTATATATCTGATGCATTTAATGTTGTAAACAAATTACATATTTCTAATGTTAATAGATGGTACATGTACTCTAGTATATATATAAAAATAAGAAGATGTGGTATGATTGCCAATGAGTCATCTCTCCACAAGAGACCAAATGACACAGAAATGAACAACTATAAGTTACCGTACAGCCTTCACCATATGGCCTGAATAGATTATTTTTTTCAAACAATTAACTCAGCATTGAGCAAAACTGAAGCTTGGTACTTATTTTTCTATAAAAGATTGTTTTAAAAAATTAGAACTACAGGATTTTAAAAAGACAGTTAATTAATTTGTAAATTAAGAATAAGCGCACACTCTTTAATAAACTGTTATCAAAATTACAAAAGCGTGAGACATATCTCTGTGATAACTTATCACAGAGATATGTCTCACGCTTTTGTAATTTTGATAATGCAAAGGTTGAAATTAAAATAGCTATACCTTAACATGTAAGTTATGCAAATATTCAAAGTCAATGCACCTTTACTGAAGTACATGACCTTCTACTGTTGCAATTGGACTTTCGTTTTGGTTACTAGCTATGAACCACGGACCTTCGATTTGAAAGAAAATAAAAATTAACTTTGCCGACCTTTTTCACCATCAGTATCGTCATTTCAAAGCCATATTATTATTAAAATTAAGATAATAAAATGTTTCATTCCTGACCTTGCCTACCATACACAAGGTTATAAATAGTTGCGATAGGTCACTTGACAAATCATTTAGACATTTTCGAACAAAATTAGTCTGTTTCTCATTGGTGTCACGTCTTCGAGGGAAAGCCTGAAGATGATGAACGGTGGGCTTCAATGTCTTCCATAGGAACAAGACAAAAGAAATCAAATGAAGATCTCACTAAAGACCAAAAATACGATCGCGAAAACAGGAATGGAAATTTAAGCTCAACTGAAAATCCATCAACAGAGGCTATATTTTGATGATCGAATCAACTGGTCTAATGTTGTTTATATAGTGCCAGAAGTTCTCTACCCATGCAAAAAAAGAAAGTTCCCTGGTAAGGGGAACACAAAATCTTAAAGTAGACCAAATAAAATACACGAAGTGACACCCCAGCATGTATCTTGTTTAAAGCAGTGGATCCATGAAGTGACCCAAATTTTAAATCTAAAGATTTATTGTCAGACACTAATGTATTCACAAGCAGCAATGTAAGCCTGATCAGTTAAATAAAGATATAAGGTTTTCTTCAACACTGCATAGAGTTGCAAAAAGGGAAACCCTTCAGTGATTACGAATTTATTCTTGAAATCCAGAGCAAAATGGTGTTGATGTTGCCACTTTTACATCAATAACAGATTATGGTATAATTGTCAATGATTGAGACAACACACACACACACACAGTGACACCCTTCCCAGCACCGAAAAAAAAAAAATAGATTGTTGGAATTTATGATATACAAGACAATTACATTTATCATGTTTATTGTTATACATGTAATACTACAGCGACACTGACAGTTTGGTCTATATGGTTGCATGGCAATATATTATTTGTAAACTTGTCAAATACAAATGTATGATGAAATAAGCTAACCTAGCACCAAAAGCACATTAATTTTGTATCTTAATGAGAAATATTTCATGTAAAAGTAGGACCTGGGATTTAGGTTGTGGACCTTTCAGTTTGGAGTGTCAAAGGTCCTGGACCTTCAAGTACCAAATGTTAATTTGAACCCCTGAAGTTTCAAGGTCAATGAACAATGATGAGGGGGTGGGGCTATAAAATCTCCATGAAAACAAGACTTAAAAATGCCAATAAATTTGCATACCAAAAATAATTGACTTAACATAAGCAGTTCATCTTAAACTGATCTAATCACAAACTAATACATGTAAAGTAAGCAAAAGTTTCAAAGTCAATTGATGACCACTACTGAGGGGGCGAGGCCAAATATTCTCCATGGAAATGAGATGTGCTAATGCTTATACAATTGCATACCAATTAACATTGGCCTATCACTACAGAGTTCGCGAAAATGGTCGGTCCTGTCGGTCCTGTCGGTCAAAATGAGGCTCGGACCAGTATTTTGAAAGCTAGTGCCGGTCCTGATGTGAAACGGCCGTTGCAGTGCCTTTTTATCGGTAATTAGTTGTACCGCAACTAATTCCAATACGCGTTACATCGGTCATCAGATGTACCTGCTGCTAATTTCCGGTACTGGTTTCCATTATAAACAAACGGAAACCTACGGAAACCAAACGCCGATCTACATGTGGCCTGCTAAGTAGCCATCCCAGGCAAACAATCGCGATTGAACCCTTCGATGGAGATAACAAATACTGCGAAAGTGATTCAGGTGATGAAATGGATAGTGAAGATTACTTTAAATAAGAACAATCAGAAGAAAAGAACTGGTCATTCATGATCATGGCTGTGAAAAATAAAACTAATAATAATAAAGTTATTTTCGATAAAATTTGTTATTATTTTTATTTCAAAATAAAATTGACAGATTTTTAGGACTGGCTTAACTTTGTAGGACTGAAAAATAATCTTGCTTTGTCGGTCCCATGACCGACGGGTCAAAACAAGTTTTCGCGAACTCTGTCACTAATGGTTCCACTTGAACTGACCTAATCACAAACTAACACATGTAAATTAAACTAAGCAAAAGTTTTAAAGTCAATAGACCATGACTGAGGGGGAGGAGCCAAATAATCTCCTTGGAAATGAGATATAATGCCAATGCTAATACAACTGCATACCAAATATCATTGACCTACCACTAGTGGTTCACCTTAAACTAGACCTAATCACAAACTAATACATTGTTGACGCCGCCGACGCTGCCAACGCCAGAAACAGCATACTTATGTCTCGCTTTTTGTCTCCGTCAAGGCGAGACAAAATTGGGCTGTTATACAGGGTTCAAATTTGCGGTGGTCCGAGGTCCACGACCTTCCATTTTGCAGTCAGACTCTCGTTTTGGTTACAAGCTACGCCCAAGGACCTTCGGTTTGAAAGAAAATAAAATAAACTTTGCCGACCTTTTCAAACAAAAATTTCCAAACGATCTCAAAATTTATTTTCATCATTATTATTCATGACAGCGATGTTCATTTTGTTCAACCAAAAACGGATTCGATTCCAGAGCGGATAAGGGTAATTCGGGTTTGCCGATCAAATACAATGAAAAATAATAATTCCAGGCAGTTGACAAAATACATCTATGATGATAAAATATAAAACTAGAATTGAAAACCAAAAGATATATTGAAAAGAAAGAAAAAGTAGGAAATATTTTTACAGAAACTCAAAATTACTTTTAGTTCATAAATTTTCATCTCAAAATCCAAAAAAATGTGACAGTAACTTTCTTTATCATTAATAAATATTGATATTACATGTAGATTTTTGTATAGTGTAAACGTATTACTACAATTCCAAGAGGTAATGTCTTTTCAATTTTGAAGGGCCAGTACAAATCTGGAAGTTTCTTATCTTATTTTCACAGAGGAACTAATGCATTATAATAGTGCAACTAGATATGTTACATTTTAACCAGAGACATATATACACATGTATATACGCCTCTGCTTAAACA
This sequence comes from Mytilus coruscus, assembly GCA_017311375.1. Taxonomy (NCBI): domain Eukaryota; kingdom Metazoa; phylum Mollusca; class Bivalvia; order Mytilida; family Mytilidae; genus Mytilus; species Mytilus coruscus. The sequence continues at coordinate 5,850,439 of CM029599.1, read as the reverse complement.
GCTTTGAATTTGAACTGTTTTATAAAATGGTATAAGTAGTAATAAATTACCAATAGTTGAGACAACACACCTACCCATGGTGACACCCTCCTCAATAACTAAAAAAAAGATTATCTGAATTTGTAATATACAAGACAATTACAATTGTTATTAAATATTTTATACAACAGTGACTTTGACAATGAAACAAGTTGACCTAACACCAACAGCACATTAATTTTGTTACTTGTATCTTACTACATGTATGTTAGGAAATATTTCAAGTAAAAGTAGGACCTGGAATTTAGGTTGTGGACTTTTCAGTTTGGAGTGTCAAAGCTCCTGGACCTTCCAATACCAAATGTTAATTTGAACCCCTGGTTATATTGGAGAGTGTTTTGAATTAAGGAGATCAGTGCCCTTGGACATAAAACTTTACTCATGTGCTACGAGTACTGAGTAAAGTTTGTTGTGCTTGAAACTTAAAATCCAGGATTTTGATTGGTTGATTTCTGAGTCTGAGTACAATAATCGTGCTTGAAATTTTTATGACCTGAATATTGATACTAATAATAATTTTATAACGAATGCATCTAATGTAATTTTATTATTTAATTGTGCATTCATAATTTATATGGTTGATGGCTCTGATTCTGACCAATAGAGGTATTTACACTTGTATGCAAATTTGTCCACCATTACGTAAAATCACACAGGTTCCTGTAAACTTTGACAACATAATTCAAAACAATTGACGTCACAATTAAAACTGATTGTTGCCTGACGTCAAAAGGTGATTCGAGTCGATCTAAGGTCATTCGAGGCAAAATATAGCTAAATACCAAAAGTGTAAATATGTTTATGGCAATGCTAATATATATACTGCATGTCAATACTAAATATACATGTACACTGTGATGATTATTGTTGTAATTAACAATTATGTCAATCAACTGTAACTGACTTGTATGCCCTTTATGGGCCCTTTAATTTGTGAAATAAAAAATATTCCATTCTATTCTATAGGCCACTTCTTAAATGATAGAAACAAGTGCCTGTGGGCGGTCCCCCTTCACAATAACATTTATGGTATGAGCCTGCGTTATTGTAGCTATAAACTACACAAACTCTATCAAGACAAAGTTTGAATGCATGAATAGTAAACGTTTCAAAATATAAGAAAAAAATAGAGGTGGAAAAAATTAGTCGGTCTTAGGTTAGATTTTTCATGTGCAGCATTTTCATAGTGCGTGAAAAATAAAAATTTGATATTAAATGGTATCTCAAGCCTTTGAACGTTTTGTTTAATCAAAGATACTTGTTTTACCGTTGGTAGCATCGTTTTGTAACCCTAGTACAGCAAGATACTTCTTCCGACCATCTGCAAGATTTAGCGCCATTCTTCATATTTTTTGTAGGAAACTGGTTCCTTGTTTGATTTTTCAACTAGTTGGGCTGGCTCTCAAAAACTCAAAAAAAAAGACTGATTCCTTGTCAGTAGCAGATTTTCTGGTTAGGAAACAGAAGATTGTTGTCACGAAACCAAAGTCCAAGAAAGAGGATGAAATTCGCATTTACATGGAATCTAGTCAGTGTAATGTATAGTGTACCTGCTTATGTGACGCGGTTAGAAAACTTACATATTTGCGTGAAACTCTTAAAATATTGACTGTCATTTGACATAAATTTAGCCTAGAAGTAGTTTTAAAAGGTTCATCATACATGTCATAACAAACGGACGAAAATGGCTGTATTTACATCTCAAAAACTACTCTGAGTACAGACTAACCTGTACAGTTGGAAAAGTTTTAAGGCCTGGCATCCACTAGATATATAAAAGTTAAATGCATTTTGTGTTTCAGAAAGATAAAATCTTTTTTTGGATTTTGATGGGCATTTTTTTTCGTTCCTGCAGAAGGTGTAAAAATAAACAAACACCTGAATTTCATTTGATACTGTCCACTCAATTACACCCTTTAACTCACCTACTGTTGTGTAGATATCTATTGTCTGTCTATTGTCCATGCCAATCAAGGACAATCAATACAATACAATACAATGAGTTGTTACCTGAGAGGAGCATCTCAAAGTTGTATCCAAACTTAGTTTATTTTACACCTTCTGCAGGAACGGAAAAAAATGCCCATCAAAATCCCAAAAGATTTTATCTTTCTGAAACACAAAATGCATTAAACTTTTATATATTTAGTGGATGCCAGGCCTTAAAGCTTTTCCAACTGGACAGGTTAGTCTGTACTGGAGTAGTTTTATATGACCGCAAAAATTTTGTGGTCGATATTGGTATGACGTTAGGCGTCGTCATTGTCGTCGTCCAAAGACACATTGGTTTTCGCACTCTAACTTTAGTTTAAGTGAATGGATCTCTATGAAATTTTACGATAAGGTTCAATACCACAAAAGGAAGGTTGGGATTGATTTTGGGGGTTATGGTACCAACAGTTAAGGAATTAGGGGCCAAAAATAAGCATTTTGGTAACTTCCAGACATAACTTGTGTGTTAGTGTATGGATCTCTCTGACATTGTACCACAAGGTTCCATATCACAAAGGAATACTGGGATTGATTTTGGGGTAATTGCCTCAAAATTTTAGGAATTAGGGCCAAAAAGGGCCAAAAAACAAGCATTTTTCTAGTTTCATGACAATAACTTGTGTGTAAGTGTATGGATCTTTCTGAAATTGTACTACAAGGTTCCATATCACAAAGGAAAAGCTGGAATTGAGTTTGGGGGTAATTGCCCAAAACGTTTAGGAATAAGGGGCCAAATATAAGTATTTTTCTAGTTTCCAGACAATTACTTGTGTTCAAGTGTATGGATCTCTCTGAAATTGTACTGCAAGGTACCATACCACAAAGGGAAGGCTGGGATTGATTTTGGGGGTAATTGCCTCAAAGTTTTAGGAATTAGGGGCCAAAAAGGGGCAAAAAACAAGCATTTTTCTAGTTTCAGGACAATAACTTGTGTGTAAGTGTATGGATCTTTATGAAATTGTACTACAAGGTTCCATGTCACAAAGGGAAAGCTGGGTTTGAGTTTGGGGGTAATTGCCCTAAATGTTTAGGAATTTGGGGCCAAAAGGAGTTTTGGTCCCAACAGTTTAGGAATTTGGGGCCAAAAGGGTCCAAAATTAAACTTTGTTTGATTTCATCGAAAATTGAACTATAGGGGTTCTTTGATATGCCGAATCTAACTGTGTATTTAGATTCTTAATTTTGGTCCTGCTTTCAAATTGGTCTACATTAAGGTCCAAAGGGTCCAAAATTAAACTTAGTTTGATTTTAACAAAATTGAATTCTTGGGGTTCTTTGATATGCTGAATCTAAACATATACTTAGTTTTTGATTATGGGCCCAGTTTTCAAGTTGGTCCAAATCAGGGTCCAAAATTAAACTTTGTTTGATTTCAACAAAAATTGAATATATGGGGTTCTTCGATATGCTGAATCTAACCATTATTTAGATTTTTGAAATTGGACCCGTTATCAAATTGGTCCACATTGAGGTTTAGAGGGTCCAAAATTGAACTTTATTTGATTTCATCAAAATTGAATTCTTGGGGTTCTTTGATACGCTGAATCTAACCATGTATTTAGATTTTGGATATTGAAATACCACAAAGGGATGGTAAGAATTGTCTTTGGGAGTTATGGCTCAATGTGTTAAGGAATAATGTGCAAAACAGGGGAAAAGGGTTTGCAGGTTAATGGACAATTACTTAAGTAAAACATAATTTAAAAGGCAGTGTAAGGTTGGTAATTGAAACTCATTTGAATATCTCACCTAAACTGCTTTTAAATTATTTATATTGAAATTTGCCAAAACTTTATTATAAATAAATTCCATTGAAATTTGCCAATAACTTTAGTTTAATGAACTTCATTGGAAATTTGCCAGTATAAAATATTGCTGATAAAGCTTTTTGTTTATCTCACATAAACTGCTTTTAAATTATGTATATTGAAATTTGCCAAAACTTTTTCTTAAATTTCTGATTTATATATAAAAGCAAATAATAATGATAAGGCAAGAGATACACACCAAACAGGATGTGTAAATTAATATATTAAGTATTGTGCAATAGCAAGAAATTTTCAATTGCACAGTATTGCGCAATAGCAAGAAATCTTCAATTGCACAGTATTGCGCAATAGCAAGAAATATTCAATTGCACAGTATTGCACAATTGCAAGAATATTCAATTGCACAGTATTGTGCAAAAGAAGATACTTTGTATAAATTGCTTATTTCTTGACCAATTTATTCTTGAATTCTTGGGGTTCTTTAATATGCTGAATCTAACTGTGTATTAAGTTTTGGATTTCGTCCCTGATTTTAAATTGGTCCACATTGAGGTCCAAAGGGTCCAAAATTAAACTTTGTTTGATTTCATCAAAATTGAATTAATGGGGTTCTTCGACATGCCGAATCTAACCGTGTATTTAGATTCTAAATTTTTGGTCCTGCTTTCAAATTGGTCTACATTAAGGTTCAAAGGGTCCAAAATTAAACTTAGTTTGATTTTAACAAAATTGAATTTTAGGGTTCTTTGATATGCTGAATCTAAACATGTATTTAGATTTTTGATTATGGGCCCAGTTTTCAAGCTGGTCCAAATCGGGTCCAAAACTAAACTTTGTTTGATTTCAACAAAAATTGAATATATGGGGTTCTTTGATATGCTGAATCTAACCATGTATTTAGATTTTGATTTTTGGGCCCGTTATCAACTTTGTCCACATTGAGGTCAAAAGGGTCCAAAATTAAACTGTTTGATTTCATCAAAATTGAATTATTGGGGTTCTTTGATATGCCGAATCTAACCTTGTATTTAGATTCTTAATTTTTGGTCCCGCTTTCAAATTGGTCTACATTAAGGTCCAAAGGGTCCAAACTTAAACTTAGTTTGATTTTAACAAAAATAAATTCTTAGGGTTCTTTGATATGCTGAATCTAAACATGTATTTAGATTTTTAATTATGGGCCCAGTTTTCAAGTTGGTCCAAATCGGGTCCAAAATTAAACTTTGTTTGATTTCAACAAAATTGAATATATGGGGTTCTTTGATATGCTGAATCTAACCATGTATTTAGATTTTTGATTTTTGGGCCCCATTATCAACTTTGTCCACATTGAGGTCAAAAGGGTCCAAAATTAAACTTTGTTTGATTTCATCAAAATTTTACCTGTGTTTTAATTCACACCTGACAGTGATCACAAGCTCAAACTTCAATGTAATATAAAAAAATCTAAATTTCATGATAACTTTCTTCATTATTTAATTACTTTTCTGCAAAGACATTCATCAATTCTGATTTAAAAATTAAAACTTGATTTAATTTATGTAGAAAAAAGTAATTTTTCACCAGTCAAAACTATAATAGTCCCAGGTCAAATGTGTGCTTTATTCACTATGGAATAAGCATGCGTGAAATTGAATATACACTTAATTGTAAAAAAATGTAAAATGATTTTATTTTAATTGAAACAAATGCAACTATTATCTGTTATATTCAAACACTTTTAAAGGTATATGTAATACAATTAAAAATTCTGTGATTTCCTGTCAATTTGATAAACAGAACGAATCCAGAAACAGTCATACTGTACTATCAGTGTGAAACTTCCGTTTTTAGCTCACCTGGCCGGAGAGGGCCAAGTGAGCTTTCTCATCACTTGGCGTCCGTCGTCCGTCGTCGTTAACTTTTACAAAAATCTTCTCCTCTGAAACTACTGGGCCAATTTAACCAAACTTGGCCACAATCATCATTAGGGTATCTACTTTAAAATTGTGTCCGTGACCTGCCAAACCAACCAAGATGGCCGCCATGGCTAAAAATAGAACATAGGGTAAAATGTATATTTTGGCTTATAACTCTGAAACCAAAGCATTTAGAGCAAATCTGACATAGGGTAAAATTGTTGATCAAGTCAAGATCTATCTGCCCTGAAATTTTCAGATGAATCAGACAATGGGTTGTTGGGTTGCTGCCCTGAATTAGTAATTTTAAGGATTTTTCCGTTTCGGTTATTATCTTGAAAATTATTATAGATAGAGATAAACTGTAAACAGCAATAATGTTGAGCAAAGTAAGATCTACAAATAAGTCAACATGATCAAAATGGTCAGTTGACCCCTTAAGGAGTTATTGCCCTTTAAAGTAATTTTACCAATTTTTGTAAATTTTGTAATCTTTACAAAAATCTTCTCCTCTGAAACTACTGGACCAAATTCAACCAAACTTAGCCACAATCATTATTAGGGTATTTAGTTTAAAAAATTGTGCGGTGACCCAGCCAACCAACCAAGATGGCTGCCATGGCTAAAAATAGGACATAGGGTAAAATGTAGATTTTGGCTTGTAACTCTGAAACCAAAGCATTTAAAGCAAATCTTACAGGGATTAACTTGTTTATCAAGTAAATATCTATCTGCCCTCAAATTTTCAGATGAATTGGACAACTGGTTGTTGGGTTGCTGCCCTGAATTGGTAATTTTAAGGAAATTTTGCCGTTTTGGTTATTATCTTGAAAATTATTACAGATAGAGATAAACTGTAAACAGCAATAATGTTCAGCAAAGTAAGATCTTCAAATAAGTCAACATGACCAAAATGGTCAGTTGACCCCTTAAGGAGTTATTGCCCTTTATAGTCAATTTTAACAATTTTCATTAATTTGGTAAATTTTGGTAAGTTTTACAAAATGTTTTCCTTTTGTAATCTTCTTTTCTGAAACTGCAGTAGAAAATCAATATAGAAAACAATCTACTAATTAACTGACAATAAAAATAATTGATAATTCTATAACATGAAAAAACCACATTAATACCTGATGATGGTGTTTCTTTCTTTACATTGAAAATGATGTCACAACTATAATCCCAAACAATAGGTCGAATGTCAGATATGTTTCAGTACTTTGGCTTCATTTTCTACAGATTCAAGTGCAAACGATGCTTGAATTCCTACACTAATTTATACAGACTTCATCCCCTTTCACAGGTAATGCCTGCCTCATATTATATTTAAAACTTTAATAGAATATCAGAAATTTTGAGAAAAATTAATCAACCATGCAAGATCTAAAACTTAATTAATATTGTTCAAATTATCAATTAACTATTAAAAAAAAATTCTCATTAAAAAATATAGTTCTTCATTTTATATTTTATCAAAAAATTGAATTTAATTGTGTCCCTTGTTCTCATTTCCTGGGATAAATCCAATACAAATTAAAGTATTGGTATTGAATTAATATTTAAGAAATATTTCAAACCTTACCATTTTCTTCACAAGAATGAAGACCATATTTTCAGTGTCATGAGTATCAGTCATCATATTTGTTGTACTTTGTTGTTTAAAAGTTGAATACAAAAAGATCAACAAAGCAATTCAAAACCACTTGAATTTTGCAACAACAAATGAGAGTTTTAACGACCTCAGCTGGCTATACAACCCTTGCACAATCAACTGAATTTTGCAGAAATCATTAATAGGAAAGATTGCCCTCAAATGATAATTTTTATTACCTTTTGTTTTTTTTTTTGGGTGTTGAGCAACAACAAAACTTCACAACAAACTTTCTCATCACTTCGCATTTCTCATTAGATAAATTTTACAAAATTCTCCCTGAAACTACTGTCAAATTAAACCAAACTTGGTTTAAATCACCACTAGGATATCCAGGGACCACTGTGTATGATGACCCTGCCTGCCAACATGGCATACATGGCTGAAATAAAACATAGGTTTCAAACGCACTTTTTAGTCTTATATCTCTGAAACTAAACGACAGTACAACAGTTGCATTTATCATGCATCAATTGTAAATAAAAATATCAGGTGAGCGACACAGGGTCCTTGGGGCCTCTAGTTTATTTCGTCTTCAAAATCAAAAGAAGCGTTGGCGATTCCTGAGAAATTTACTATTTTGAGTCATTAAATCATTTCAATTTTAAACTGTTGCATTCCATAAATTGTTCTTGAACATTAAAGAAAAACACTAAGAAAATTCCTGAGGTAAATGGGATGAAACAGTCAATTCTGATTCAAATTCATTGATGCCATGAATCTAGTGTTAATGATTAAATCAGTTTGAAAAAAGGGTCCCTAACTTTTAAGTCATCTCAAAATAACCGAAATTGTATGAAAAAAATTCTAGATCCGTGGAAGGGACCTAGGGATATGACTTCCTGAGGACTAACCCATTATACATTTTGTAAATACAAATCACATTGTCACCTAGGCCTCTAGGATTTTAACAAGGCACCGTTAGCCCTCTAACCCACTGAGCTAAAGAAGTACTTCCCTAGCTTAGGGCTGGCTTAGTATTTGCTATGCAAGGGAAGTAATCCTGCCACACTTTCCCTCACCTTAAAAGTCATCATACCATTACGACTCTTCACAACACCAACCCAGGCTTACGACATAGTTTTTTTTTTTAATTGTGCTCCAAATGTAAAAAAAACAATCAAAACGAAGTTAATCTTTTAAGTATTAACAGCAGAAATAATCAAATCTAATTAATAATAATAACAGTGTAAACCTAAATTTTTTTACTTATTTTCATAAGCATTTTATTTTCACATTTTCAGAATTTCCTAAGTGGAAACAAAATGTGAGTGTAAATTGTCACAACTACGTTTAACTTGGATCTTCCCTTATATAAATACATCAGGAAAATTAGAAAATCTCAAAATAAAAATGCGAGAAATCATTTAGATAGGGCTAAACATTAAATATAATATCAGCCAAAATAGGTTTACAGGACATAGATTGTGTTATTATACTTCATGTCAAAATGCCAGATTTTGATTGGTTAATACAAGGGAGACAATTTACTCTATCCCATGGCAAATACTCTATTATCCTTCACGGAGACGCTTGCTCAAGTGTGCGCTTTAATAAATACGGATGATTGTTATGTTCAAGACGACATAGTTTATTACTTTGAATTTGAAATTTGATAGACAGTAATAACAGAACATTCAGTATAATAAATTAAATAACACATATCTGAGCAGATTGTTACCCTCGAAAGACATTGTCAACCTTGGCCTCGCCTCAGTTGACAATGTTTTCTCGGGGTAACAATCTGCTCTATCGCCCTCTCATCTATGTGTTATTTATATAATGACATTCCATATTTTCTTTTGGCAATAAAAAATATGTGTCTCTCCCTCACAAGCGTATGACTATTTATTGCCTCTGTATCTTTTCTTCTTTTTTGACAAAACTGACATGTTTTTAAAAATGTAAAAACTAGACTTTTTTTGTTAGGTTTGTAACCAGAATTACCAATTTTCGTCCTAATAAATTTTTGTCCTATTTTTCAGTCTATCATACAGGTGCTGTAGTGATAACTACATTTAAACCAAATTGATACTCACAGTAAAGAAATGTCTGGATATTATTTAAAGAAACTTGCCAAGGGAGATAACCAGATAACTTTGAAAAATTGCTATTCTGAAGCTATTCCAGAAGAACTTGACCTTGAACGATTTGAAAGAGGTCAACAGTTTTTCAGACGAAACATTTCAGCATGCCTTTTCACAATGATGTGTTCACTGGTGTGTGGTTTGTGTGTCACTAACTTGTTAGAGCCATTGGTCTTCACTGGAAAATCAGATACACCTCGGAAATCTTTAATTAGATATCTTAAAACAATGGCTCATGTTGTACAATGGCATTGTGGGAATGTTTGGGACATAAATTCAAAAGCAAGAAAATCTCTCCAGATAGTGTGTGGATTACATGACAGAACAAGGGTTGATATGATGAAGAAGACAGAGAAATTGTATGTTTCCCAGTACGACATGTCGCTAGTCCAGGCAGGATTTATGGGTGCTATTGTCATGTACCCTAAACAGTTTGGTATAAAAGCTAGTCAAAATGATTTAAAAGATTACGTTTATTTTTGGAGGTGGATAGGATACTTGTTAGGGATGGACAACAGTAATAATATCTGTGTAAACTCTTTAGAAGAAGCCATTGCTATTTGTCATGAGATAGAGAATGACATAGTATATCCAGGGTTACACAAACCCCCGCCACATTTTTATCACATGGCTAAAGCTTTTACAGATGGATCAAATATCTTGCACAATTTCAAATTTTTTACACCTGAATCGGTAATTTCATTTTCGTTGGATTTGGCTGAGAAGGAAAGAATTTCTCATTCATTTATGGACAAAATCAGAATCATTTTCTTGAAGGTGTTTGTAAATCTTATCTTTGTTCAAGTTTATTTAGAAATTTTATGAACAAAAATGTAGAACACTTATGTCTTGCTATAGAAGATAAAAGGTTTGATACTGGTGATGTGAAATAATTTTATATATAATTGGCATATAATATGCATAATTAGGGATTTTTACTATAATTTTCAAAAGCTGTTTGGGTAGAGTCATTGTTTTTTGGTTCAAATTTGCACAGAAACAACTGGAATTAGATGCTTTGTGAATTTTTGAATAAAGTCATAGTCATAATAGTCAATAATACAGGATTTTTTTTACCTGTATTTTTTTAGATGTATTTATGTCTATATTAAATTTTTTAATAATTTAGTGATCTTCTGTTTACATGATTGACAATGATTCAATTGTTTTATTAAGATTATTTTTATAACATTGTTGAAATAAAAATTAAATTTACCATCTTTGCAATGTGTAAAATGAATACTGCGTTGTTCCACAACATAAGATAGCATACCGGTAACATAAGAACAAACTAAAAATCAGTCACCATCAGAATACAAATAAAAAAGAAGATGTGGTATGAATGCTAATGAGACAATTCTCCACAAGAGACCAAATGACATAGAAATTAACAACTATAGGTCACCGTACGGCCTTCAATAATGAGCAAAGCCCATACCGCATAGTCAGCCTGTACTAATCACACAACTGTCTATGATGATACAACATAATACAATGTTTGTGTGACAGACATTCAAATTTAGTCTGTATTAGTGATATAAGACTTGATGTTTAATATGAAATATATATTTATGATGTATATATAAAAAGTTATTTTGTTTTATGTGGTACTTCTCTGTGTTGATAAACACTGCCTCAATGGTGTCATGAAATACCTAGCATAGTCGCCTCCAGTGCTTGGGTTTGATCACTAGCCAGTGTAAACCAAAGACTTGAATATTTGTATTTGCTGCTTCTCAGCTTATCACACAGCTTTTAAGAGGAAGAGCAAAGACTGGTTACCCCTTCTCAGAATAATGCTTTAGGGTAGGTGACATGTCTTCCTGTGGACTGTTAACTTATGAGCTGGTGGTACTGTAAGTAATTGTGGTGCTTTAAGTCAATGTGGTGAAGTCAGTTATTGTGGTGCTGTAAGTCATTGTGGTACAGTAAGTAATTGTGGATCTGTAAGTAATTGTGGTGTTGTAAGTCATTGTGGTGCTGTCAGTAATAGTGGTGCTGTCAGTATTTGTGGTAATGTAAGTCATTGTAATGCTGTCAGTAATGGTGGTGTTGTCAGTCATTGTGGTGCTGTAAGTCATTGTGGATCAGTAAGTATGTGTGGTCCTGTCGGTCATTGTGGTGCTGTCAGTAATGGTGCTGTCAGTCATTGTGGTGCTGTCAATAATTGTGGTGCTGTCAGTAATTGTGGTGCTGTCAGTAATTGTGGTGCTGTCAGTCATTGTGATGCTGTAAGTCATTGTGGTGCTGTAGTCATTGTGTTGCTGTAATTGTGGTGCTGTAAGTAATTGTGGTGCTGTCAGTAGTTGTGGTGCTGTCAGTAATTGTGGTGTTGAAAGTCGTTGTGCTGTCAGTTATAGTGGTGCTGTAAGTCATTGTGGAGCTGTAAGTCATTGTGGTGCTGTCAGTCATTGTGGTGCTGTCAGTCATTGTAGTGCTGTCAATAATTGTGGTGCTGTCAGTAATTGTGATGCTGTAATTGTGGTGTTGTAAGTCATTGTAGTACAGTAAGTAATTGTGGTTCTGTAAGTAATTGTGGTGCTGTCAGTATTTGTGGTAATGTAAGTCATTGTGATGCTGTCAGTAATGGTGGTGTTGTCAGTCATTGTGGTGCTGTAAGTCATTGTGGTGCTGTCAGTAATGGTGGTGCTGTCAGTAATGGTGCTGTCAGTCATTGTGGTGCTGTCAATAATTGTGGTGCTGTCAGTAATTGTGGTGCTGTCAGTAATTGTGGTGCTGTCAGTCATTGTGATGCTGTAAGTCATTGTGGTGCTGTAGTCATTGTGTTGCTGTAAGTAATTGTGGTGCTGTAAGTAATTGTGGTGCTGTCAGTAATTGTGGTGTTGAAAGTCGTTGTGCTGTCAGTTATAGTGGTGCTGTAAGTCATTGTGGAGCTGTAAGTCATTGTGGTGCTGTAAGTCATTGTGGTGCTGTCAGTCATTGTGGTGCTGTCAGTCATTGTAGCGCTGTCAATAATTGTGGTGCTGTCAGTAATTGTGATGCTGTAATTGTGGTGTTGTAAGTCATTGTAGTACAGTAAGTAATTGTGGTTCTGTAAGTAATTGTGGTGCTGTCAGTATTTGTGGTAATGTAAGTCATTGTGATGCTGTCAGTAATGGTGGTGTTGTCAGTCATTGTGGTGCTGTAAGTCATTGTGGTGCTGTAAGTAATTGTGGTGCTGTAAGTAATTGTGGTCCTGTCAGTAATTGTGATGCTGTAATTGTGGTGTTGTAAGTAATTGTGGTGCTGTAAGTCATTGTGGTGCTGTCAGTCATTGTGGTGCTGTAAGTCATTGTGGTGCTGTAAGTCATTGTAGTGCTGTCAATAATTGTGGTGCTGTAAGTCATTGTGGTGCTGTCAATTATAGTGGTGCTGTAAGTCATTGTGGTGCTGTGAGTCCTTGTGGTACTGTTAGTCATTGTGGTGCTGTAAGTCATTGTAGTGCTGTGAGTCATTGTGGTGCTGTCAATTATAGTGGTGCTGTCAGTAATTGTGATGCTGTAATTGTGGTGTTGTAAGTCATTGTAGTACAGTAAGTAATTGTGGTGCTGTAAGTCATTGTGGTGCTGTAAGTCATTGTGGTGCTGTAAGTCATTGTGGTGCTGTAAGTCATTGTGGTGCTGTAAGTCATTGTGGTGCTGTAATTCGTGGTGCTGTAAGTCATTGTGGTGCTGTAATTGTGGTGCTGTCAGTCATTGTGGTGTTGTAAGTCATTGTGGTGCTGTCAGTCATTGTGGTGCTGTAAGTCATTGTGGTGCTGTGAGTCCTTGTGGTGCTGTCAGTCATTGTGGTGCTGTAATTGTGGTGCTGTCAGTCATTGTGATGCTGTAATTGTGGTGCTGTCAGTCATTGTGGTGCTGTAAGTCATTGTGGTGCTGTGAGTCCTTGTGGTGCTGTAAGTCATTGTGGTGCTGTAAGTCCTTGTGGTGCTGTCAGTCATTGTGGTACTGTCAGTAATTGTGATGCTGTAATTGTGGTGCTGTCAGTCATTGTGATGCTGTAATTGTGGTGCTGTCAGTCATTGTGGTGCTGTAAGTCATTGTGGTGCTGTAAGTCAGTGTGGTGCTGTCAGTCATTGTGGTGCTGTAAGTCATTGTGGTGCTGTCAGTCATTGTGGTACTGTCAGTAATTGTGATGCTGTAATTGTGGTGCTGTCAGTCATTGTGATGCTGTAATTGTGGTGCTGTCAGTCATTGTGGTGCTGTAAGTCATTGTGGTGCTGTGAGTCCTTGTGGTGCTGTAAGTCATTGTGGTGCTGTAAGTCATTGTGGTGCTGTAAGTCATTGTGGTGCTGTAAGTCATTGTGGTGCTGTAAGTCATTGTGGTGCTGTAAGTCATTGTGGTGCTGTCAGTCATTGTGGTACTGTCAGTAATTGTGATGCTGTAATTGTGGTGCTGTCAGTCATTGTGATGCTGTAATTGTGGTGCTGTAAGTCATTGTGGTGCTGTAAGTCATTGTGGTGCTGTAAGTCATTGTGGTGCTGTAAGTCATTGTGGTGCTGTAAGTCATTGTGGTGCTGTAAGTCATTGTGGTGCTGTAAGTCATTGTGGTGCTGTAAGTCATTGTGGTGCTGTAAGTCATTGTGGTGCTGTAAGTCATTGTGGTGCTGTAAGTCATTGTGGTGCTGTAAGTCATTGTGGTGCTGTGAGTCCTTGTGGTGCTGTCAGTCATTGTGGTGCTGTAATTGTGGTGCTGTCAGTCATTGTGATGCTGTAATTGTGGTGCTGTCAGTCATTGTGGTGCTGTAAGTCATTGTGGTGCTGTGAGTCCTTGTGGTGCTGTAAGTCATTGTGGTGCTGTAAGTCCTTGTGGTGCTGTCAGTCATTGTGGTACTGTCAGTAATTGTGATGCTGTAATTGTGGTGCTGTCAGTCATTGTGATGCTGTAATTGTGGTGCTGTCAGTCATTGTGGTGCTGTAAGTCATTGTGGTGCTGTAAGTCATTGTGGTGCTGTAAGTCATTGTGGTGCTGTAAGTCATTGTGGTGCTGTAAGTCATTGTGATGCTGTAAGTCATTGTGGTGCTGTAAGTCATTGTGGTGCTGTAAGTCATTGTGGTGCTGTAAGTCATTGTGGTGCTGTAAGTCATTGTGGTACTGTTAGTCATTGTGGTGCTGTAAGTAAAAGTCCATAGTAAACTACCAGCTATTGGAGGCAAAAAAATAGGAACAGCTTTTTGCCTTTTTAAAACTACAATTGATTTAATGTTGCTAGTTAAAAGTGCAGTTGTAAATTTTGTAGATTTTTTTTTAATCTGAATAAATAAATAAAGAAAACTGGTTAAAAGCAATAATGAGTTATGTAATTTCTTCAATGACTTATTATAGAAGATAAAAGTATACTTTTTATACGACCGCAAAAATTAAAAATTTATGGTCGTATATTGGTATCACGTTGTCGTCGTCGTCGTCAGCGTCGTCCGAAGACAGATGGTTTCCTGATAATAACTTTAGTATAAGTAAATAGAAATCAATAGAATTTTAACACAAGGTTTATAACCACTAACGGAAGGTTGGAATTGATTTCGGGGGTTATGGTTCCAACTGTTTTGGAATTAGGGGCCAAAAAAGGGGCCCAAATAAGCATTTTTGTAGTTTCCAGACAATAACTTGTGTTAAAGTGTATGAATCTCTCTGAAATTATACCATAAGTTTCCATACTACAAAGGGATGGTTAGGATTGACTTTGGGGGGTTATGGCTCAAACAATTTAGGAATTAGGGGCAAAAAAGGGTTTTTCTGGTGAAAGGACAATTGAGACAATTTAAAAGCAATGTAAGGGAGGTAATCCAAATCAAAATCAAAATCAATTTAAGTAACAATGTTTGATTACCTCCCTTACACTGCTTGTAAATTATGTATTAAGAAATGATGATTGTCTGAGATACTGACCATAACTTGAGGGAAAGAATTATTTTTTGGAATAAGGGAAAGGGGGGAGGTGAAAAAAATTGGAGGGGGACAATTTTTCTCATTTCAGATTTCAGATTTCAGAAATTAAAAGAAAATTTCTTCAAATATTTTTTTTTTGGGGGTAATATTCAACAGCATTGGGGGGGGGGGGGGTCAATTGGCATAGTGTATTGCACAAAAGCAAAACATTGAATATAAATTCAAATCATATAACCAATTTGAAGTTCTTTGACTACAGTTATTCTGTGTCAGAAACCTATTATGTGTCAAAAATTTAATTACAATCCAAATTCAGACCTGTATCAAGCATGAATATTGTGTCCATTTTGGCCCCAACTTTTCAGGGTTAGACATCTGCGGTCGTATACAGCTACGCTCAGCGAAGCAATTTATTAATCAAATGGAATGCATATCTTTTCATTTTCTGTTAAAGTCTGAATCTTCTTGTGAATTCTACCTTCTGGAGCACCTGAGATCACTCCCAGTTTTTGGTGGGGTTCGTGTTGCACAGTTTAGTTTTCTATGTTGTGTTTTGTGTACTAGTGTTTGTCTGTTTGTCTAACACTTTTTCTTTTTTAGCCATGGCGTTGTCAGTTTATTTTCGACTTATGAGTTTGAATGTCCTTTTGGTACAGAAGTTTTTTTCGGACAAAAAGAGTATCCAAAGCATATGATGATGAAAATATATTTTTACTTTTCTGTATTTAACCTGGAAACAATATATCTAATATATATGCTCCTGATTTTACTCATAAAAGGACTTTGCAGTTAACAAGTATAATTCCAGTCTGGGGTTAAAGTTTGTTCACCATTAATTACTTTGTCAAACCTTCATCGAATTTTCTGAAACTTTGGCAGAATCTTTTTTATGATTAAGATGAAGAGATAATGTCTGAATCAAAATTGTGAAAGTATTTTTTTTCATCTATTCGTATTTTACTGGCAGACGGATATTTTTTTGCAATTAACAGGCCGCCTGGGATTAAAGTCATTCTTCATAGATTGTTATAAAAGTTGGGTGGAAGCTAAGTTTAACTAACCTTCAAGATAAAAAAAAACATCTAAAGAAAAATTTAACGTAGATAAAAAAAATTATTAACTCTTGTATTTGCCTGATATAAAATCCCGGGCGAGACACAGTGTTCAACGACGAACCTTTTACGAATGTTCATATAACACCTGACCATCTTTGAAAATTAATTATTTTATGTGTCCATTAACGAAATTTGCGCACAAAAAGGGTAGAACAGGCGCGTAGCTACGTTTACGTCTAAACGCCCGGGCGTACATGTGCACATGAATTTTGGAGAAAAAATATTTTAATCTAAATAAATTAAAAGATCTGGCTAAAAGCACATGAGCCTTGTAGTTCTTTCTCCACTGACTTGTAATTGAAGATAACAGTCGGACGAAATTTACTTTTTAATCAAATGGTATCATATCATTTATTTGATCGTTTTCTGACAAAATCTGAATCTACTGTGAATTATCCTCCCTTTCCTAGTATAGTTTAAAGCAGTTCATTATCCGCTGAGATACGATATGCGGTTTTGTCGAGCCTGCGAGACATAGCGATCCTAGATTCCGTCATCGGCGTTGGCGTCGTCAATATTTATGTCCAGCCTGTGGTTAAATTTTTTTAAAACATCAATAAATTTGTCAAACCTTCATGAAATTTTACAGAATATAGGCAGAAACTTTTTTATGATCAAAAGAGTATCCAGAGCGTAATTATGAAAATTTACTTTTAATTTTTCCGCATTTTACTGAAAAGAACATTGTTTGTATTAGTTAACAAGTAGATACCGTTTGTAACGCATCAATTACTTTGTCAAAACTGCATCGAACTTTATGTAAAAATGGTAACACCAACTGTACCAATTTTAATTTTGCACCAGATGCGCATTTCGACAATTAATGTCTCATCAGTGATGCTCGAGGCCGAAATATTTGAAATCCAAAACCTAATAAAAACATTGGAAGAGCTGATCAAAATGAAACGTACCTAAAGTATAGCCAATTCCGGAAAAAAGAATCAGAGCTTTGCATGGGGGAGATATATTCCTTTATTTTTAAATGATTTCAAGACTTTTATAACAGTCTGCAAATTTCAGTCTAAATTTTTTTTTTCATTTTTCAGTATTTTACCAATTTTTTGGGGCAATTAACAGACGGTCTTGGATTAAATATTTTTACCTGCTACATTTGTAAACTTTCATAGATTGTTATGAAACTTGGACAGAAGCTTATCTTCCAAGATCAAGAAAAAACATTTAAATAAAAGTTTGATTTCTTTTAAATCCTGTATTTGACTGATAAATGGATTCACTTTTTACAGTTTAACCGACAGCAGCAATCCCAGTCGAGACACAGGATTCCACGGAACCCTAGTGAGTATGTTCATATCACACCTGACCATCTATGAAAATTTATTATTGCATGTACTTGTCCATTAACGAAATTTGCGCATAAAAGGGGAGAAAACTGGATTAAGTCATAATAATAAAAAGAACGACACCATTGAAAATATATACTTGCTTCTTTTATGTTTAGAAAGGTTTGGATCTTTGGTCGATTGATTGTTTCAACAACTATTGGCCATTAGATTCCAAATCAACACAATGAATAAATTATGCATGAATAAATCAAGAAATTAGACTCTAAATTATGTTGCTATTGATGAGTTTTATTGACAGAAATGGTATATCTCTCTCAATAAATCGTTAGCTTCCGTCGGACCCTTGCTGGGAGGTCCCTTGCCCTGTACCCGCTGGGGACCCTCAAACCCCTCGCCGAGGTTCGGGCGTACACTTAATAATGGCTTAGCTACGCCACTGTAGAAAACTAGATAAAGTAAAAATAATTAATAGAACGACAACATTGAAATGTAAACTTTCTTTTTTAGCTCACCTGGCTCGAATGGCCAAATGAGCCTTTCTCGTCACTTGGCGTCTGTCGTCCGGCCAAATTTAATCATGCTCTGCCATAATCATCACTGGGGTATCTAGTTTAGAAAATGTGGTCGATGACCCGCCTGCCAACCAAGATGGCCGACATTGATAAAATTAGAACATAGGGGGTTAAATGCAAGTTTTGTCTAAAATTTTTAAAACCGCTATAAATAGAGAAAATCTGATCTGAGCAGAAACGTTCAGAATGTTGATCTCAACCAATTGTTCATATACGTCAAAACTGTCAGACAGCGTCTTATATAAGTTATTACCCTTAAATGACAAATTTTACCATTTGTTTTTTTTTTTCATTTTGCCTATTATATTAAAAACTATGTCATAGATAGAGAGAAACTTTAAATTGCAAAAATGATCAGCAAGACAAGGTCTATAAATAAATGCGACTCCTTATTAGAGTTATTGCCTTTTGATGACGATTTTTACCAATTTTTTGCATTTTTTGCCTTATATCTTAAAAATTATAATAGATGATGGAAACTTGAATAAGCAAGAGTGATCAGCAGGTCAATGTCTACAATTAAGACAAGATGGAGGAAATTGTCCGACGACTCCTTATTACTAGATAAATAGACACTTTAAATCACAAAATTGATCAGCAAGGCAAGATCTACTCAGCAAAAGGTCAAATTTTACCGATATAGTTAGTAGACTGTCACTCTTTATAGGAGTGATTGTTCTTAAATGAGGATTTGTTTACCCTCTTTTATGTTTTGAGCAAAAACTAAAGAAGATAGAGGAACACTAAACAAAATAAATGATCAGCAATACAAGATCAACAAAACAGAGATTTTTGTCATGAATTCTATTCTCGTCTACAATGTTGGAGAGTGTCCTTTGTTGAATATGCACATAGACCAAGGTGAGCGACACAGGCTCTTAAGAGCTTCTAGTTACTATTTCCAAAGTCTGGGATTGATTGTTTTACCCCACATCTCCTTTAAAACATATTTTACAATACCTGGTTTGGACATTTTTCTCTAAAACCAATGACCATTAGATTCCAAATTAACACAATGAATAAATTGAAAAAATTTTAAAATAGACTCTAAAGTATGTTGCTATTAAAGAGTTTTTAATGACAGAAACCCCCAGCAGGGAGGTCCTCTGCCCTGGACAAACGGGGAGCCTCAGACCCTACGTCGAGGTTCGGGCGTACACTTAAAAATGGCCTAGCTACACCACTGAATTATCATGGCTAACTATGGAAAGCCTCAGCTGTCATATATTAGAGATTTACAAAACGTTATGCTGAAGCTTAAAATGTAAAGTTAAGACAGCGTGATGTTGAATTGAGTCATCAAAATGCTAACTCTAAATTACAATATGCTAAGTTGAATCTGCGCAATGTTGACTTGCAATGACAAGTGCTTTAGTCGTGATAGTATAATGATAAGTCACGATGTTGTGATGATATGCCAAACACACGTAACGTTGGGTTTAAAGTACATGATGTGAAGTTGACGTTGCATGATGTTAGCTTGCAGATGGATACTGCTCAGTCATCCACATCGACAGTTATGATAACAAATAAAATGAATAGCTAAAATGTATGGTGCTGACTTGTTATTAATAAATGTTGAGCTGAGATAGTACGATGTTTTATCATTGTGATATTACGATAGGTCTATCATGCAATCTGTTGATTTAAAACACCATGATGCACAGTTGAAAGTACATGATGTTAAGTTAAGATAACACGATGCTACACCACTATATTGAAACGAAAGGCTTACCATACAACTTGTTGACTTAAAACAATACGATGTAACGTGTTAAGCTAAGATGCTCACTTGAAACTACAGGACGTACAGTTGAAATTTTGTAATGTTAAGCTACGATAGCACGATTTTATATCATTATAATGTCACAATAGACTTATTATACAATTTGCTCATTTAAAACTACACAACGTACAACTGAAAGTTCGTGATGTTCAGCCAAGATAGCAATTTGTTATATCATTAGAATGTCACGATAGGCTTACCACATGATATGCTCATTTAAAACTACACGATTTTCAGTTGAAACTAGGTGATGTTAAGCTAAGATAGCATGTTGTTATATCATTTGAATGTCACGATAGGCTTACCATACAATATGCTCATTTAAAACTACACAACGTACAGTTGAAATGATGTGATGTTGAGCTATGATAGCACGATGTTATGTCATAATAATATCACGATAGGCTTGCCATACAATATGCTCATTCAAAACTACACGACGTACAGTTGAAAGTACGTGTTGTTGAGCTAAGATAGCACGATGTTATATCATTATGACGTCACGAGAGGCTTATCATACAATGTGTTGACTTGAAACTACACAATGTAAATTTGAAGTAGTTTGGTCTTGACTTGAAACAGTAAAATGTTAAGTTATAAAAACAGAACGTAAAGTCAAAATAAAACAATGATAGGATGACATATACTTGTGCAGAATTGAAGATTTTTGGTGTTGACTTCGAATATAGTACAAATATTAGATCGTTTTATGTTAAATTGAAAGACAATAACGATGCGTAAAACATTACAGAATTATGTGAATTGAAACTGCAATTCTATGGAAAAGAATGAGGGACAAATCCCCAGGATTTTTTCTTCTTCATTTGCAAGTTGATGAATATTAATGAAATTTAACTCCGGAGGCAAAACGATATACAAAGAAAGTTTTCCATAAATTCATAAAGCAAAAGAATTACCCATCGCTATATATTACACTTGAATACAGTTTTGCCGTATATTTTACATGTTTTGTTTGGATTTATTTTTATGATTAAAAACCAGACTTTTTTTATGAACAATATTTAAGAGAATATTTACCTATGTTGTGTGTTAATATATAAAACATAATATTGTGCTTATAAGACTTATGACTGTCAGAGTCAAATTTTACTCATATAAAATCACATCTATGTAAGAGTTATCGGAGAATTTGTATTTACCACTCCCGTTTTCCACGAAATAGAACATAAGAATCTGGAGTCTTAATCTTAAAAAACAAAGATCAACTGATATGACAAATATACGCTTATCGTAGGACTGAGAGGATCAGAGCTATATCAGAATGTGACCCCTCCCCCCCTCCCGGTCTTGTTAGAGGTATCTGAAAATTTGAATTTTCTTTTCCACGAAATAAAACCAAAAAATCTGGACTGAATCAAAACCGATACTATTTGGATTTCCATAGATTGTCCGAGACGGTTTGTCAACTAGTTTGTTAAAAATTCGGCTAAGCAAGCAAAATATGTCTTGCACAGAGCCAAGATTTATTCATATTCATATCACACTTACATATTTTCGTCCTTATATGCATGTAATATTTGCCACTGTACACTAAATACAAATACATTTTCATCAATTCTTTTTTATGAAAAGGAGCCTATTTTAAGCACGTTCATCGATTTGACACCCTGTAGTTCATGTTTTTTGGGAGTTCCTCGAAAATTATAACACATTCCTTCCTTATTTGCAAAATCGCCAAGTGACGGGTGCCACATATGAAACAGGATCTGCTTACCCTTCTGGAGCACCTGAGATCACCCCTTTTTTTAGGGTTTCGTGTTGCTCAGTTTTTGGTTTTCTATATGTTGCGCTTAATATACTGTTGTTTGGTTAAGAGTTTTACTATCCCTTTTGTATCTTTCGCCTTCTTTTATCCATTTTTGTGTATTTTTTTTTTTTTTATTCTCCCTCCCTGAACAGTATAATAGATAGATAAATGAAAACAGAAACCCTTTTCAACAAAAGGAGATCTACAAGTAACTCGACGTGACCGAAATTGTAAATTTCTTCCTCATTAGATATATTGCCCTTAGGGTAGATTGGGTGTCTTCCGCCATCTTAGGGAGCTACCATTTGATTTTTATTGGGGCTAGGATGAAATTTGAAAAAGGCAGGATGAGCAACTTGGCAAAAAAAGGCAGGATGACAATTTTCATCCTAGCGCCCCCGCCCCCTCCCTCATAAAAATCACATGGTAGCGCCCTTAGATTCTCATCATATAGCACAACACAATCGGTCTAGATCTAAAAAATATACACATTTTGAGAGAGGAATGTTATTCATATGTAGTACTTATATAGCTCTGACCCTCTCAGTCCTACGCTTTAGCGTATTATTTGTCATATCAGTTGATCTTTGTTTTTAAGATTAAGACTCCATCCAGACTCTTATGTTTTATTTTGGGAAAACGGGAGTGGTAAATACAAATTCTCCGATAACTCTTACATAGATGTGATTTTTCTATGAGTAAAATTTGACCCTGACAGTCATAAGTCTTATAAGCACAATATTATGTTGTATATATTAACACACAACATAGATAAATATTTTCTTAAATATTGTTCATAAAAAAAGTCTGGTTTTTAATCATAAAAAAAAATCCAAACAAAACATGTAAAATATACGGCAAAACTGTATTCAAGTGTAATATATAGCGATGGGTAATTCTTTTGCTTTATGAATTTATGAAGAAACTTTCTTAGTATATCATTTTGCCTCCTGGGGATTTGTCCCTCATTCTGTTCCATAGAATTGCAGTTTCATTCACATAATTCTGTAATGTTTTACTCATCATTATTGTCTTTCAATTTATCATAAAACGATCTAATATTTGTACTATATTCGAAGTCAACACCAAAAATCTTCAATTCTGCACAAGTATATGTCATCTTATCATTGTTTTATTTTGACTTTACATTCTGTTTTTATAACTTAACATTTTACTGTTTCAAGTCAAGACCAAACTACTTCAAATTTACATCGTGTAGTTTCAAGTCAACACATTGTATGATAAGCCTCGTGACGTCATAATGATATAACATCGTGCTATCTTAGCTCAACAACACGTACTTTCAACTGTACGTCGTGTAGTTTTGAATGAGCATATTGATTGTATGGCAAGCCTATCGTGATATTATTATGACATAACATCGTGCTATCATAGCTCAACATCACATCATTTCAACTGTACGTTGTGTAGTTTTAAATGAGCATATTGTATGGTAAGCCTATCGTGACATTCAAATGATATAACAACATGCTATCTTTAACTTAACATCACCTAGTTTCAACTGAAAATCATGTAGTTTTAAATGAGCATATCATGTGGTAAGCCTATCGTGACATTCTAGTGATATAACAAATTGCTATCTTAGCTTAACATCACGTACGTTCAGTTGTACGTGGTGTAATTTAAATGAGCAAATTGTACAATAAGCCTATCGTGACATTATAATGATATAACATCGTGCTGTCTTAGCTGAACAACACGTACTTTCAACTGTATGTCGTATAGTTTTAAATGAGCATATTGTATGGCAAGCCTATCGTGATATTATTATGATATAAGATATTGCTATCATAGCTCAACATCACGTACTTTCAACTGTACGTCGTGTAGTTTTAAACGATCATATCGTGTGGTAAGCCTATCGTGACATTCTAATGATATAACAACGTGCCATCTTAGCTTAACATCACGTACTTTCAACTGTACGTTGTGTAGTTTTAAATGAGCAAATTGTATAATAAGTCTATTGTGACATTATAATGATATAACATCGTGCTATCGTAGATTAACATTACAAAATTTCAGCTGTACGTCCTGTAGTTTCAAGTGAGCATCTTAGCTTAATACGTTGCATCGTGTTGTTTTAAGTCAAAAAGTTGTATGGTAAGCCTTTCGTTTCAATATAGTGGTGTAGCATCGTGTTATCTTAACTTAACATCATGTACTTTCAACTGTGCATCATGGTGTTTTAAATCAACAGATTGCATGATAGACCTATCGTAATATCACAATGATATAACATCGTACTATCTCAGCTCAACATTTATTAATAACAAGTCAGTACCATACATTTTAGCTATTCATTTTATTTGTTATCATAGCTGTCGATGTGGATGACTGAGCAGTATCCATCTGCAAGCTAACATCATGCAACGTCAACTTCACATCATGTACTTTAAACCCAACGTTACGTGTGTTTGGTATATCATCACAACATAGTGACTTATCATTATACTATCACGACTAAAGCACTTGTCATTGCAAGTCAACATTGCGCAGATTCAACTTAGCATATTGTAATTTAGAGTTAGCATTTTGATGACTCAATTCAACATCACGATGTCTTAACTTTACATTTAAAGCTTCAGCATAACGTTTTGTAAATCTCTAATATATGACAGCTGAGGCTTTCCATAGTTAACTATTAATGAGATACTTATTTGGCAAGCAACATTTTTATCTCGGCAATAAGGGTGGTGTCTTGATTTTTGTGTCGTTTGATTGATGTATCCTCGGGAACTATAAAACCACCATATTATGGTTGAGAAGTTGTGACGTAAACAGTTCTATTAATACTCTCATGTAATACATTGACTTGTGTACACTATTTTTATCGATAAACTTTAAAGGTCAATAAATTAAATTTAGTTGATCATGCATAGTGTTTCTACTTGTTGTGAAATATCAATTTAAAACAAAACGGGCCATGTTTTTAGTTGGGAGTTTACTAGTAGTGACGATTTGAACTGAAGCTTCAGGTAAGAATCTCTACCGGTATCCATTTCAGTCATAAGTCTCTGGTTTGTTTTAATGGCAACCATACTCAGTCCCTTATTATACGACCGCAAAAAGTTTTGCGATCGTATATTGGTATGACGTTGGCGTCGTCGTCGTCGTCCGGCGTCGTCGTCGTCCGAAGACACATTGGTTTTCGCACAATAACTTTAGTTTAAAGGAATGGATCTCTATAAAATTTTACCATAAGGTTCAATACCACAAAAGAAAGGTTGGGATTGATTTTGGGGGTTATGGTACCAACAATTAAGGAAGAAGGGGCCACAAATAAGCATTTTTGTAACTTCCAGACAATAACTTGTGTGTTAGTGTATGGATCTCACTGACATTGTACCACAAGGTTCCATATCACAAAGGGTATGCTGGGATTGATTTTGGGGGTAATTGCCTAAAAATTTTAGGAATTAGGGGCAAAAAACAACATTTTTCTAGTTTCATGACAATGACTTGTGTGTAAGTGTATGGATCTTTCTGAAATTGTACTACAAGGTTCCATATCACAAAAGGCAAGCTGGGTTTGAGTTTGGGGGTAATTGCCCTAAACGTTTAGTAATTTGGGGCCAAAAAACAAGCATTTTTACAGTTTCCAGACAATAACTTGTGTTTAAGTGTATGGATCTCTCTGAAATTGTACTGCAAGGCACCATACCACAAAGGGAAGGCTTGGATTGAGTTTGGGGGTGATGAATCATAAGGGGGTTCAAAAAATTGGGGGGTTTCCTTTTTTTCCTTTTTTTTTTTTTTTAATTTTCCATTTTCAGTTGGTTATTTTTGATTTATATATAAAAGCAAATAATAATGATATGATGAATCTAACCGTGTTTTTTGGTCCCGTTTTCAAATTAGTCTACATTAATGTCCAAAGGGTCCAACATTAAACTGAGTTTGATTTTAACAAAAAATGAATTCTTGGGGTTCTTTGATATGCTAAATCTAACCATGTATGTATTTAGATTTTGGATATTGGACCATAATAGGTAAATTAAAAAAAAAAATTTAAGTTCTTAGACCACATTCATTCTGTGTCAGAAACCTATGCTGTGTCAAATATTTAATCACAATCCAAATTCAGAGCTGAATCAAGCTTGAATGTTGTGTCCATACTTGCCCCAACTGTTTAGGGTTCGACCTCTGCGGTCGTATCAAGCTGCGCCTGAGCATTTTATATTTATTATAAGTGTCAATTTCACAAAACAGATTAAAATTTTAAATTCTATCCACAGAATATTGGGAAATGTACCCTCCTTTTTCTATGAATATATTTTTTTAAAATATTTTTAGTTAATATTCATTTAATATTCATTAATATTTTAACTTATTTTCACTTCTTTAAAGTGTTACTTTTCTTATCCATATGAAGCTAGCCGGCGTTGATATTCATGAGGTATTTTGTACATGATTGGACAGCGGTCAAACGAAACTACAATAGATAGGTAAAAACTGTAAACAGCCAAAATAGTCAGAAATACCAAATCTACAAATACGTCAGACAACCAAAACAACTGGATGACTCCTTAAGGAGTTATATCCTAAACAATTATCTCGACTAATTTTCGTGTCCGTCGTATATTTTTCAAAGACCTACTCCTCTAAAACTACTGAACATATTTCAACAAAACTTTGGATGAATGATCCTTAGTGTATCTGGCATAAAGTGTGTGTTTTTTCCCCGGTCAGTCAATAAACAAGGCGACATGGCTTAAAATTGGAACACATAGATTTAAAATATATTAATTGTCTTGTATGTAGAAAACCATAATAGATAGAGAAAATCTGACAGTGGCACATGTGCTGATAGTGCCCAGATCTACTAACCTCATGTTTTTACCAAATAACCTTATTGCATTGTATCAATTTAATTCTGGCAAAAATGCTAGGTGACCGATACAGGCTCCTATGAGCATCTTGTGTTATAACTTGAAGTTTTGGATTAACCATGTTTGTATAATACATCTGCTATGTATAAACTTTCATGGCTCAATGATGAACGTTAAGTTTTTGTGATTATATGACATTATAAATTACTGTTACTTTAAGACATTAGCTATATTTGGTCTTCAAAATTATTGTAAGGTGAAATTGACCTCATTTTCATGGTTGGTTTGATCGAGGCTAAGATACAGCGGCTCTTTTCACACAAATCTTAAGAGTAAAAATACTTGTAATTATAAGTCATACACATTTCAGTATAACTTACTATCAATTTTAATCGTAAGATTTTTGTGAAAAGAGTCGCAGCATTGTCCAGTACAGCATCTCAGTAACATTATACTTTTTTTCAGTAAAATGGCAGAATGTTCTGGATCTACAGAACAAAATGTTCAAGTGCGCGGAAATAATGAAGATACAATAGAGAATCGTAAAACCAATCAAAAGAGACAGATGCCACGACCTCGACCTACGAGAGTAGTATCTGTGAAGAAACGATCCCTAAATCATATGGGTTACAAAGATCTGGAACACTGGTTAGAAGACACCAACAATATATACATAGGTAGGGACATGACTCATTATGTTCCTGGGGCTGTTGGCAGCAAGTGGCAAAATCCTTTTAAGGATGAGAAACTCGGAAAAGATAAAAGGGTAGAACTGTATAAGGAATACATTTTGTCAGATACGAAGACATATGACGGAAAGACACTGTTGGAATCAATAGAAGAACTTCAAGGGAAAACTTTGGGATGTTGGTGTAAGCCAGAGTTTTGCCATGGTGATGTTCTTGTGCAATTACTGATGAGATTAAAAAAGAGTAATTAACTAACTTTATATCTTCTGATAGAAACATTGTATGTGAAACATATTTACGGAGGTGTTCGTGTGCAACAAATTATAAGTTTAAAGACAAGTGCTTCACTTAATTAATATGTGATTAAAAAGAGAAGGAAGATACCAAAGGGACAATATGATAGCAGAAATCTAAGAAATATATACAATACCATGGCTAAAAAGAAAAACGACGAACCACAAATAGCAGTCTACATAACACAACACAGAAAACTAAAGACTGAGTAACACGAACATATATTATATGTCAAGCTGATCTCATGTACATATGCTATTAATAAACCAGTATTTTCAAATTAAAATAGACCTATAGTTGAATACATGACATAACTTATTTGTTGAAAGTCTACTGTTGACCGCTAGATATTTTCTTCGAGCTCAGCTGATCCAAAGGGTTAGTGTTATACCTTTTGCCATCAGTTTGCGTCCGTTTTCGGTAGAAAACTTAGAACAATAAAAATGATCAAATTGGATCATGACATAAATTTATGTTGAGATGCTTTGATTTACTAGGTTTTTATACGACCGCAAAAATTAAAATTTTTTTGGTCGTATATTGGTATCACGTTGTCGTCGTCGTCATCGTCGTCGTCAGCGTCGTCCGAAGACAGATGGTTTCCGGATAATTACTTTAGTATAAGTAAATAGAAATCAACAAAATTTTAACACAAGGTTTATAACCACAAAATGAAGGTTGGGATTGATTTAAGGGTTATGGTCCAAAAGGTTTAGGAATTAGGGGCCAAAAAGGGACCCAAATAAGCATTTTTGCAGTTTCCAGACAATAACTTGTGTTTAAGTGTATGAATCTCTCTGAAATTATACCACAAGTTTCCATACAACAAAGGGAAGGCTATAGGGGGTTATGACTCAAACCATTTAGCAATTAGGGGCAAAAAAGGGGAAAATCAAAGGTTTTTATGGTTAAAGGACAATTTAGACAATTTAAAAGCAGTGTAAGGGAGGTAATCCAATCCATTTAAAGAATACTGTTGTATATATGTTTGATTACCTCCCTTACACTGCTTGTAAATTATGTATTAAGAAATGATGATTGTCTTGAGATGATTAGCTGTAAATTTATTTTTAGAAGTTACTATTAATTAATATTAATTTTAACCATGACTGTATGTCATTTTATGTTTTAATATTTTATGATGTATTTAAATGAGTAGTTATGGTTGCAAACTCCATTAGAAATTTGAATTGAGATTATGTTTGGAATAAGGGAAAGGGGAGTTGAAAAAATTTGGGGGTAAATAAGAATTGGTGGGGGCTAAAATTTTTCTCATTTCAGATTTCAGAAATTAAAAAAAATTTCTTCAAATATTTTTTTTTTTGGGGGGGTTAATATTAATATTCAACAGCATAGTGTTTTGCACAAAAGCAAAAAAAAAAACGGGTATTTTTTTTTTTTTTGGGGCAATTCGCAGCAGCATAGTGTATTGGTGTATTGCACAAAAGCAAAAAATTGAATATAGATTCAAATCATATAACCAATTTTAAGTTCTTCGACTACACGTATTCTGTGTCAGAAACCTATTATGTGTCAAACATTTAATTACAATCCAAATTCAGACCTGTATCAAGCGCGAATAATGTGTCTATTTTGGCCGCAACTTTTCAGGGTTGGACATCTGCGGTCGTATCCAGCTGCGCTCAGCGAAGCAATTTTTTTCTTATCTGATCCTGGCTTCTTGATCGCATACCGAAGCAAAGACTGGGCCAGATCGCCATAATTTAAACGCCATAAAAGAATTCCATATTTTACACTTAGCCACAATAAGATTCAGTTTCTCGTGTCACTCGAATCCTTGAAATTCTTTGTAAAGTAATCTAAATATATAAGATAACCAGAAAAAAGAAATCAGGTTAGCTTGACTGGGGCTGAACAAGACAAAACGTGAACGATTTCTATGATAAGCGGATATTTATCTATCAGCTATATCAACTATACATATTAGACTTTTTCAACGACCGCAAAAATGCGGTCGTATATTGGTATGACGTTGGCGTCGTCGTCGTCGTCGTTGTCGTCCGAAGACACATTGGTTTTCGCACAATAACTTTAGTTTAAGTGAATGGATCTCTATGAAATTTTACCATAAGGTTCAATACCACAAAAGGAAGGTTGGGATTGATTTTGGGGGTTATGGTACCAAGAGTTAAGGAATAAAAGGGCCAAAAAGGGGCCAAAAATAAGCATTTTTGTAACTTCCAGACAATAACTTGTGTGTTAGTGTATGGATCTCTCTGACATTGTACCACAAGGTTCCATATCACAAAGGGAATGCTGGGATTGATTTTGGGGGTAATTGCCTCCAAATTTTAGGAATTAGGGGCCGAAAAAGGGGCAAAAAACAAGCATTTTTCTAGTTTCATGACAATAACTTGTGTGTAAGTGTATGGATCTTTCTGAAATTGTACAACAAGGTTCCATATCACAAAGGGAAAGCTGGAATTGAGTTTGGGGGTAATTGCCCAAAACGTGTAGGAATAAGGGGCCAAAAAGGGGCCAAAAATAAGGATTTTTCTAGTTTCTAGACAATAACTTGTGTTCAAGTGAATGGATCTCTCTGAAATTGTACTGCAAGGTACCATACCACAAAGGGAAGGCTGGGATTGATTTTGGGGGTAATTGCCTCAAAATTGTAGGAATTAGGGGCCAAAAAGGGGTAAAAAAAACAAGCATTTTTCTAGTTTCAGGACAATAACTTGTGTGTAAGTGTATGGATCTTTATGAAATTGTACTACAAGGTTCCATATCACAAAGGAAAAGCTGGGTTTGAGTTTGGGGGTAATTACCCTAAACGTTTAGGAATTTGGGGCAAAAAGGGGCAAAAAAACAAGCATTTTTCTAGTTTCCAGACAATAACTTGTGTTCAAGTGTATGGGTCTCTCTGAAATTGTACTGCAAGGTACTATACCACAAAGGGATTGCTGGGATTGAGTTTGGGGTAGATGAATCATAAGGGATTTTGAAAAAATTGGGGGAGGGATTATAAGTTGGTTATTTTTGATTTATATATAAAAGCAAATAATAATGATATGGTTTGATTTCATCAAAAATTGAAATATTGGGGTTCTTTGATATGCTGAATCTAACCGTGTATTTAGATTCTTAATTTTTGGTCCCGTTTTCAAATAAGTCTACATTAAGGTCCAAAAGGTCCAAAATTAAACTGAGTTTGATTTTAACAAAAATTGAATTCTTGGGGTTCTTTGATATGCTGAATCTAACCGTGTATGTATATAGATTTTGGATATTGGACCATAATAGGTAAAAAAATTTTAAGTTCTTAGACCACATTCATTCTGTGTCAGAAACCTATGCTGTGTCAAATATTTAATCACAATCTAAATTCAGAGCTGTATCAAGCTTGAATGTTGTGTCCATACTTGCCCCAACTGTTCAGGGTTCGACCTCTGCGGTCGTATCAAGCTGCGCCCAGCAGAGCATTTTTTTTTACCTCAAAATTGATTACAGTAGATGAATGTTGGGTAAACGTAAATGAGACAAATTATAAGAGTAACACGACGGGTTCTACATTTGGAGCTGGATCTGCTTACCCTTCCATTGGTTTGGTTTGTATTGCTCAGTCTTTAGTTTTCTATCTTGTGTTTTGTATACTGTCTTTTGATCGTTTTTAGTTTTTTTGCCATGGCATTTTCAGTTTGTTTTCGACTTATGAGTTTGAATACGAGTCCCTTTAGTATCTTTTGTCTCTCTTTTAAATCGTCCCTTGTCTAGAGAAAGGGGGATTACTCTGAAAAAGACTATCAAAGATCTGTCATGAACACATGAAGAACGCAACACATAGAAATAAGAAGATGTGGTAAGAGTGCCAATGAGACAACTCTCCCTCCAAGTCACAATTAGTAAAAAGTAAACCATTATAGGTCAAAGTACGGCCTTCAGTATCAGTATATATTTAAAACAACCACTGCATGTCGAGGTTTCTGGTTTTGGACAGGCACATACACTTCATATCTCCCCTCTTAGTTTTTTAACGGAATTATAAAACGTTCAACAACATTTTGTTTTAAAACCTCGTAGACCTGTATAAATGCACATACAAGTAACACAATGCATGCAAGTGAAATCCTGTTTTATCTTCCTAAACGTACCCAATCAAGACGATTCCAAAACAGCATTATACGTTTATGATAGTCCTTTTTTATTTGTCCAACTCAGTTGAATTAGCTATAACATGTCTAAAAATTTCGTTTTTTATTTTAGACATTTTCGAATAATGGCTCACTGTGCTCCGACAGAAGACAATGTTAAACAAATAAAAGCAGATAACGAATACTATGTAAAAAAGGAGACTAGTACTATCCGAATTCAGACTGAAAGACCTCGGCCAACACGAGTTATCTCCGTCAAGAAGCAATCATTGAATCAGAAGGGATACAAAGACCTTCAACACTGGTTGACAGACCAAAATAACATATACATCGGCAGAGTTATGACTCATTATGTCCCTGGAGCTGTGGGTAGCAAGTGGCAAAACCCATTCCAGGCAAAGAAATATGGGAGGGACAAGTGTATAGATATGTACAGGGAATATATAATGACAGATACAAAATTATACGATGGAAAAACTTTATTAGACTCAATAGAAGAACTACGGAGTAAGACACTAGGATGCTGGTGTAATCCAGAACCTTGTCATGGTGATGTCCTTGTACAAATGCTAATGAGATCGAAGAAGAGTTGATATCTTTGGGGTAGTAAAATTGTATTTATAAATAACAAGAGGCACCGAAGAGCCTAGAACCGGCGCTCACCTGGTAAAAAGATGCCATTTTTATATTTATTTTTGTCCTTTATTGCAGTCTGTTATATTTGTTTATTTGTAGATCTTTTTAGTAGCATATTTGTAGGTCTTATATTAATGAGCAAACATTATTTAATGGCAATAAATGCAATAACAAGTGTGTCTTTTTGGCCATGTTGACTTACTAGTAGATCTTATTTTGCTGATCTTTTCTGCTTTTTAAAGTTTTTCTCCAACCTTGTATAGCTTTTGACAAAAATGCAATTAAATATGGATAAAATATCATTATTCAGGGGAAATAACTTCTATAACGAGTAGGGTGACAATTTTGGCCATGGTGACTGAATTGCAGATCTTATTGTGCTCAAACATTTTTTATTTTTTACTGTTTCTCTTTTTCTAATATAGTTTATGCAAAAACCTCAAAAATGGAGAAAAAAAACATCTATTAAGAGCAATAACTCCTCTCAGAGATCAATTGACAATTTTAACTACAAAATGTATGTTTATTTTTAGATATTATTTTGCTGAAATGTATTTTGCTATATATTAATTGTTGCTCTCTATTCATCTTTGTTTATGCAAAATATGCATAAAATGGGTAAAATGGTAATTGAGGGACAATAACTCATAATAGGAGACCGTTTACAATCTCAGCCTGTTGACTTATTTGTAGATCTAATTGTGATTAATATCTTTGTACTTTACCATTTCTCTCTATAATGATTTCTGGAAAAAAATTAAAAAAATGGAAGAACACTTTTAAAGCAGTCAATTGACAATTTTTGACTTACCGGTACTTGTAGATCTTGTTTTGCTAAACAATTTTGTTTATACAATTTCTCTGTAATATTATAGTTTCAACAAAAACTGCAAAAGAAGAGTAAAATTAGTCTTTAACTAAACAATAACTCCTATATGGGGCCAACTGATGATTCTTCCATGTTGTCTTATTTATATAAAGAATGGTCAATAGTTCTCTCTATTTGTAATAGTTTTTTTAAGATGTGTGAAACTTGCAAAAAATTTCAGGGGCAATAACTCCAAAATGGGTTGTCCTATTGTGGCCTGTGATCTATTTCTTGCATGAAGAGATATTTCTCTTTTTGTGATACAAAAAATTTGTTAATTTGATTGGCTTATCCAGCACCGTGAGATGATATTACGACATTTCCATTGGCTATCCTTTAGGTCATCAATGACTTTCAAAGGTAAACCCGATATACATTTCATCCATGGCAATGAGCATATGTGATTTCTTCAAAAATATACAAAACACTTACACTTTTCACCTGAAAATCTTCTTTTTGTCAAATTTTGTTACATTCTAAAGCATACAAAAAGTTTTAAAATGTCTAATGTTGAAGTTTGACATCGGAACATGACGGGACGTCATACTGGTATGTGCAAAAGACTAGATCAATGATTTGCGGAATTTTTTATTTAACATAATGAGAGTGTTGACCATAAGAAAATAGGTTTAAAAAGTCAGGAGAATTGGATATTGCTTGATATCAGCTCTTGTTATTTAATTTAAATAGTACTAATAAACTTGCACAAGGCAATTCTCACTCGTAATGAAACCTATAATTATCTGCTGATCAATTACAGGGGCGGATTCAGGCGGGGGCATGGTGGGCGTGCGCCCCCTAAAATTTGCAAAGCATGGGTTGTCCTCAGCTTAATAAAGTATATTTCGATAATTTTACCTCAAAAAAATTTTCGCCTCGCTCCCCATGGCAAAATTTAAGTTTGCGCCCCCCTAACCTAAAATCCTGGATCCGCCCTGAATTAAACACTTTGTCAGATTTACTGTAACTGCTGCTTTGAGATATAAGCTAATAAAATGCTCCACTGGGCGCAGCTTGATACGACCGCAGAGGTCGAACCCTGAACAGTTGGGGCAAGTATGGACACAACATTCAAGCTTGATACAGCTCTAAATTTGGATTGTGATTAAATATTTGACACAGCATAGGTTTCTGACACAATGAATGTGGTCTAAGAACTTAAAAATTTTTAATTTACCTATTATGGTCCAATATCCAAAATCTAAATACATTCACGGTTAGATTCAGCATATCAAAGAACCCCAAGAATTCAATTTTTGTTA
The DNA here is from genome assembly GCA_017311375.1 of Mytilus coruscus. Taxonomy (NCBI): domain Eukaryota; kingdom Metazoa; phylum Mollusca; class Bivalvia; order Mytilida; family Mytilidae; genus Mytilus; species Mytilus coruscus. The sequence continues at coordinate 5,815,854 of CM029599.1, read as the reverse complement.
AAATCAAACTAAGTTTAATTTTGGACCCTTTGGACCTTAATGTAGACCAATTTGAAAACGAGACCAAAATTTAAGAATCTAAATACACGGTTAGATTCAGCATATCAAAGAACCCCAATATTTCAATTTTTGATGAAATCAAACCATATCATTATTATTTGCTTTTATATATAAATCAAAAATAACCAACTTATAATGGAAAATTTTTAAGAAAAAAAAAAGGAAAAAAAAATCCCTCCCCCAATTTTTGAAATCCCTTATGATTCATCTACCCCAAACTCAATCCCAGCCTTCCCATTGTGATATGGAACCTTGTAGTACAATTTCAGAGAGATCCATACACTTACACACAAGTTATTGTCCTGAAACTAGAAAATGCTTGTTTTTTGGCCCTTTTTTGGCCCCTAATTCCTGAAATTTTGAGGCAATTACCACCAAAATCAATCCCAGCATTCCCTTTGTGATATGGAACCTTGTGGTACAATGTCAGAGAGATCCATACACTAACACACAAGTTATTGTCTGGAAGTTACAAAAATGCTTATTTTTGGCCCCTTTTTGGCCCCTAATTCCTTAACTGTTGGTACCATAACCCCCAAACTCAATCCCAACCTTCCTTTTGTGGTATTGAACCTTATGGTAAAATTTCATAGAGATCCATTCACTTAAACTAAAGTTATTGTACGAAAACCAATGTGTCTTCGGACGACAACAACGACGACGACGCCGTCATACCAATATATGACTGCAAAAATTTTTTGCGGTCGTATAAAAACTGCATTATCCTCTATAGTCTATTTTTAGCAACAGTGGCCATGTTTGTTGAAAATTCAAATTCCCGGATACAATTTTTAAACAATATACCCTTAAGAACATTAAGGTAAAGTCTGGTAACATTTGGCTCAGTAGTTTCAGTGGAGAAGATGTAAACAAAAAATTACGATGACAAACAGATGGACGGACAATGACGGATGCCAAGTGATGGCAAGAGCTCACTGGCCTTTTACGCCAAATGAACTAAACATAAAATAAATTAAACATATATCACATCCATATCACAAACCTTCTGTACTCAATGTACATGCAATTAAAAGTATTAAAATTACTCATAAGAAGGATGCCAAAATCAAATGAAGCCAAAGAACATCTCAACAGTGCAAAAACAGTAAACAAAGCACTGGCAGGCATAGTCGGTCTAAATTAACCAACTAAATAAAAAGTCCTTTAAAAGTTAATAAAAATATTTTGTCTGTTTTGATATATTCTATTTATAAATCTGTTTGCTTCCAAGTTTTAATAAATTTTGATATATATTTTGTAGTTTAACTGTTGTTTAATGCAGACTTCTCATTAGAAATATGATACTTTATATAAAAATGTAAATTGATAGAAATATGTACTGTAATAGCTTAGTTTATATAATAATTTAAAAAATACAAATTAATTTTGAAGTAATATGTTAGGAGAGTTTAAAAGTAAATCAAAACTGATAATTTTTGTCTTAATGACATTATTGTTTAATTGCCTTCCAATGGACCAATTCCAAAACTCATCTATTTTTGTGGATACCAATTTTTGTGGAATGAGAAAAACTTGTGTTATTGTGGATATTTGATTTCGTTGATTTGTATAAGTCTACATACAAGCCTTTAGATAATATGTACATGGTTACAAGCCTTTAGATAATATGTACATGGTTACAAGCCTTTAAATAATATGTACATGGTTACAAGCCTTTAGATAATATGTACATGGTTACAAGCCTTTAGATAATATGTACATTGTTGAACATTGAAATCCTTTTACCTATACCCACGAAATCCACGAAAATTGGTATACCAGGAATAATAATGAATTGACAACTTCTTGTCTGGTAAAGTATGTTGCACAGTCTTATCTTTATGGCAAACTTCAATATCATTTCTTTATTCGTCCATAAGAAATATTGCAGAAAACAAACTCTATTTATTGGTATTCTGACTTGTATGGACTAACCTGTTTCTATAAATAGCACAGACAGATATTAATTGAAACGCATTCAGATTTATGTTTAGTCATTTGACCTTCCAACAAACAACATAAAAAAACCAAATCTCACTAGCTGCTTTAAAACAATTTTAAAATTGTGCATGGTTTTCTCCAAGATCAGCTCTCAATTAAAAAAAACATAATCTTATTTTTGAATAATGGTTTTATTGCACAATGTAAAAAACAAACAGTTACAAAATAAATACATTTTTGGATGGTTAAAATGACAAAAAAAAATCCCTTTCATCACACATGATATTTGCTGCAATTAATTTTTTCTAAATTTAACACAGAACAAAAGCACAAGAAAGTGAAGCATCCCCTCACATTAAAAAATGCTTTTATGGGCAATCTTGACTTAATGAAGACTAAATGCAACATTCAAGCTCTCTAGGATTGCTCTCACACAGCTCTATCTGTTGACATTGGCCTTCAGTCTCAATCCTGAGAAAAGATAAACCTCCCACAATGGGGGGATATTGTTATTAGTTAAATTATTTTAAAAAATAGAGGGCATTTCTATTTAAAGATATAATTATGATCTTTGTCCTTGAATTTTAATATGGTTTAGTCTTTCTTAACGGTGAACATCTGTACCAAGTTTGACGTAGATGGGATTCAAAAGGCTCGCTTTTTAGTGCATACAATCCTTTTCAATAATGTCATTAATTTTCATTTACCATTGCAGCAAATTTCATTGTACTTTATACTTTTTAGATGAAATAAAACACCATGTATTGAAATGTGCATTTGTTCATTCAAGCGGATGATAAAAGAATTATATTATAACATTGTAAGGACAGTTCAATTATCTTCATACAATCTTCAACAATAGAGAACAGCGTACTTCACTACTTGCCATTAATTTACACAAATATTCTGTGCATCATAAGTTCTTTTTGTTTTGTATCGTAATAAAATATAATTCAAAATATCTTTTCAAAACCAATATACTTCTTTGCTGGAATCTGTGTTTAATTTAAGCTTTATCAGGTATAGAACCACTAATTTGTGCCCCATCAGGAAGAACATGTAAGAGTAATACATATTACACACAACAGTATCTACACATAGCTTTCAAAATATGTAAAATATATGGGTAACGTTGGCATGGAATGAAAGCTGAAAAACATGGGATCAATGTTGGATCCTTGTTCAATGTTGTCGAATGTTTATTTTGAATAATAAAAAAGTATGAATTTTAAAATGGAAGGGCATATTTTGCCTGTTTCTTAGATCAGAAGTACCTGTTTTTGTACTTCCTGACTTCCGAGTACCAGTGTGCTCTTATATGCAATTAAAGGAATGTTGCATTCTTCAGCTCAAGCCATTCATAGGTATTGTCTCGACATTATTTAAACCTAATGGCTATTAATGCCTCAAATGGTGAATTTATAAAACAATGGAAGCAATGGAGCTATGAATTAGTTGTTTTGGTACCTTGATTGTCAGAAAAATTAAGCAGTTTTGGAGGGGCCTGGAATCCCTGTACCTCCCTGAAAAAACAGTTCCTGTTCAGTCATGCATAATCAATGATAGGTGAATTGTTTTTGCAGGGCTGTTAATTAAAAAAAACACTCAGGGCGTAATTGTTGCATTAAACTAGTTTCCATTTTGGGTTTAAGTTTCTGAATGGTTTATTGTTTGGTTTAAAACCAGTTTAAGTAAATGTTCTGACATTGGTTTGTTAAACTGTTCAAACTACACCAGAAGGTTTGAAAAGTTAAAATAGAACATTGATGAAACATACCAGATTCTGAAACAGTTTAAATGCAACAAATACGCTCTCAATATGTTAGGCAATAAAGATAAACATTTGTGAGTTATCTCCCCTTATTTGGAGGGGGAAAAATGAAATCTGCATAATTCTCCATAATCTTCCAATACAATAGTGCTTATATCTTTTAAAATTATAAATACCATACAGATGTTAATTTTTTTCAAACTTGGCATAAAAAAAGGCAAATACACTAGTGATAAATCATATCAGTCTTAGGCACATATATGTATAATCATAAAAATACACATAAACACATAACTCAACAAAACAATAGTCTTTAAGCAAAAATATAACAATTTACCGGTAAAATACTGTCTTCATCACAGAACACATTATTGATGTAAAATGCCATGAATCCTAAACCTCATGAAAATCTCCTTGTAGACTTATAAAAGAAAAATATGTTGGGTGAAAAGCTAAATAAACTAATACAAAAAATTGAGGAAAATGGAGAAAAAAGTAACACATTGGTAACTATGAAGACAATTTATCCCAAATAAACATAGCATATTCATATGACTGACCATTGAACGACTGATGATGATGTAAAAATTGTTTATCTCTATTGTATATGTATAATGTTTACCTGTGGGATTGGGATTATGTTCCACCATTAAGCCAAAATATTTTCATTCTTCTTGTCATATATATCTAGATTTGAGCCATGGCCAATAACAAAAAGGGTTTGCTGCAAGATGTCTTAAAGAAAGATTTAACTGAAGGTAAAATCGTCAATGAATCATTCAGAATTAGCTTGAGATTTATCTATCTCAATAACATTAAGCTACTAGCTGATTGACTCCCTATTCCAGAGAGCGCCAATCAAAGTCCTGGATTCCTCAGATGTTTTTGTATATGTGTTGAGGACCTTGCAAGTGGGAGAGTCGATCATAGGGAGGGACTGGATTATTCGGGTTAATATTTCATATTGCTATGGCATTTTTTTGTTTATATCAGCTAACCTTATGTAAAATTCCAACATATTTTTCTCCTTTTATCCAAATAATACAAGTCAACATTATGAGGAAGGAAATATGCAACAAAGTACTATGAATCCTGATCTTGTTCAGAATGATGTGTTATGTGCCTATGACGTAAGAATGAATCTGAAGTATTATCACTATCAGGTAATAGTTCTTCTCCACCTATAGTCTCTGTTTCACCAAACTCTGGTGAACTTTTGGATGTAAATAGTCTTTTGTCTGCAAATATAATTGTAATTATTTTCATACTCAATTTTTGTCAATAAAAATAGAAAACATAATTTTAACAATTTTCTATAACAATCAACACAATTAAAAATAATCTGATTTAAAAAGGGTTAGTTTAGTAACTAAAAACACACAATCATTCTATTTTCCTAATAAAATAATATTTCCAATATTTTCTGTTAATAGTAATGCATGTAATGATAGTATTGACATATCCAAAGGGATCATGGACTTGACCACCTTTCTTGTTACATTTTTTCTTTAATCATGTAAAAATACGTCAAAGTTGGAACAAAAACTCTCCCCTTCTGCAATACACCCTTATTAAAACATTTCTGTCCAGTGACTGGATATAAACACTGGCATGAGTCACAGCGAGAAGGATGGAAATTGGCTACCCAATATGTTGAATAAAGGTAAATTCTTTACTCCATTTGATTCCTACAGTACTTAAATAATACACACACAAAAATTATGATTTGATGAAAAACCATAAAATGTTTACGCTCATCATTGGACTGAAGGAAAACACAGCTGTCTGATGCTTGGCATTAACAGTCATTCATATCATCAAAAAGCTACTAAAGGGGGTTATACTTGTAGTAAAACCATTTCAGCATAAGATGGTGCATTTCAGGGTATTTAGTTTTTGGACAACCATAAATTTTTTACATATTTTGCATATTTTTTAGAAATCTACTGGAAAATTGAGTTAACAAATAGGGAATAGGAGAAAGAGGAGTTTTCAATCAAGTGAGAATTACTAATCCTAAATCCCAAACATTTCTACAAAGTCTTTACCTTCTTTTTCTTTATCCATCATTTTCCTAATTCTTTTTCTTCTTTCTTCCAATGATTCAAAATCATAATCATATGAATTGTATTCACTGCTGTTAGATTTCTTTGTTGACAAGCACTGATACCATGACAACAAGGCAATAAACAACAACATTACTAAATTACAGGAGATTCCAAACAGAGCAGACATCATTGGCCAGTGGTATAGGAAATACCTGAAATATAAAGCAAGTGATGCATTATGACAAAGAAAATAAACATGTGCCTTTCTTTTATACATTTGTCTTTGCAGGGCCTTTTATAGCTGGCTTATAATGTATGGTTTTTGCTCATTGTTGAAGGCTGTATGGTGACCTATAGTTGTAAATTCTGGATAGTGGTCTTATTGGCAATCATACCACATTTTCTTATTTTTTAACAGTTCAATGCTTGTTTTGCTTAGGTTTTTTTATGTTGTGTTTTGTAGAATTTGTTTTTTGTTGTTTTTTTTTTTACCATGATGTTACCTGTTTGTCTTCAACATATGAGTTTGAATATCCCTTTGGTATCTTGTGCCTCTCTTTTATAAGAGGAGTTTTGAAACATAGTACGTGTCAGATACTTTGGTGTAAGAAATACCTCTAATGTGAGTTTAATTTATGTCATTTAAATACATGCTAGTTAACAGAATTTTAAAATGACAATTTTTTTTTTAAATAATACTTATATATGTACCTCAAAATGAATATATAAAATCAAATAGAAGAACAGAGTTCCAATGTCCCCTCGTTGCACATATTTTAGCTATCCAAGGAACAAAAACTTAAACAAAAAAGTTTTTTTGTTTTATTTTTTTTTGTTCTTTAAAACTTTTATAGAGAAATGAAGGCCTCAGAGCAAACGCAATGCGACGATTTCCGTAATAATTAATATTTCCAAGGGGCATAACTCGTTAAAAATATTTCACCAGCACTTATTTTTGAAAGTGTCAAAGACATTGCTGATATAAATCTATGACATAAGTTTCATAAAATCCTGGCGAGAATTGTATACATGCCCTAACAATGCAATTTTCCATATAATTTATGTCTCCAAGGGGAATAATTCGTTTAATAAATAATTGATCAGCACTGAACTCGTCCAAGACATTGCTGATAGAAACCTATATGAGTTTCATAAAAATCTGGCAAGAATTGTAAACATGAGAGCGCTAACGATGCAATTTTCCATATAGTTAATGTTTCCCAGGGCATAACTCTTTTAAAAATAATTGATCCACACTGATTTTCGAACTCATCCAAGACATTGCTAACATAAACTATAATATGAGTTTCATATAAATCTGGCAAGAATTGTACACATGAGAGAGCTAACGATGCAATTTTCCATATAGCTAATGTTTCCAAGGGCCATAACTCTTTAAAAATAATTGATCGGCACTAATTTTCAAACTCTTTCGAGACATTGCTGATATAAACCTATGATATAAGTTTCATAAAAATCTGGCAAGAATTGTACACATGAGAGTTCTTACGATGTAATTTTCCATTATTAATGTTTCCAAGGGCATAACTCTTTTAAAAATAATTGATCGGCACTGATTTTAGAACTCATCCAAGACATTGCTGAAATTCACTATGATATGAGTTTCATAAAAATCTGGCAAGAATTGTACACATGAGAGCGTTAACGATGCAATTTTCCATATAGTTAATGTTTCCAAGGGCCATAACTCTTTTAAAAATAATTGATTGGCACTGATTTTCAAACTCGTTCGAGACATTGCTAATATAAACCTATGATATAAGTTTCATAAAAATCTGGCAATAATTGTACAAGTGAGAGTGATAACAAGACCAGACAGACAGACCGGCGGACAGATGGACGGTATTTCTTTGTCCCAGCAACGTGTTGAGCGGGGAACAAATTAAAATTGACTATTTTCTTTCAATTAAATATAATCAAGCAGTATACAGATAGATAATTAGATAGGTAATACAAATTATTCAAAAGTATTCTACCCCTTTCATTACCTACCAAGCATTCTTTCTGTACTAGTAATAAGTAAATGTTTGGTAAAACTGTACCATCATTAACCTATCCTATTAACTCAGGAATCTTAGTAGATATCCCTATATCTAATTGTCTTTAATGATTTTCCTTTGACGTCAGATTGTCTGTTGTCTGGGTTGAATTCATTCACAACTTTTCTAGACTCCATTTTTTATGAACTTGTGTTGCTGGTTTGTTGTCTGATTAACATTAACACCATAACTCCTTTTATTCATTTAAAACAACAACATATGTTTTTGAAATGTATTATTTCTTCGATTTATACATTACCTCAGGCCTGTAAATTTAGCATACATCTTCAGTACCATTGTATACAATTGTACATGTAAATTCTGAACTTCTACTATAATACCTACAGCTGGATTGTACTGTAAGTATAGAATAATATACATTCAATTTTGTATCTGTGTATACAAGATACTGGTCGATGACATTCAATTACAGAATTCAATAGCAGGAATCAAGTAATAATTTACAGTACACCATAATCCAATGGGCACAAGTAAACAGTGTTATCTGATAAACAGGGGTTCACAGTGAACATGATGTACTGCAATATGTATTTGCCAAAAATAATGAACTTGAATATTTTTTTTCACCAAAAACAATTATTTTTCTGTTAAAATTGAGAACTTTAATATTTTTAAAGATGAAACGATTATAGTTGTACATCCATTCTTTGACTGTTTTAATCTAATATAATGATTTTTTTAATAGAACTACAAAATTGTATTGATATAAGATCATAACTTACAGCATCATCAACATAATTAGAGAAGAATTCTATCGTCAACATCTGCTTCTGTTCTACAAAACCTGATAATAACAGAGGCGAGAACACAAAGGTATCCAGGACTCGTAATAACTCAGATCTGTAGTGAAGCATTGTCTGTAATAATAAAAAAAATAGTTAAATATACTTTCTACATATATGCAGACAGAACAAGTATGGTATAGCTGTAGTATGCATTGAAAAGTTTCAACCTACTTACAGAGGTAGATATATTTACAATAAAAAAAAACACACAATTGATCTTTTTGTAATGTCACATTTTCTGCCCACATTATTCTTAAGAATAAAAAATAAAATAAATAGCAGCTACCTCATATTACTTTAAATTATCTAATTACAAAAAGGAACTCCGACATGATGATATGATATGATCCTGAAATCTTATCTTAAGGAAGTCTTGGTTGAAAGCAGTTTTAAAATGTTCTTTGGCATAATTATAATGATTGTCTCCGTTGCGTACTACATATGTATGTCCATCCTGTTTGTTTGAAATGAATGCATTCCCTTCTTTTCTTCAAATTTTGTATTAGGTTAAAACATATCTGGGTAGACATTTCCATAAATAATTTATCTCAATTTTTGACATTTAGGTATATCTTCTGATTTTTTTGCCTTAATTTTTACCTTTGTTTAAAATATATCAGACATACCGGTAATATTTTTCAGTATTTGTTTGTGTCTTCAGATTGCTGTCTCTTTGATGTATATGTCACCTATATGATTATTGGTATCTTAAAAAGCTATAACTAGTGAAACTGTGAGCTACTGCTCACTGATGATACCCCCGCCTTAATATTTTGGTAAACAGGAAGTTGTTGAGTGATGAATTTGAAAATGCATCACACAGTATAACTGACTCATATAAACATTGAAACCAAATTTCAGAAATCCTTGTAATGTAGTTCCTGAGAAAAATGTGATGAAAAATATTCATGGGACGGACTGATGGATGGATGGACTGACGGACGGACTGACGGATGGATGGACGGACTGACGGACGGACAGAGGTAAAACAGTACCGGTATACCCCACTTTTTTAAAGCGGGGGTATATAAAATTCATGATTTACTGGTTGAAATCCTATGCCAAATTATTGCTATATTTTGATAAGACTTACTTGACTGCTACAATGGTCATCATCTCAACACATCTTGTCAAAGTAACAAATATATTTTAACACTTTATAAAAATTTACATACAATGGTAAAAGTGATATTTTAAAATAAAGACATGGTATTTAATAAAGAATCTATAGCATGGAATATTGTAAAGCGCAGTTCTATACCTATAAAATAAATATATATGTATAGTCATAATTGTTTTGATTGATGCAATGTTTTTATCAAATTGCAAAATGCAAGTTTTTATTAAATTATGATTAATATTTCATTCCAGTCATATTTAAAATAAACTTTTAATTTGCCCAATTCACATGATAATTGTAATTCCTGATTTGCATGTCCCAAGTCAGGGACTTTGTCAATGGTTATATTTTTTGTTTATCTTAGAGCTATTCCAGAATGAATTGAGCTTGGGAGTTCGTAGGCACCTAATATTAATGATAATGTGGTTTTAAAACATCTTTTCACAGAAAAGTGCATTCAATCTAAAATTAAAATTGTAGGGTTGGAGTGTGGGAAAGTGCCTTCAGTCTCCACCTACATTTATTTTGTTGGAGGCCTTATGTTGACTTATATAGTTGTTGAAATAGGAATATGGTGGGTTACTTCATACTTGACTTAACCAAAAGCTAAAGAAGAGGGTTTTTATTGCTTTTTTAAAATGATGTTTATGGTTTCACATACATTTTTTGTACTGATAGATAACTGGCTCTCTGGCACTTACCCCACATCTACTTTTTCATATTAAATCTCTAATTTCCACCATTATACACTACCGTAATTGGGGTCATGAAAATTAACTAAAATAAATGTGCTTCGCCGAGTGCAGCTGGATATGACCGCACAGGTCCAACCCTGAACAGTTGGGTAAAAAATGAACACAATATTCCTGCTTGATACAGGTCTGAAATTGGATTGTAATTAAATATTTGATACATTTTAGGTTTCTGACACAGAATAAATGTAGTCAAAGAACTTGAAATTGGTTATATGATTTGAATTTATATTCAATTGAAGATTTCTTACTGTTGTGCAATAAACTGTGCTGTTGCGCAATACTTAGTAAATCTGTTTTCAGACTATATACAAAAAATTAGCAACATAAATTGCGACCCCCCATTTTTTTTTGGGAAAAGATAAATTCTTAAATCTCAAGAAAAAAGGGCTCCCCACCCTGTAAAAAAAAAAAATTGGAAGAAATTTTCTTTTGTAAAATGTGGCATAATTTAAGAGACATCCATACAAGTTATTGTCTTTTTTGGCCCCTAATTCCTGAACAATTTGGGCAATTACCCCCAAAATGAATCCCAACCTTCTACTTGCGGTATTGAACCTTGTGGTACAATTTCAGAGTTAATGTCCTGAAACTAGAAAAATGCTTGTTTTGGGCCCCTAATTCCTAAACGGTTGGGGCCATCACCCCCAAAAACAATCTCAACCTTCCTTTTGTGTTATTGAACCATTTGCTTAAATTTCATAGAGATCCATACACTTAAACTAAAGTTATTGTCCAGAAACCAAATGTCTTGGACGACGACGACGATGACGTGATAGCAATATACTAACGGTCGTATAAAAAATTAATTGAAACAATAAACAATGATGAATAAAATAATCATTAAAAAGCCTTACTTTGTCGACTCAAAGCATATGGTTCTAGTGACTAATGGTTTGATTGGTTAAGTGTGAGAACATGATTAATCTAGGGTTAGTAAAGTAGTGCAGTGAAGATTGTTAATAGCCAGTTGAATGAAGCATCACTGTTTTCCTTCTTATATAAATCTATAAATAGTCATGCTACTGATGATAAAGAAAAATTTAAATAAAACAAGATGCAACTATATAGCTAAGAACAGAAGAAATACAGTGATTGAAATGAACCTGAAACAAACCTGATTATTTTCCTTGCTTTCTCAGATAAAATTATTTTGAAAATAGAAATCATTATACAGATAATACTTTTTCATTGTGAAAACCAAAAGTTTAAGGTGGTACCAAACACCTTGACTAAAATTAATTTGCCTCGTTTAATTTTCATAAAATTTTGACAAAATATTTACTTTGACCCTTTGACAAAATTATAAAAATTTCAAAAACTTGAACCATACACTTGGAAAAATTGGATATATAGCAGTTTGACAAACACTAATTTTGATCATTGAGAAGCTTAATATTTCCTTAACAATAGAACATGATTAAAACGTTCAGCTGATTTTTAAAGAGTTATCTCCCTGTAGTGTTATGTACCACCTTAATGTCACAAGAAATTTTATAAGAATGAATTCAAAACTTCCAGATAAATACATGCTTAAGGACCATGAGTTTTTTTCTTGGAAGATAAAATCAATTATTTTCCAAATTTAGGTCAGTGTAAATGTTAATAGGTTCACTGTTACATCAATGAAACATTCTTAACAAAGCTACAAAGTTTTAAAGCTATTTTTTTTTCAGTTGATTGCTATGGACAATTTATTTCCAATCACAATAAATCAGATTTGAGTCTTCAGTGCAATAACTGTGCAAGGATTAGTAAAAGAACATACACCTACACTTACTGATCTTGTAGCCATAGACAAACTCTCGCCTTTCTTATTATACAACTGTAATTTTACAATAAACATTCCTACAAAAATAAACACATGGTTCATGTCTATCATATGTGTTTAGTTTATATGTGTTATATAAAAGGCCATTAGTTTTCTTGTTTAAATTGTTTCACAATTTTCGTGTCAGAGCCTTTTATAGCTGACTATACAGTATGGTTTTTTTCATTGTTGAAGGCTGTCAGTGACCTATAATTGCTCATATCCACATCATTTAAACTCTGGTGGATAGTTTTCTCATTAGCAACCATACCACATTTCCTTATTTTAATACAGAAATAAAATTATTACATTTGTTTTAAAAGAATTTTCAAAATATATGTGATGTAGAATGATTGTTCAAAAATTGTACTATCAAAACCTTTTAAATAATGCAGGACTACAGGCTAGCTGCACTGAATGGTAAATGGTACCATTTCATTTCAAAACTTTTACAGTGAAGAAATGGCCAAACAAAAATTCAAATTGACCACTTGGTACTAAACATCTGTCTGTCAATCCTATGATACTAATATTACATCCATCTGTCCATCCTATAATACTAAAACATCCGTCTGTCCATACTTTGATACTAACCTAATTCTTTATTTACATTAGATTCTGGTAAGTCTAAATTTAACACAATACTGTACAGCTGGCCTGTTACAAACATCTACAAAAAAACGGAATGTTGAAGCTAAATTTAACACAATATTGTACAAATGGCCTGTAAAAAACATTAACTGAAAATCAAATAAATTGCTTCGCCGAGCGCAGCTGGATACAACCGCAGAGGTCCAACCCTGAACAGTTGGGACAAAAATGGACACAATATTCATGCTTGATACAGGTCTGAATTTGGATTGTAATTAAATATTTGACACATAACAGGTTTCTGACACAGAATAACTAGTCAAAGAACTTAGAATTGGTTATATGATTTGAATTTATATTCAATTTTTTGCTTTTGTGCAATACACTTTGCTGTTGTGAATTGCCCCCTCCCAAATTTTTTTCATCCCCCCCCATTTTTTTGGCAAAAAAATAATATTTGAAAAAATTTTCTTTTTAATTTCTGAAATCTGAAATAATTGCCCACCCCAATTTCTTTTTTACCCCCCCCACCAAATTTTGTTTTCACCTCCCTCCCCTTCTTTTCCCCAAAAAAATCTTTCCTTCAAGATATGGTCAAAATCTCAATTCAAATTTCCAATGGAGTTTGCAACCATAATTACCCATTTGAATACATCATAAAAGTCTTAAAATAGAAAATGAAATACATATTCATAGCTAAAATTAATCAATAGTAACCTTCTAAAAATAAATTGACAGCTAATCATCTCAACCCAATACAACATTTCTTTATACACAATTTAAAAGCAGTGTAAGGGAGGTAATCAAAACATGTGTTTGGATTACCTCCCTTACACTGCTTTTAACTCGTCTTAAGTAATTGTCTATTAACCAGGAAACCCTTGTTTTTCCTCCTTTTTTGCCCCTAATTCCTAAATGGTTTGAGCAAAAAAAAAAAAAAAAGCCAATCCTAACCATCCCTTTGTGGTATGGAAACTTGTGGTATAATTTCAGAGAGATCCATACACCCTTCCACAAGTTATTGTCTCGAAACTAGAAAAATGCTTATTTGAGCCCTTTTTTGGCCTAAATTTGGTCTATTTACTAAACTGTTAGGACCATAACCCCCAAAATCAATTCCAACCTTCCTTTTTTGGTTATAAACTTTGTGAATAAATTTCATAGATTTCTATTTACTTATACTAAAGTTATTGTCAGGAAACCAATGACTTCGGACGACGCTGACAACGACAACGACGACGAGATACCAATATACGACTGCAAAATTTTTTGCCGTTGTAAAAAAAAATTTGAAGAAAAAATAGAATCAAAATGAATACCCATATAAAATATTTGTATAGCAATATAGCAAAGAAGGAGTAATTTGCTCTGACTTTAAATTGTCCTGATATACCTTTTCATTTTTGAGTGCAACAGTTAGACATGTTAGATGGATCAAATTTTAAGAATTTATCATCAATTGTGCACTTGCTTTCTATTTTATACCTCCTTAGCATTGGAATATTTGCAGTTGTTGAAATATTATATGATACCAGTATACATGTATAACAAAATTTTTCCCTCCTGGATACCGGATTCGACCCTGGGTTGGTGTTCTTATCTACCAGAGTTCAAATGATGAAGATAAAACAATTATATGTCAGCGTACTGCCTTCAACACTGAGGTAAAACCCATACTGTATAGATAGCAACTGATTTTTGTTCTCATCAACTTATGGTTTAATTATGATAACCCCCTTGAAAATTGGGCCTTGATATAACTTCTCCACAAAATCAACAACCTTACATAGCAAATATCATAGAATAGAGAATTGAAACAGGGAATGTGTCAAAGAGACAACAACCCGACCAAACAGCAGAAAACAGCCCAAGGCCACCAATGGGTCTTGAACACAGTGAGAAAATCCCACACCCAGAGGCAGGCTTCAGCTGGCCTCTAAACAATAATGTATAATGTACACACTAAACTCTGAAACATACAAGTGAACCAATATTAAAAAAACACACAAGGCTAATAAAGGCTAGAGATTCCTGACTTGGGTCAGGCACAACAAAGCGACGGGGTTTAACATGTTTTGTGAGATCTCAACCCTTCCCCTATATATACCTGTAGCCAATGTGGAATAAACAAATTGGTTTTCCCGTTTGAATGGTTTTACACTAGTAATTTTTGGGGCCCTTTATAGCTTACTGTTCGGTGTGAGCCTAGGCTCCGTGTTGAAGACCGTACTTTGACCTATAGTGGTTTACATTTATAAATTTTGACTTGGATGGAGAGTTGTCTCATTGGTACTCATACCACATCTTCTTATATCTAAACACACAGTAAAACTCTGTTTAAAAGAAGTCTGAATCTGGTCTTAGAATAGATAACAGAAGAAAGTAAGCAAAATGACAATAATCAACATAAATCAACAAAGAATGACTATCAATTACTGACATGCCACATTCTTTCTCCTGTTAACATTTGCAATAGGTCCAATATCATGGAGATATTTGAAGAGTTACTTTTTGGTCAAAACTCAAAGTGTTCCTCACTTTGAGGCCCATTAGAAAATATAGTAATATATTGTTCCTCTTCTATTTCATATTGATTTTCTTATATCTATTATTTTGTTTACAATGTAATTCATATTTTGATATACTTTTTGTTTTATTTTATGTGTTTCACAAGTTATAGCATATGACTTACATTTTCTTGACCTGACTTTAACAGGGATATGTTAGCTGATGGAAAAGAGCAGGCACCCATTCCAACCTCACATGTCCTGAAATTGAGTACATGATATTAGTTCTGTATCTTAGCAACACCTCTTAGATTAATAAAGAAATCAACAACTTAATCTCCCATGAAAAATTAAAGGTAAAAGGTAAAATGCATTTAGGTTCAAGAAATCAGCATGAGATAATATAAGTTGTCGTTTGTTTCTGTATATCATATTTGTTTTTCGTTCATGATTATATTCATAAATCAGGCTGTTAGTTTTTCGTTTGAATAGTTTTACATTTGTCATTTCAGGGCCTTTTATAGCTGACTATGCGGTATGGGCTTTGCTCATTGTTGAAGGCCGTACGGTGACTATAGTTGTTAATTTCTGTGTCATTTGGTCTCTTGTGGAGAGTTGTCTCATTGGCAATCATACATGTACCAAATCTTCTTATCTTTATATCAATTAAAATCAAAACATAAAACCTTTGATTGATTGTTGAAACTTTAATGTCTTCAGTACCCCAACACAATGCTGGACTTTTTTAAAATGAAGGATAGTAAATAAAAGCCATATACATGTAGCATATATTTCCAACAAGGACCTTGACAAGTACAATGTATCATCTTAAGTTGGGGTTTTAAAGGTAAATCAAAGTGCTTGTAAGCACTGAATGGTAAAGATTGCTTTAATTTATCAGTGGGAAGTAAAATTAAATATTGCACTGTATAAAGCATTGGTTGTAGTTGATTCAACTACAATTCTGGACAAAGGAAGATAACTCCAATTTTTAAAGATGACTTTAACAATGACATCATTGATATTTTTAGAACAGATATTAAATTCCTGTATCTTGCAAAAGTTAGGTAATTTTCTTGACAAGTATAACATCATTTTGTGACTTGAATATCGGAGCATATATTTCATAGATAAATTTCCGGAAATGTTCATGGATAGGATGTATAGAATGTTATGATCAATGCACTATATTTTGTGTATTTCAAAGGTAGTGATAAACCTTGGAAGATTTAGATATCAAGTCAGTACCATAGGGTTTTGATTGCATTTCATGCAATCTTTACCCAAAAATCATGAATGCAGGATTGTGGTAATACATTGCACATGTAATAAGAATAAGAATAGTTATTCAATCGATAAAAATAATTACGTTAAAAAGTTTTTACTGGTACATTTCAAGTGACATCTGACCAATCTTTTCTAAACTTTTGCAAGCTGAGGGATGGTTTGAATTGAATAAGGCTAAGTGAATTCCAATCCGTTACCAGGGTAATTGACCTCATTGACCATTGCAACTACAGCAATACAAGGTGTAAAAGTAGAATACATGTACATTAATACATCAATATAAATAAGAAAATGTAGTATGATTGTTAATGAGACAACTCTCAACAAGAGACCAAATGACGTAGAAGTTAGCAATTATAGGTCACCATACGGCCTAAAATTCATTCACAATTATTAATTCAAAATAAATATAACAAGAGTGCACAGGCTGATATGTCTCACTTGCTTTACCAATAATAACTAAATTTTATGTTGAAAGTTTTAAAAATCAAGGTTTTACTACAGGTATAACATACACTTAAAATAATCAGTTCAAGGTCAGATGACATACATGTGCAAGTGATAATCCTTTCACACACCAAAATGAAATGTAGTTGACCTATGGCTTACAGTACATGTATATTAGAAATGGACCTATAGGCTGTCCCTGAAAACTTAACTTTGATGAATGAACCATAAAAATGAGGTCTTAGTTAAATGAAAAGGATAGACACTGAAACCTGACAATCAATCCATACACCAAATCATTGGAACAAGCATTTTAAAAAAAAAGTTGTCTCAATTATTTCATATGCTTTTTGCTATTTGGAGATTTTTTGTTTTTCAACTCGGTGCAATTTAGAGGTTGATAATAATATATTGTAAAGACAATTTGATGATTTTAATTTTGAAATTATCAATTTCCCCCACCTTAGTAGCAATATACCAACTTCACCTGCATATGGGATATACATTTCCCAACTTATTCGGTATTCAAGAGCTTGCAGCTCCTACTCAGACTTTGTAAAACGTCACCAGTGTCTGAGTAGAAAGTTGATGAACCAGGGATATGTCAAAGAATGTCTCGTTCTTTTTCTAAAAAAGTTCATCGGAAGGTACCAAGAACTTGTTGATAAATATTCCGTATCAACTTCACAAATAATACACAATGGTCTTGAAGTATAGATTTTGCGTACTGACGTTGTTTATCATCTTAATAACGTGTTATAGTATTCTTTTATGTGTCTTTATTAATATTACTTTTACTGTTAAATCTTTTTTTGAGATATCCATTTGACATGACTCTGTGCTTATATATCCTGTCATACTTTGAACGACAAAATTATTTTATTTATTAATATAACTTTTACTGTTAAGTCTGGTTTTTTTTATATACATTTGACGTGACACTATACTTATGTATCCCGTCATACTTTGAACCACACAACTATTTTATCTATTAATATTACTTTTACTGCTAAGTCTGTTTTTTGTGATATCCATTTTACGTGACTCTGTATTTATGTATTCCGTCATACTTTGAACGACAAAATTATTTTACGTCTACCTGTGCGAATTTCAAACGTGCGATTTTACTCCAGTACTTAAAACCTTCCATCCTTTATGGGTGGATTTTACATAGATAAATAAAATCGTATAATATAAGCAAAATGAGGATGTTAAATTTGATGTATGCCTTTTTGTGCTTCTTCATTACATTTGTTTGTTTTTATAGTGATTAAGATGATAACACAATGTTGACTGCTGTACCCCTATTTTTGACATTTTTACCTATTGTGTCTTTTGTTTTGTTCACGCATCGTTGTCAATGGAATAATAATGGAATTTGATGCGACTGTCATACAAGTGAGAGGTTTAGCTAGGTATAAAACCAGGTTCAATCCACCATTCTCTACTTAAGAAAATGCCTGTACCAAGTCAGGAATATGACAGTTGTTATCCATTCGTTTGATGTGTTTGAACTTTTGATTTTGCCATTTGATTGGGGACTTTCCTTTTTGAATTTTCCTCGGAGTTCAGTATTTTTGTGATTTTACTTTGTCTATTGTTGAAGAATGAGGGTTAAAATGGCCTTTGAAGATATCAAATGCCCTCTTTTCGATTTATGAGACTGAGAACGATATCTCTAAATTTTCAAAGCCTTATTGCTTTTTGGGAATCCGGGACACTTGTCCCAAGCTTTTGTGACTCTTGAACTATTCTCTTTTGAAATCAAATTATTTTGGAAACGTGTGTGATATCCATTAACTGCGAGGAAATAGTAATAATATGTTTTATGTTGGGTTATCTCTATCTATCTATCTTCCTGTCAAGGAGTGGACTCATTTTTGAGTGTATATACTCCAGCGTAGGTGAACAGCTAAAAACCTTCAAGTGTGTACAGTTAAAATGAGATCTGTATGTACAGTTAAAATTAGTGCTGTAATTTAGATGTGGAGTAGTGTCGACACACTGACACCTTGGATAGCGTGTTGAAAATGTTCCACTGACAGGGAAGCTCGGATGTCTGGAGGTATGTTGATATTGTCCCTATTTTTTTTTTTATCTATGCACAACTATTTTATGACACTTCTTATCTTTGCTTGTTGCACCAATATAATTTAAAAATTACCTAAAGTTGAGATGAACTGGAAGAATATATGATTCTGTTGGCATATAAGAATAATAAAAACTGCCATACATGAAAACTGACAGCCATAATAACACTATAAATACAAATATCACAATGATAAATGTTGTTACAACATTTTTTAACTTGAAAAAACTTTTTTTTGTTAATTCTTGAAACCAGTCTATGGTGTTTCTTATAAACATCAATATCATTGCAAACGTTCTGGCTTTGTTTACATCTGAATATTTTTTTCGACCTTTGAACCTTAAAAATGATTTAGTTTCGAACTCATTTAAAAAAAAAATCTTATTTTATAAGAAGAGACAAGTTTTAACTTTGAATATTTTGAATAATTGAGTTTGTTTATTAAACCGTTTAATATAGAATAACGAGCTAATTAATTAATGTTGATATTTTTTGCGAAACTGCAGATAAACTTAGTCCGCCATTTGGTTCAGGAATATAGAGAATGGCACAATGAAATTAATCTATTTTACTGGTTTATAGTCTCATTTTTACAACTCTTTTGTATCCATAAAGAGGTATTGATTGATATCACCCAAACAGATACATTTTATTGAAAAATAATGACTCATAAGGTTATACACTGTAACACATTCTCACACACCATGTCCGTTTTGACGGTCTGACAAACTGTTGAATATCGCGTTTTGACATTATAAACTAGGTTTTGTCTTAAAAGCGAGTCCAGCAGTCTTTTATTTTCAAATCCTGCCCACGCATCAAGTCAATATTTTATTACCAGTGCGAATATTCATACTGCAGAGATATGCAAGTATGGTTCATCCGTTTCTATTTCATCATGTTCATGATTTAAAGTATTTCACAAAAATGGCTAAATGAATCAAAAGTTCATTTTTTTTAAAATTCAAATTCTAAATGAAAACAGTTTGTATCCAAGTAAAAAGAGTAAATTGACTTGGTTTTCCATTGGTTATAGTGATATCCCAGGAAAAATAGCTTATGATATGGACCAAACTGTGATTAAAGGGAAACCACTCTGTTCTAAATCTAATCAGAGGTGTGCCTTTGAAAGGCAGGACATACATCAAGACAAAACAATGCCCACCTTTTTCTTCTAATAATGTATACCTTACATTGTAAATTTTATATTAATTTTAATGCATGAATTTTTTAAAATGGAGAATATTTGTCAATTGATGTTAAATTGTTTAAACTTTAAATGAAAAAAAAATCATATTGTTGTTGTTATTGTGAAATTGTAAAAGAATTTCAGAAATTTCTTGTGTTTTTACAACTTTCCTGAACATACTGGCAATTTTTATCATGTTTAAGCTATTTACCATATATTTTCAGAATTGAGGACTTTTTAGATATCTTGGGTAACTGACCAATTTCAAGTTATTTTTTTCTAAAATCACGTCATTGAACAGTTGACTCATACTGTGGCATAATAAACTTAAGCATTATCATATGACATAAAAAATCTGGGAATGTGAAAGTCTTATATTGCATACAAAATTAAAAATTGCATATGTCAGTGTTGTATAGATAAAGCTTTAATTAGAGTGAACAGTCTTGTGTCAGTCTGATTTTTTTCTCATAGGAATGTCTGACAGACCAAAATGTTTTCAACAGCTATGAAGATCTGGATTCATGTTATGTAATCTTTCTGCTGAGATAATCCATTCACACTAGGTTAGGCCAAAAAGGGAAGGCATTTAGGATTTCCAGAAGACATTAAATTTGAGTGCCAATGCTTACATTTTCATGAGAATTTCTCCTTAAACCTTCCTCCAATATATCAGTTGTTGTCAACACTAACTTATTTCATCATATAATGCAACGGAATTAATCAAAACTTGTTTAATATCATATCTTTGTTCATTGACCAATTGCAAAAGTTATGGTAATTTGGTGTGTATTATATCAGGACCTTTGGCACAACCTACAAAGTTAAGGTTGTCTTAAAAATGTAAAAAAATTTAAAAAAAAAGTAGTTTACTTAAACATTAAATAACATATGAAACTGACATGATCGATAGTGTATTAAAAATACATGTTTGTATTCTGACCTTTTGCTTCAGTCCAGCAAACATTTTCTGCTTGTACTGTGTATTGTTATGTGACACTTAGTGAATGTTGAATGCGTGGTTAAACTCAATGTAATTAAAAGATTAGCATTATGTAATTCTAATCTTTTGATCTTCATTCAGTAATTCTAGCCGTCACGGTTCACCGTTCCAGGTGTGAACAACATTTCGTATGAATGATCCTTTTGCCTCACAACTTTTTTCTCCAATGCTGCGTTTGCGCCACCTGGTTTTAAATTACATGGTATCATTTGCGCCAAAATAACATACATACGATTGCGCCAATTAAAAGAAAAATTACTTCCCTCCTCCTTTATTGGGACTTGGAACCGCAGTTTACACTGCAAATGTTTCTTTTCTGAAACATACTTTCTTCTTACTGCTGCTGCATGGGTACTTCCCAATTTAATGTATGTAGTAGCTTGTATATTCACTTTATTGTCCAAAAGACAAAACACTGAGGATGAAATGCAGTTCATAATAAATCCTGTGGAATGCTTCTGCTCCATGACTGGTACGTCTTGCGTTAGATAGATTTTCAGCCCATACGGTTTGATTTTGATTTTGGTGTTTTAACGTCACTTTTAAGCACCGCTTTTGGGCTATTCGTGGCGGCCAGTTTTATTAGTGGAGGAAGCCGGAGTGCCCAGAGAAACCACCGACCTTCGATAGGAAAACTGACAATCCTAGTCAATTAAGACTGGAGTCGAGTGCACCTGCACGGCGGGTTCGAACTCACAACCTCAGTGTTGACTGGCTAGTGATTACAGTAGTAACTACCTTAACCACTCGGCCACCGAGGCCCCTCAGCCCATACGGATGGTGGGAACAAAGCACTGTGTCATCAACATATGTGGCTAAAATATAATCAGCAAAAGCTTCTATTTTCTTCTCTTTTTGACATACATGTATCTTGTATTAAATATTCAGCAAAGCAATAACTTTCTCTCTGTACATTGACTGTCTGAATGCTTTTCAAGTCATTTCTCCACATGTTCATCTTCATTGTGAAATTTCCGAACATATGATACTTTTAAGCCAAAATAAGAATACATATTAATCATTAATATTTATGATAGATATGTTTACAGGTAAATTGGCGCAAATGAGTTCCGAATATTGGCGCAAATGATACCCCTGAAAAACAAAATTTGGCGCAAATGATACCCCTGAAAAACAGTAATTGGCGCAAAAGACTGCTGCCGATAAGCGGGAGTGATAGTTTTAGTTCACAGAAATGTAAAAAAAATTAAAATTAATTTACGGAGTAATAAGGTCGCACAATAACTGGATAGCCGTTGTATATTTATGTTTTGCATAAGCTCACTTTTAAATGAATTATGACTTCTGATTACTTTTGTAACGATGAATTAATCTAATTGAATAAATTTATAAATAATAATAGCCTTTTAAACACGAGTGTATTAACCCAAAATTGTACTATTTTAAATAAGAAACAGTAACCTTTAATATTTGAAACAGATCATTACCGATTGTAATTATATAATTTAGTCCATCCAAAGCGATCTTTATTTACATATTTAGGAATTAATGTTCTCATCAAAATATTTTAAATCTCACAACGCATAAATATACTTCAGCTATTTGAAAAAAAAGATGTTTAAAAAATTGACAGGAAATTTAAGGATCTTCTTGGAATGGAATCGAAAAATTACGAACAGATATTCTTTTCAAGTGTGAAAAACATCTACAAAATTTATACATAATCAGGAATGTCCTTATTAAAATAGTCTTCGTCTCTAACGTATAATACTTTAAGCTATTTGACCAACGATGTTTTAAAAAAAAGACAGAACAATTTAAGGTCATCTTTCCTATTTTTGAATTTAATTATAAGTCTGTTTTAACTGGCAAGAATACCCTAAAGCTGACAAGTAGTTTATTCTTTAAATTTCTGTTATTGAATATCAAGAAAGAAAATAAATCCGAAATTGATTTGAAACTTTGATACTCAGTAGTTTTCCGGGAAAATATTCACATCCCTTAGTGTACGTCCAGTTGCATATATAGTACATGCATGTCGGAACAATTGTGATGATGACAATTTCTTCCTTTATTCGAAAACAATCTAATTGAAATATAAATCTGTGATTTTACTATGTCCATAACTTGAAGCAAGTTATATATCGACCTGTATTTAAATCAAATTGGTTCTCTTCTTCTTCTTCTTCTTTGGTATACAATAGTCTATAAACATTCGATGATTACATACTGTTGGCATACGTGGACTAGTCTATTTACACAACTTTTACCCCAATTTACACAAAATGTATGTTTCTTTCTTATGTTCAATGTATACATGTATATATTTCAAACTGCGCTATAATAGTTCCGTAACTTTCTATCCAGGCGTATTGAATGGTGCGACAAGTGCGTACATTTTTTAATCAATATTTCTGGTATGTTCCAACATGCGTTAATGAAAGATAACTGAAAAGTTAAGGATATCTTCAAAGTCTTAAAAATAAAATTTTTAGTTAATACTTAAATATCACATCTATGTATTAATGAAAGCAAACTGATAAAAGTTGACATGGTACAAAACTGTTAAGTAACATGTAGCCAAATGTTTGAGGATTGCATTAAAATATAAAAATTTTAATTTAAAAAAGAACATTTTTGTATTGTGATTCGAAAAGGACTGAAGGGGGCTTGGACAATAATGTATTGTGTTTCTTTTGTCTACATGTTATAACCATGTGTTAATTTAAATGATTGAATTAATGAAAGAATGATTTTTTTGAGAGAATAACTTAATTGGAAATTTCTTTAGCTGTTTGCTAAAGCTCTTGCATTTAAATTATCATAGAGGCCATCATCATGATCATAGAGCATTTTGATTTACTAAGATTTTTCTTATTGTATATGAGTTTTTACTGCTTTTGATTCAAATACATATATTGTAGACAATGGCCCTAGATCAGACAGGGCAAAAGATTTATCCAGGGGTGACATCTCCCATAAGTTTAGATGGCCCCAAGCCTTTGGATATCAAGCTATCTAACAAACTTGAAGAAGCAATGAGACCATATGGAGTGTTTGAAAGTGATGAAGAATTAGCTCATAGGTAATACAAACTTTGCCAAATTTTTTTGTTTCCATCATGAAGGTTGTCATTATCCATTTAGTTTAGAACATACAGAACATATAACGATGTACAGAATGTCACATGATTTGAAAATGACAGAAAGTCAACAATCAGCTGATTCAGACTGTTAAAACTTTTACAGCTACCATCAGTTACGTGTTATTTATCTTTTTCATCTAGTGTGCTTGGTTGACGAGCTTTCCTCTGTCACCTGAAGAACTTATTAATTGACTTTAATTATCAAATCTTTAATCGTAACCCTGTTTTCATACTGAACATGCTGAAAGACAGAAAATGGACACTGAAACAATTTTCAGCAAGCTTTGTATGAATTAATATGTAAATAATGAACATTCCTTAAGTAGCCAGGTATATGCATAAATATTACTGCCACTAGACATAATCTAGCACCAATCAATCGAATCTTTATTTTTGAAAACAGTTGCCATTATTTTTCATGAAAACATGTTAAATAAGGGATTTTTCATAATTATGCCGAATTTGTTTGCCATTTTCACAACAATACATTTTCAACTTCCAGTTGTTGATCTTGGCTTATTTTGAACCAAGTTTTATAGTACCAAACTCATACTTGTCAGGAAAACTGTATGCCTCTTGCCTATAAATTGAACTAAATGACATACACTAACAACGGATATTTATGACTGTCACTACAATATTACAGAGAACTGTGCCCAGTTATAAACCCCAAAACATCACCATAGCAACATAGTGGCATTTAGTAACCAAGGTTGCTGCTCTGACATATCTGAATATAATAAATCATTGTAAATTAATATGATTGTGGTTTATATTTTGTTAATCATTTTAGAATGGAAGTACTGCACAAGATTAATACTATGGTAAAGAATTGGATCAAAGATGTCAGTCGCCAAAAAGTAAGATAGGAATACTGTAAACTTCATAATATTTTCATGCATTTATTATTGTTAAACAATGGAAAAAATGTGAGATTAATTATCGCCGTATCATGAAATTTGGGTTACAAATAATGGTATCATTATTTCAGGGCTCACCACACCAGACGAGTGAGCAAGATTATGATTCCCAACTTGGCTCTTAGATGCATGAAGGAGAAATTTGTGTCGCCCTCTATTTTCAGTTAAATTCTCTAATGTTGCCTCATGATTTAAAAAAATTTCTTGATCTGAATGCACATGATTCCAATATTCAATGAAATAAACATTTTACTACATTAAACCAAGGCTAAAATTATCCTTAGTTTTAAACATTTATTGCATAATAGTGGCGATTCATTGTTTATTAACCATGTTAACTGTCAACCAGGAAAATTTTAGGGGACAAATTTTTAGGAATCTTCCCTTCTTTACATTCATTAAAATGGAACAGTTCTTAATTAATAAACATGATCAAACTGAAATTGATAGATATAAAATCAGTGCACTTCATTTTTCATTTAACAGAATAATATTCCAGAAGACAAGATTGACTCTTTTGGTGGCAAAGTGTGTACATTTGGTTCCTACAGACTTGGTGTTCATACAAAAGGTAAGTTGGTTCATACAGACTTGGTGTTCATACCAAAGGTAAGTTGGTTCATACAGACTCGGTGTTCATACCAAAGGTAAGTTTGTTCCTACAGACATTGTCTCTCATACCAATGTTTTTAATGAAGATTTAAAGGAAAAGTGATGTTGATTATTAATTTCTTACAGAAGTGAAGGATTCCAGTAGGCTCATAGAGCAACTGTAGAATTTAGTATTAGAAATGTGACAACAAAAAAGTTTAGTAAAAGAACAAGAACAAGAACATATTTTATTTATACCAATTAAGGACCCACAAGGGGCATAAAGAGTAACATGTATAAGGAAAAAAGAACATTGATTAGCATAGATACATAGAATTTAAATACAAAATCACAATACAATTAGACTGTAATAAAGTTGTTGGTTTATAGTATATAATATAGTTACATGAAAAATAAACTATTGACTTTAATAATAAATTTTCCAACAGCATTAAGGACCTGATTGTCTTCACAGGTTAATAAATAACGAATTTTTGCTGATTGTCCAGTCTAGAAAAATGTGGAATTTTTTGGCAAACAAAGTCAAAGAGAGTATCTCTATCAGAGTTAAATTTTTCACATGAAGTTAAAAATGGATTTCATCTTAACACAGCCAGAGGAGCATTTTTTGCAAATTCTTTCATTTCGTGGAATATTTGAAAAACGGCCAAATTCAATTTGATGCTTATGAGCAGATATACGTAATTTGCAAATAGCTGTTCTAAAATCAAAGTTCTAAACCAAAGAGAGATAATTTTCATAACCATGATAACCAAAATTTTGTTTTAATTTCAAATAATTTCTTTGGAGGAAGACATGTGGTAATTGATTAAGTATTGTCCAATATGCCTGTTTTGCACTGAAGTGATGTTGAGTAGTTATCAATGAATCAATCGTATTTTCAATACAACCACATATGTCTGTAATGAGATGATATTATTTAAATTAAAATAGCTTAGGTGTACATAAGTCATTTTGTTATTTTTTAACACTCTAAATATGTTTTATAGGTGCTGATATAGATACACTGTGTATAGCGCCACGGCATGTAGAAAGATCAGATTTTTTTTCTTCCTTCAATGAAATTCTTGCACAGCAACCAGAAGTGAAAGATTTAAGAGTAAGTTGATGTAGAATACTAGAAACAGAAATTAGGTTGTAGTTAAAAGATTTGATAATAAATATATAATATATTTGCAAGAAATATACTTGTTAAAAATTAACTTTGAAACCATCTTTGCATAGAAAAATTTATAAGTAGATGACTCATTTTTATTAGCTCACCTGGCCCAAAGGGCCAAGTGAGCTTTTCTCATCACTTGGCGTCCGTCGTCTGTCGTCGTTAACTTTTACAAAAATCTTCTCCTCTGAAACTACTGGGCCAAATTTAACCAAACTTGGCCACAATCATCATTAGAGTATCTAGTTTAAAAATTATGTCCGGTGACCTGCCAAACCAACCAAGATGGCCGCCATGGCTAAAAATAGAACATAGGGGTAAAATGTATATTTTGGCTTATAACTCTGAAACCAAAGCATTTAGAGCAAATCTGATGGGATAAAATCGTTGATCAAGTCAAGATCTATCTGCCCTGAAATTTTCAGATGAATCAGACAATGGGTTGTTGGGTTGCTGCCCTGAATTAGTAATTTTAAGGATTTTTTCCGTTTCGGTTATATTCTTGAAAATTATTATAGATAGAGATAAACTGTAAACAGCAATAATGTTCAGCAAAGTAAGATCTACAAATATGTCAACATGATCAAAATGGTCAGTTGACCCCTTAAGGAGTTATTGCCCTTTAAAGTAATTTTTACCAATTTTTGTAAATTTTGTAATCTTTTACAAAAATCTTCTCCTCTGAAACTACTGGACCAAATTCAACCAAACTTAGCCACAATCATTATTAGGGTATTTAGTTTAAAAATATGTGCGTGACCCAGCCAACCAACCAAGATGGCTGCCATGGCTAAAAATAGAACATAAGGGTAAAATGTAGATTTTGGCTTGTAACTCTGAAACCAAAGCATTTAAAGCAAATCTTACAGGGATTAACTTGTTTATCAAGTAAATATCTATCTGCCCTCAAATTTTCAGATGATTTGGACAACTGGTTGTTGGGTTGCTGCCCTGAATTGGTAATTTTAAGGAAATTTTGCGTTTTGGTTATTATCTTGAAAATTATTACAGATAGAGATAAACTGTAAACAGCAATAATGTTCAGCAAAGTAAGATCTTCAAATAAGTCAACATGACCAAAATGGTCAGTTGACCCCTTAAGGAGTTATTGCCCTTTATAGTCAATTTTTAACAATTTTCATTAATTTGGTTTTCCTTTTGTAATCTTCTTTTCTGAAACTGCAGTAGAAAATCAATATAGAAAACAATCTACTAATGAACTGGCAATAAAAATAATTGATAATTCTATAACATGAAAAAAAAACACATTAATACCTGATGATGGTGTTTCTTTCTTTACATTGAAAATGATGTCACAACTATAATCCCGAACAATAGGTCGAATGTCAGATATGTTTCAGTACTTTGGCTTCATTTTCTACAGATTCCGAAGTGCAAATGATGCTTGAATTCCTACACTAATTTATACAGACTTCATCCCCTTTCACAGGTAATGCCTGCCTCATATTATATTTAAAACTTTAATAGAATATCAGAAATTTTGAGAAAAATTAATCAACCATGCAAGATCTAAAACTTAATTAATATTGTTCAAATTATCAATTAACTATTAAAAAAAATTCTCATTAGAAAATATAATTCTTCATTTTATATTTTATCAGAAGTTTAGGGAAAAAATTGAATTTAATTGTGTCCCTTGTTCTCATTTCCTGGGATAAATCCAATACAAATGAAAGTATTGGTATTGAATTAATATTTAAGAAATATTTCAAACCTTACCATTTTCTTCACAAGAATGAAGACCATATTTTCAGTGTCATGAGTATCAGTCATCATATTTGTTGTACTTTGTTGTTTAAAAGTTGAATACAAAAAAAGATCAACAAAGCAATTCAAAAACCACTTGAATTTTGCAACAACAAATGAGAGTATTTAACGACCTCAGCTGGCTATACAGCCCTTGCACAATCAACTGAATTTTGCAGAAAGCATTAATAGGAAAGATTGCCCTTAAATGATAATTTTCTATTACCTTTTGTTTTTTTTGGGGGTGTGTTTACAACAACAAAACTTCATAACAAACTTTCTCATCACTTCGCATTTCTCGTTAGATAAATTTTACAAAAATTCTCCCCTGAAACTACTGTCAAATTAAACCAAACTTGGATTAAATCACCACTAGGATATCCAGGGACCACTGTGTATGATGACCCTGCCTGCCAACATGGCACACATGGCTGAAATAAAACATAGGTTTCAAACGTACTTTTTAGTCTTATATCTCTAAAACTGAACGACAGTACAACAGTTGCATTTATCATGCATCAATTATAAATAAAAATATCAGGTGAGCGACACAGGGTCCTTGGAGCCTCTAGTTTAAGAATAAAATGAAATTTGTTTTCCAATTTGTCCTGAATATGCATGAAATATTTGCCTTATCCCTTCTTTTATCTGTATGAAGGAAAAAGAGTTTTAGTGAAGAAAAACAGAACTTAATAGTATCTTCTACCTTGTTCTAACAATAAAAGGGCATGTACCAGTACTAAACCAGGGTAACAGATCAAGATGAAGTAAAATAACTGTCCCAAAATAGTAACATATTTTAACATTTCATACCGATATAACATGTTACTTTTATTATTCTTCCCTTAGTTTATTTATTTTGAATTTACATTGTATCATAGGTCAAATTTATTTGTTCAGTGTATGTTCAATGGTGTTACTATGTCCTTTAATTGAGTTAAGCTATTTCAGTTGATATTTTATAGTGTGTCTTTCTATGTTGTGATGTTACACTATTGTTTCAGAAAAAGGGTGAAGGTTTGGTACCATTAAAACGTTTAAACCCGCTGCATTTGTTTGCACCTGTCCTAAGTCAGGAATCTGATGTTCAGTAGTTGTCGTTTGTTGATGTGGTTCATAAGTGTTTCTCGTTTCGTTTTTATATAGATTAGACCGTTGGTTTTCCCGTTTGAATGGTTTTACACTAGTAATTTTGGGGCCCTTTATAGCTTACTGTTCGGTGTGAGCCTAGGCTCCGTGTTGAAGACCGTACTTTGACCTATAATGGTTTACATTTATAAATTTTGACTTGGATGGAGGGTTGTCTCATTGGCACTCATACCACATCTTCTTATATCTATAACAATTTAATTTTCTTGTGTATTGAATCATCATTACAGGCTATAGAGGAAGCTTTTGTCCCTGTAATAAAGATGGAGTTTGATGGAATAGAGGTAAGGTTCTTTGTAGAAGTTAGCTGAGCGAAAACAAAAAAGATTGAGATTCAATAAGAGATTTATTTAAAAAAAAGTACACTTCAGTTTGGGTGGATTGCCATTTTCCATCTATCAACTGTGGGTAGTCTACTCATATTTAATATCAAATTTGGTAAAAATATTGAATACAAAAGCTTTACTAATTTTTTCAAGATATTGTTAAGTCTGATGATACTTTTAAAAATGGTTGTGGTCATTTCGGGGCCTTTTATAGCTGACTATGCGGTATGGGCTTTGCTCATTGTTGAAGGCCGTACAGTGACCTATAGTTGTTAATTTCTGTGTCATTTGGTCTCTTGTGGAGAGTTGTCTCATTGGCAATCATACCACATCTTCTTTTTATATGTCTACTCTAAATGTTCTGCACAGGGGACATTTAGGTTTTAGCCTCTCCTATCATTGATGGGTGGAAATGACAAACATCCACTTGAACAGTAGAGTAGCTTTACAGGGACAAACCATGACTTGACCGTACTAGAAAAACATGTTCATTTCAACATTGTGATACAAGGGAATATAATGTTGAGCCTGACTTGGGACAGGTGGTTATGTCAAATAATCTCCTCATTTTTAGTCCATTTTTTTTTTATTTAAAAAAATTCTCATGTCCTGATTAAATCTTGTATTTCTACAAAGAAACTATTGAACTGTCAAAATTATCTGTCAGAGCTATTCTAAAATTAAATGTATGTGACAGGGGAAGGGGGGGGGTTGTTTGATGGCCCTTTTCCCCAGACCCACACCGATGCAATTTTGATGAGAAATTCATTGTGTTCTTGTTTGAAAACTTGACTCCAACCTCACTTCCCCTATATTATTAAAAGTATGTGTGTTCCAACCCCCTATCGCTTTCAAACCTAAATTTGATATATTCCAAGCCTAAGAAATTGATTATTCGGAGAGAAAAATATCCAACTGCCATAGGGTGTTGTCTTAGCTTTGTAAGATAGTGGAAACTAAAATATAAGATATAGAGATTTATGCTATTTAATTGGTCAATAACAGTTGTAAGGCTTACTTCCTGATGAAAACCTCATTGTGAATTTGAGATGAAGAAATGCAATGAGAGTTCCATTGCTTTGCTTTGGGTTTTGTGAATTATGTATAGGGATTTTGTGTCTTTAGTAAAAGCACCATATTTCTTTTTTATGCCCTGTCGCTAGGCGAAGGGGGCATTAAGTGTTACCCTTGTCCGTCCCGTCTGTCTGTCACTATGTCCCAGCCGCTAGGCGAAGGGGGCATTAAGTGTTACCCTTGTCTGTCCTGTCTGTCCGTCGCGTACGTCCCCAAAATTGGTTTCCGTTCTCTCACTTTAGTTTGCCTCAACCAAATGTTATGAAACTTATACACAATGCTTATTACCACAAAACACATATGAAGTTTGAAATTGGGTGGCGTCACTTTTATCGTTCTTGAGTTATGCACTTTATAAATGGAAAAATTGCTAAATCTGTCGTTTCCATTATGTAACTTTAGTTTGCCTTTAGTTTGCCTCAACCAAATGTTATAAAACTTATACACAATGCTTATTACAACAAAACACAGATCAAGTTCGAAATCGGGTGGTGTCACTTTTGGCTAATTTGCAATTAGTACATTAACTCCTGCAAGCGGGGGCATCTGTGGCCCATAGACACATTCTCCATTTATTTTCCAATGCTGCATTCATATTTAAAAATAATATTTGATCATGTTTTATTCTGATTCCAGCTTGATATGACATTTGCCAGATTAGCTCTGCCACAGATAGCTGATGACATTGATTTAAGAAGTGAAGCCTTGTTAAAAAATCTTAATGAAAAATGTGTTCGAAGTTTAAATGGTAAATATATTTAGTTTTTGAAAGACTGCCAATAATAATATATGCATTAAATTTGGAATTCATAGTTATTTGGAATTTATAAAACCATCAGTTGTTTCCAGAAATTGCAAAAAAACATTTTAGAAATACAAAGTTACATTGTGAACTAGTGTGTTTATATTCCAACTCAGCATGTCAGTCTAGAACAAAGCAGAGTTCATATTCAAATCACTATAACATGCTTGTTTTATGATATGCATTTAATGTAATTATTGCTGCAGAACATTACACAGCAGTCCATTATCACCATCAACTTTTGATGAGTAGTATATAATTGTATGGTCTAATTAGCCAAAAAAAAACCAAAACAATCTTCAGTGTTCTTTGTAAAGGTTCGAGAGATTAAGCTAACAACAATCAATTAATCCCTGTCAAGTACATGTTCTATTAGATGACTAATTACACTTGCTATGAACTTGATTATGCTCAAGTATGA
This sequence comes from Mytilus coruscus, assembly GCA_017311375.1. NCBI lineage: Eukaryota > Metazoa > Mollusca > Bivalvia > Mytilida > Mytilidae > Mytilus > Mytilus coruscus. The sequence continues at coordinate 5,783,037 of CM029599.1, read as the reverse complement.
ATTCTGTTAGATGACTAAATACACTTGCTATGAACTTGATTATGCTCAAGTATGAATTCTGTTAGATGACTAAATACACTTGCTACGAACTTGATTATGCTTAAGTATAAATTCTGTTAGATGACTAAATACACTTGCTATGAACTTGATTATGCTCAAGTATGAATTCTGTTAGATGACTAAATACACTTGCTATGAACTTGATTATGCTTAAGTATGAATTCTGTTAGATGACTAAATACACTTGCTATGAACTTGATTATGCTTAAGTATGAATTCTGTTAGATGACTACATACACTTGCTACGAACTTGATTATGCTTAAGTATGAATTCTGTTAGATGACTAAATACACTTGCTATGAACTTGATTATGCTTAAGTATGAATTCTGTTAGATGACTAAATACACTTGCTATGAACTTGATTATGCTCAAGTATGAATTCTGTTAGATGACTAAATACACTTGCTATGAACTTGATTATGCTTAAGTATGAATTCTGTTAGATGACTAATAGTAAAAAGGTATTAACCTGATAGTACAAAGGCAAAACTGATTATAGAAATAGTTTGATATAAATTGTGTATTTTTAGGTTGTAGAGTGACAGATGAAATTTTACATTTAGTTCGGATAAGGATGCCTTCAGAATGACATTACGAGCCATAAAATTATGGGCAAAAAGTAAGTTGCGAACATGCTTGTATGTTGAAGTACAATAATGTATATGCAGAAATCTAGTATGTGTGACACTTTTTTATATATTCCACCAGCAGTATACTGTGGATTCATAGTTATTCGTGGGTTACTTTTTGTGGATTTATTGCGTAGAGAAACCAGGAATTTAAGTGTTCAACAGAATGTTAATTTCTTATTGGCTTTTATGGAGAATTTGATAATTTAATAGTTTAGTTTGTGATTAGGTCAGTTCAAGGGGAACCATTAGTGGTAGGCCAATGTTAATTGGTATTCAGTTGTATAAGCATTCACACATCTCATTTCCAATGAGAATATTTGGCCCTGCCCCCTCAGTCATGGTCTATTGACTTTGAAACTTTTGCTTAGTTTACATGTATTAGTTTGTGATTAGATCAGTTAAAGATGCACCGATACTGTTAGTGATATTTGGTGTGCAAATTTAATGGCGTTTGCAAGCTTGTTTCCATGGAGATTATATAACCCCCACACCCTCATCATGATTCATTGACTTTGAAACTTTTGCTTAGTTTACATGTATTAGTTTGTGATTAGATCAGTTTAAGATGAACCGCTACTGTTAATAATATTTGGTATGCAAATTAATTGGCATTTGCAAGCTTGTTTCCATGGAGATTATATAGCCCCACCCCCTCATCATGGTTCATTGACTTTGAAACTTTTACATAGTTTACAAGTTAATGTTTGTGTTAAGGAACGACTTATGATAAGTCAATGGTATTTGGTATGCATATTTGGTTTTATTAGCATTGGCACATCTCATTTCTATGGAGATTGTTTAGCCATGTGCCTTTGTCATGGTTCATTGACTTTGAATATTTGCATAACTAAAATGTTAAAGTATTGCTATGTTAATTTCAACATTTGCATTATCAAAATTACAAAAAGGCAAGACATATCTCTGTGTTAACAGTTTATCTTAATTAAGACATTGCCCTAGATATATGTATACTGTGAGTGACTTGAATTGTTTTTAGCATTTTGGCATTTACATAAAGGGTCTTTAAAAGTTATACAACTATGCTAACATTTCATTTCAGAAAGAGGAATATACTCCAATGTGTTAGGTTTCCTTGGTGGTGTATCTTGGGCCATGCTGGTAGCCAGAGTTTGTCAGCTTTATCCAAATGCAGCACCAGCAACTTTAATACATAAATTTTTCATGGTATTTTCAAAGTGGTAAGTAGAATAATTGACAAATTTTCAGGGGTTTGAATTTTTCGTATTTTTGGGAATTTTGTGTTACTGATAGATCTCTGCAGTCTCTGTTGAATTGGATTGCTGCCTGTCTGGTCTCTAAATAATTGTATATTGTTGAAGAACGCATGTTGACCTCTAAATGTCTTTTAGTTTCTTTGTTTTGTTGGGTCACTGTCACATTGACATATATTCCACATCTCCTGTTATTCTTATGGACTACTGAGTTCTAAATCTTCTGCCAGACTTAGTAATAGTCTTAGCACAATATAACTTAAATGTGCCAAAAGGGTACTGTAAACAGGGAAATTTTCGCGGCAGTTTTATTTTCGCTATTTTCGCAGTAAGAATTGAAACGCAAAAATAAAACGACCGCGAAAATTTCAAGGAAACTCTATTCATAAAATGGAGACCATACATGTGCGTTATGAATAGGATATGTAGAGGACCACTGTATAACACCGATTTTACAGACAACAGATCAATACCTAAAATCATAATTGTATTTCTAAATGAAAAGCAATGTTAGAAATCATGACTTTAGTTAATCTTATTAAAATGGAAGACATCTGAAGCAAGCAGACATTATGGACATTGTGGATATTATTATGTAAACCACACTTGTTACAAATATGTAAATGACACCTGTCAATCAGTTTTAAACATACTACCTCGTTGAATCTTCTACAAAGATTAATCAGATCAAAAGATCGATTAAAAATCTTTAATACTGACAGCATTTTATTTTAATTCACTCTTAATTAGGTATTCTTTTCTGTTATTGTGTATGTGTTTTTACAAGCAAACATGACACAACTTTTAATCTCCTTTAACATTAATGAACCAAAAACAAAAGATTTCTGATTGATTTTATCACTTGATTTACGATACATGTAAAGCTGTTCACTTTCTTAATCATTTACGAAAATATTTATATAGGTCACAGGGAAATCGCGAATTCAAAACGGCGCGAATTTAGATTGTGTTAATAAATCGCGAAATAAAGATGGCACGAAAATTTCCTGGATTACAGTAGCCAAAAATGTTCATGGTGAATTTTGTTAAGAGAGTTTTATATATTGATTAGCCAAAATATATTATAACTAGATATATCAATACTATGTTTGCAATTAACCATGCCAGAACCAAAGTGAAAACAGTTTTTATCGACCATAAAAAATTTTTGTGGTCGTATATTAATATAACGTTGGCGTCGTCGTCGTCGTCGTCGTCCGAAGACGCATTGGTTTTCGCACTCTAACTTTAGTTTAAGTGAATGGATCTCTATGAAATTTTACCATAAGGTTCAATATCACAAAAGGAAGGTTGGGATTGATTTTGGGGTTATGGTACCAACAGTTAAGGAATTAGGGGCCAAAAGGGCCAAAAATAAGCATTTTGTAACTTCCAGACATAACTTGTGTGTTAGTGTATGGATTTCTCTGACATTGTACCACAAGGTTCCATATCACAAAGGAATGCTTGGATTGATTTTGGGGTAATTGCCTCAAAATTTTAGGAATTAGGGGCCAAAAGGGGCAAAAACAAGCATTTTTCTAGTTTCATGACAATAACTTGTGTGTAAGTGTATGGATCTTTCTGAAATTGTACTACAAGGTTCCATATCACAAAGGAAAGCTGGAATTGAGTTTGGGGTAATTGCCTGAAACGTTTAGGAATTAGGGGCCAAAAGGGGCCAAAATAAGCATTTTCTAGTTTCCAGACAATAACTTGTGTTCAAGTGTATGGATCTCTCTGAAATTGTACTGCAAGGTACCATACCTCAAAGGAAGGCTGGGATTGAGTTTGGGGTGATGAATCATAAGGGGTTCAAAAATTTGGGGGTTTCTTTTTTCCTTTTTTTTTCTTTAAAATTTTCCATTTTAAGTTGGTTATTTCTGATTTATATTTAAAAGCAAATAATAATGATATGGCAGGAGATACACACCTAACAGGATGTGTAAATTATTAAATAATTAGTATTGTGCAATAGCAAGAAATTTTCAATTGCACAGTATTGCGCAATAGCAAGAAATCTTCAATTGCACAGTATTGCGCAATAGCAAGAAATATCCAATAGCACAATATTGCGCAATAGCAAGAAATTGTCAATTGAACAGTATTGCGCAATAGCAAGAAATATTCAATTGCACAGTATTGCGCAATTGCAAGAAATATTCAATTGCACAGTATTGTGCAAAAGAAGACACTTTGTATAAATTGCTTATTTATTGACCAATTTCAATGGGGTTTTATTCTTGAACTCTTGGGGTTCTTTAATATGCTGAATCTAATCGTGTATTAAGTTTTTGGATTTTGGGCCCGTTTTAAATTGGTCCACATTGAGGTCCAAAGGGTCCAAAATTAAACTTTGTTTGATTTCATCAAAATTGAATTATTGGGGTTCTTTGATATGCCGAATCTAACCGTGTATTTAGATTCTTAATTTTTGGTCCTGTTTTCAAATTGGTCTACATTAAGGTCCAAAGGGTCCAAAATTAAACTTAGTTTGATTTTAACAAAATTGAATTCTTAGGGTTCTTTGATATGCTGAATCTAAACATTTATTTAGATTTTGATTATGGGCCCAGTTTTCAAGTTGGTCCAAATCGGGTCCAAAATTAAACTTTGTTTGATTTCAACAAAATTGAATATATGGGGTTCTTTGATATGCTGAATCTAACCATGTATTTAGATTTTTGATTTTGGGCCCGTTATCAATTTTTCCACATTGAGGTCAAAAGGGTCCAAAATTAAACTTTGTTTGATTTCATCAAAATTGAATTATTGGGGTTCTTTGATATGCCGAATCTAACCGTGTATTTAGATTCTTAATTTTGGTCCCATTTTCAAATTGGTCTACATTAAGGTCCAAAGGGTCCAAAATTAAACTTAGTTTGATTTTAACAAAAATTGAATTCATAGGGTTCTTTGATATGCTAAATCTAAACATGTATTTAGATTTTTGATTATGGGCCCAGTTTTCAAGTTGGTCCAAATCGGGGTCCAAAATTAAACTTTGTTTGATTTCAACAAAATTGAATATATCGGGTTCTTTGATATGCTGAATCTAACCATGTATTTAGATTTTTGATTTTTGGGCCCGTTATCAACTTTGTCCACATTGAGGTCAAAAGGGTCCAAAATTAAACTTTGTTTGATTTCATCAAAAATTGAACTCTTGGGGTTCTTTGATATGCTGAATCTAACCATGTATTTAGATTTTGGATATTGGACCATAGTAGGTGAATGTCCAATTTAAAATTTTTAAGTTCTTAGACCACATTCATTCTGTGTCAGAAACCTATGCTGTGTCAAATATTTAATCACAATCCAAATTCAGAGCTGTATCAAGCTTGAATGTTGTGTCCATACTTGCCCCAACTATTCAGGGTTCGACCTCTGCGGTCGTATCAAGCTGCGCCCTGGAGCATTTTATTGTATGTTTTGTTTGTAATGATTTTCAATCCTAATTTGTTTTACAAATTTTCGTATACGTCAGCAGAATTGGTAATTTTGTCAATTTGTATGCAAGACTTTTAAAAATCAGCATAACAGGTTGTTTCTGAAACATTAATTACAGACACTAGGTTGCTTTTCTACAATTGCATTGTTTTACTAAAAGAAAGAGCTGAGTTACAATAATCAATCATTGTTTTGTTATGTTTTTATTTCATATACGTGTGATATTTATTGTAGGGACTGTCCTCAGGTTATGTTTTTATTTCATAGATGTGTGATATATATTGTAGGGACTGGCCTCAACCTGTTCTGCTGAAGCAATTACTACAGGAAAACAAACTTGGTTTCCCTGTTTGGGATCCTCGGGTAAGAATATTTTAGATATGATTTTACTTAACAAATGCTTCTTTGTCATGTGGCTTAAGGGATTTTTACAAGTTTAAAGGGAGATACTAACCAAATAACTAAAAACTAAACTACAATTATATTGTTGGTGGCTGCGTTTTTATAAAGTATTCCAGTTAATGTAATAGTATTGTAATAAACTGCTTCTTTTTTATGCCCCACCTATGATAGTAGAGGGGCATTATGTTTTTCGGTCTGTGCGTTCGTTTGTCCGTCCGTACGTCTGTCCCGCTTCAGGTTAAAGTTTTTGGTCAAGGTAGTTGAGGTTGAAGTCCAATCAACTTGAAACTTAGTACACATGTTCCCTATGATATGATCTTTTTAATTTTAATGCCAAATTAGAGTTTTGACCCCAATTTCACGGTCCATTGAACATAGAAAATGATAGTGTGAGTGGGGCATCTGTGTACTTTGGACACATTCTTGTTTATACTTCATACAGTGAACTTAATGTTGTGTTTTCAATTTAGCGGTATTAGATAGTTTTTATTTAACAACCCTGAATAGTATCCACTCAAGGGAACTCTACCAATACTGTCATCGGTTCAGTAGTTCTTTTTTATATTGTTATTGAAATCATTAAGTCTCTTTCATATTTCAGAGAAAATAAATGCAGTATTATTATTAAATCATTCTAAGTCCCTCTGATATATCTTGAGTTTTTTAATCTTATAAAAGAGGAAACAGTCTTTTTGGTAGGTCCTCAGTCAAGACCTGATTGTGTGTTTGATTTTGATTTTTAAATGCAACATAAAGTAAGAATTTTTCATCCCTAAATGGATTTATAATATACAAGGTGATGCAGATTCTTGAAGGTATCTAGATGTTATTGTAAAATTGACATCAATCATATAACCCAATATAAACATAGGTATGAATAACAAGAATGTGTCCATAGTACACGGATGCCCCACACGCACTATCATTTTCTATGTTCAGTGGATCGTGAAATTGGGGTCAAAACACTAATTTGGCATTAAAATTAGAAAGATCATACCATAGGGAACATGTGTACTAAGTTTCAAGTTGATTGGACTTCAACTTCATCAAAAACTACCTTGACCAAAAACTTTAACCTGAAGCGGGACAGACGGACGGACGGACGAACGAACGAACGAACGGACGGAAGCACAGACCGAAAAACATAATGCCTCTCTACTATCATAGATGGGGCATAAAAATAAACAGAAAAGCATGTGCAATCGTACAACTACAATGAAGATTTTCAAGGTCTGTTTGATTTCATTTTTAAGATTAAAAATATATGTATATTATCATCGTTTTACCTGTTCAAGTATGATTTTTTGTGGGCTGGATCAGTCAACAAAATGGTTTTTCCTGGTGTCTCCCTTGTTTCACTTTTTAATGAATAACCCATTTGCTGACTACATGCACAACCCATCAATTAAAGGTCAAAGTTGCATGAATACAGATTGAAATGGGTAGAATGATTGACTTGCAAGCCGATTATACTTCAGCATTGGTTTTTAGCTCATTCTGACGAAATTGAACCAATTTGACTGCTGATAGCGAAATATTATTTCTATATTCACTTTTATAAATGTTTGAAACAAAAAACAATCAACATTTTAATTTAATGAATGCCCCTTTAATCAAACTACTAAATGCCACATTTTGATCTTTGCAGCAAAATATCAATGTAAGATTTATAATTGTTTATCATTGTCACATAGATAGAGAAAAACATAATATCTATATAGCATTGAAATTGTATGAATTTAATTTTAAGGTAAATCCATCAGATCGTTTTCATCTCATGCCAATCATCACACCAGCATATCCACAACAGAACTCTACATTTAACGTTACCATGTCAACACGAACAATCATGATGGAAGAATTTATGATAGGTAAATGTATGATATGGTTACAATAAAATATTAGATGTGGTATAATTACCAATAAGACAACGGTCCATCAAAGGATCAAAGGACAATGATATGGCTACAATAAAATATTAGAAGTGGTATAATTACTAGTAAGAAAATGGTCCATCAAAGGATCAAAGGATGTAAACAACTAAAGTTCACAATAATGGCCTTCAACAATGAGAAAAACAAATACCTTGATGATAAAATGTGATAAAAATTATAGAATAAAATAATTTTGTTTGCATATTTACATATGAAAGTGAACTTGAAAAAGTCTACTGTTTTACTTTTGCTAATTGATGAAGGAGATATGTGGAGTATAGTGATGTTAGAAAAGTATGTTGGTCTCAAACAAACATACTGTTTAGAAAAAGAGGCAAAAGTAATCCTATAACGGATTTAAGGACACTATCATTTATGTTATCGTGCAATCAGCCTTTTTACAGTACAAATAAATATTTAGTATTCGTATAGTAAACAAGTATCCTCCCCTGATGCTTCTTTGAGCTAGTGTTGATATTAAAATGACTATGTCACAGATCATTATTTGGTCTACAGTGGTCTATGTATCTCATCTACTGTATCACTAGCCTGGTACCTCAACTCCAATCTTTAATTCACTATCAGACTTGGGGTAATTGTAATTGTAATCGTTAATCAGCTGTAATTGATTACAATTTCTCAAGTAATCATTGTAATCATTAATCAGCCAAAATCTGATTACATGTAATTTAATTTAATCAATTACTTTTCAAAATACCCTGTAATCCTAATTACTTTTTGATTACATTCTGATTACAATGAAAAAATCTAAAACTGTGTTTATGGTCAATTCATAAACCTTTTGTTTTCATATTTAACTGTTACAGTATTGAAAAGTCATAATACAATTATATGTCTCTGGCCTTAGTAAAGATGTACATATATAATTTTGATAATAACTATTATATTCAAGTAATACTTTTCTTTAACCCTGAATTATAATATTTTGCTTAGAACTAAACACTTGTTTTTATTGTGATTTTTGTGAACATTGAATTGACAGGTATGAAACCAATTAAGGTTTGTTTTATTGCAATTACCAATTAAATATAGCTGTAGGACAAAGATATGATAAAAGGTTAATCAGACATGTGAAAATTTATCTAATTAGCATAAAACTAAATTAAAAGTTGGACAAATATCTTGTTTAAAATAAGCAAATTTCTGTATGTATTTGGACTGGACATGTAAAATGCAATGATTTTTATACGACCGCAAAAATTTTTGTGGTCGATATTGGTATGACGTTAGGCGTCGTCGTCGTCGTCGTCCAAGACACATTGGTTTTCGCACTCTAACTTTAGTTTAAGTAAATGGATCTCTAGGAAATTTTACCATAAGGTTCAATACCACAAAAGGAAGGTTGGGATTGATTTTGGGGGTTTTGGTACCAACTGTTAAGGAATTAGGGGCCAAAAAGGGGCCAAAAATAAGCATTTTTGTAACTTCCAGACAATAACTTGTGTGTAAGTGTATGGATCTCTCTGACATTGTACCACAAGGTTCCATATCACAAAGGGAATGCTGGGATTGATTTTGGGGGTAATTGCCTCAAAATTTTAGGAATTAGGGGCCAAAAAAGGGGCAAAAAATAAGCATTTTTCTAGTTCAGGACAATAACTTGTGTGTAAGTGTATGGATCTTTCTGAAATTGTACTACAAGGTTCCATATCACAAAGGGAAAGCTGGAATTGAGTTTGGAGGTAATTGCCCTAAACGTTTAGGAATTAGGGGCCAAAAAGGGGCCAAAAATAAGCATTTTTCTAGTTTCCAGACAATAACTTGTGTTTAAGTGTATGGATCTCTCTGAAATTGTACTGCAAGGTACCATACCTCATTGAAGGCTGGGATTGAGTTTGGGGTGATGAATCATAAGGGGTTCAAAATTGGGGGATTTTTTCCCCTTTTCTTCCTTTTCTTCCTTTTTTTTTTTTTCTTTAAAATTTTCCATTTAAGTTGGTTATTTCTGATTTATATTTATAAATAATAATGATATGGCAGGAGATACACACCAAACAGGATGTGTAAATTATTATATAATAAGTATTGTGCAATAGCAAGAAATTTTCAATTGCACAGTATTGCGCAATAGCAAGAAATCTTCAATTGCACAGTATTGCGCAATAGCAAGAAATATCCAATAGCACAATATTGCACAATAGGAAGAAATTGTCAGTTGTACAGTATTGCACAATAGCAAGAAATATTCAATTGCACAGTATTGCGCAATTGCAAGAAATATTTAATTGCACAGTATTGTGCAAAAGAAGATACTTTGTATAAATTGCTTATTTCTTGACCAATTTCAATGGGGTTTTATTCTTGAATTCTTGGGGTTCTTTAATATGCTGAATCTAACCGTGTATTAAGTTTTTGGATTTTGGGCCCGTTTGTAAATTGGTCTACATTGAGGTCCAAAGGGTCCAAAATTAAACTTTGTTTGATTTCATCAAAATTGAATTATTGGGGTTCTTTGATATGCTGAATCTAACCGTATTTAGATTCTTAATTATTGGTCCGTTTTCAAATTGGTCTACATTAAGGTCCAAAGGGTCCAAAATTAAACTTAGTTTGATTTTAACAAAATTGAATTCTTAGGGTTCTTTGATATGCTGAATCTAATCATGTATTTAGATTTTTGATTATGGGCCCAGTTTTCAAGTTGGTCCAAATTGGGGTCCAAAATTAAACTTTGTTTGATTTCAACAAAATTGAATATATGGGGTTCTTTGATATGCTGAATCTAACCATGTATTTAGATTCTTAATTTTTGGTCCCGTTTTCAAATTGGTCTACATTAAGGTCCAAAGGGTCCAAAATTAAACTTAATTTGATTTTAACAAAAATTGAATTCTTAGGGTTCTTTGATATGCTGAGTCTAAACATGTCTTTAAATTTTTGATTATGGGCCCAGTTTTCAAGTTGGTCCAAATCGGGTCCAAAATTAAACTTTGTTTGATTTCAACAAAATTGAATATATTGGGTTCTTTGATATGCTGAATCTAACCATGTATTTAGATTTTTGATTTTGGGCCCCATTATCAACTTTGTCCACATTGAGGTCAAAAGGGTCCAAAATTAAACTTTGTTTGATTTCAACAAAAATTGAATATATGGGGTTCTTTGATATGCTGAATCTAACCGTGTATTTAGATTCTTAATTTTTGGTCCCGTTTTCAAATTGGTATACATTAAGGTCCAAAGGGTCCAAAATTAAACTTAGTTTGATTTTAACAAAAATTGAATTCTTAGGGTTCTTTGATATGCTGAATCTAATCATGTATTTAGATTTTTGATTTTTGGGCCCCGTTATCAACTTTGTCCACATTGAGGTCAAAAGGGTCCAAAATTAAACTTTGTTTGATTTCATCAAAAATTGAACTCTTAGGGTTCTTTGATATGCTGAATCTAACCATGTATTTAGATTTTGGATATTGGACCATAATAGGTGAATGTCCAATTTAAAATTTTTAAGTTCTTAGACCACATTCATTCTGTGTCAGAAACCTATGCTGTGTCAAATAGTCAATCACAATCCAAATTCAGAGCTGTATCAAGCTTGAATGTTGTGTCCATACTTGCCCCAACTGTTCAGGGTTCGACCTCTGCGGTCGTATCAAGCTGCGCCCATGGAGCATTTTATTAGTACTTGTATTTTGTTTACAATCTGATTACACTATTCTATTAAAATTTTACATAGTTTTTATCGACCGCAAAAATTTTTGTGGTCGATATTGGTATAACGTTAGCGTCGTCGTCGTCGTCGTCGTCCGGCGTCGTCGTCGTCGTCCGAAGACACATTGGTTTCGTGACTCTAACTTTAGTTTAAGTAAATGGATCTCTAGGAAATTTTACCATAAGGTTCAATACCACAAAAGGAAGGTTGGGATTGATTTTGGGGTTATGGTACCAACAGTTAAGGAATTAGGGGCCAAAAGGGGCCAAAAATAAGCATTTTGTAACTTCCAGACAATAACTTGTGTGTAAGTGTATGGATCTCTCTGACATTGTACCACAAGGTTCCATATCACAAAGGGAATGCTGGGATTGATTTTGGGGTAATTGCCTCAAAATTTTAGGAATTAGGGGCCAAAAGGGGCAAAAATAAGCATTTTTCTAGTTTCAGGACAATAACTTGTGTGTAAGTGTATGGATCTTTCTGAAATTGTACTACAAGGTTCCATATCACAAAGGAAAGCTGGAATTGAGTTTGGGGTAATTGCCTAAACGTTTAGGAATTAGGGGCCAAAAGGGCCAAAATAAGCATTTTCTAGTTTCCTGACAATAACTTGTGTTTAAGTGTATGGATCTCTCTGAAATTGTACTGCAAGGTACCATACCTCATTGAAGGCTGGGATTGAGTTTGGGGTGATGAATCATAAGGGGTTCAAAATTGGGGGATTTTTTTTCCCCCCCCCCCTTTTTCTTCCTTTTTTTCCTTTTTTTTTTTTCTTTAAAATTTTCCATTTTAAGTTGGTTATTTCTGATTTATATTTAAAAGCAAACAATAATGATATGGCAGGAGATACACACCAAACAGGATGTGTAAATTATTATATAATAAGTATTGTGCAATAGCAAGAAATTTTCAATTGCACAGTATTGCGCAATAGCAAGAAATCTTCAATTGCACAGTATTGCGCAATAGCAAGAAATATCCAATAGCACAATATTGCACAATAGGAAGAAATTGTCAATTGTACAGTATTGCACAATAGCAAGAAATATTCAATTGCACAGTATTGCGCAATTGCAAGAAATATTTAATTGCACAGTATTGTGCAAAAGAAGATACTTTGTATAAATTGCTTATTTCTTGACCAATTTCAATGGGGTTTTATTCTTGAATTCTTGGGGTTCTTTAATATGCTGAATCTAACCGTGTATTAAGTTTTGGATTTTAGACCCTGTTTTTAAATTGGTCCACATTGAGGTCCAAAGGGTCCAAAATTAAACTTTGTTTGATTTCATCAAAATTGAATTATTGGGGTTCTTTGATATGCGAATCTAACCGTGTATTTAGATTCTTAATTTTGGTCCCGTTTTCAAATTGGTCTACATTAAGGTCCAAAGGGTCCAAAATTAAACTTAGTTTGATTTTAACAAAATTGAATTCTTAGGGTTCTTTGATATGCTGAATCTAATCATGTATTTAGATTTTTGATTATGGGCCCAGTTTTCAAGTTGGTCCAAATTGGGGTCCAAAATTAAACTTTGTTTGATTTCAACAAAATTGAATATATGGGGTTCTTTGATATGCTGAATCTAACCATGTATTTAGATTTTTGATTTTGGGCCCCATTATCAACTTTGTCCACATTGAGGTCAAAAGGGTCCAAAATTAAACTTTGTTTGATTTCAACAAAATTGAATATATGGGGTTCTTTGATATGCTGAATCTAACCGTGTATTTAGATTCTTAATTTTTGGTCCCGTTTTCAAATTAGTATACATTAAGGTCCAAAGGGTCCAAAATTAAACTTAGTTTGATTTTAACAAAATTGAATTCTTAGGGTTCTTTGATATGCTGAATCTAATCATGTATTTAGATTTTTGATTATGGGCCCAGTTTTCAAGTTGGTCCAAATTGGGGTCCAAAATTAAACTTTGTTTGATTTCAACAAAATTGAATATATTGGGTTCTTTGATATGCTGAATCTAACCATGTATTTAGATTTTTGATTTTTGGGCCCGTTATCAACTTTGTCCACATTGAGGTCAAAAGGGTCCAAAATTAAACTTTGTTTGATTTCAACAAAATTGAATATATGGGGTTCTTTGATATGCTGAATCTATCCATGTATTTAGATTTTGATTTTGGGCCCGTTATCAACTTTGTCCACATTGAGGTCAAAAGGGTCCAAAATTAAAACTTTGTTTGATTTCATCAAAATTGAACTCTTAGGGTTCTTTGATATGCTGAATCTAACCATGTATTTAGATTTTGGATATTGGACCATAATAGGTGAATGTCCAATTTAAAATTTTTAAGTTCTTAGACCACATTCATTCTGTGTCAGAAACCTATGCTGTGTCAAATAGTCAATCACAATCCAAATTCAGAGCTGTATCAAGCTTGAATGTTGTGTCCATACCGCCCCAACTGTTCAGGGTTCGACCTCTGCGGTCGTATCAAGCTGCGCCCTGGAGCATTTTATTAACTGGTAACTTTATTTCATCCATATTTTAACATTCATAAACTGCACCTTGAGATACATATAATATCTGGAAGAGGTCAGAAGACAAACAGTAAACTCTTTATAAAGCTATATCCAATTGAAGTCAAAATAATTCAGAGATCAATGTTGATAAAGTGTAATGGGTCATAACCAGTGACACAATGTTCATGTGTATGTAATGAACTTTTGTGGTTTATTAAATAGATGAAGTTTGAAGTTATCATTTTATAATATATCAAACAAAATCCTTTCTAAAAAGGCTATAGTTACATTAAACGTTTATTCATTACCATCATTCAAAATGTTTTTTTTAATTCATTGTAATCAGATGTAATCATGATTACTTTGGCAATGTAATCATTAATTTAATCAGACACTTTCTGAAATGATGTAATAATTAATTTAATTTAATCGTACAAATGACAAAGTAATTGTAATTTAATCAATTACATTGAAAGTAATCAGACCCATCTCTGTTCACTATGAGAGTAAGTTTTCCAACCGAAGGTAATGGCTTCCTCCACCAATAAAAACTGACTGTCATGATATAGCCAATAGTGCTGAAAGTGGTGTTAAACATCAACAATCAATCAAACTGTGTTGGGTTTACATATGGGGGTCTTTTAAGCTATATTGATTCTTTTAAGTTCAAAGATGGCAATTAGAAATAAACAAACTACAAGTTTAAGTGTCAGTCTTAAACTGCAAAAAATATATATCCATATGCATTGTCAGAAAATATAAGATGTATTTGTACTGGCTATGAGAAAAGTGCAGCAAGCCAAGTAATACTTCATTTTTAATAAGCTTGTACAAATAATTTTCCTATTTTGTTACAATGTGTGAGGGTGTGGATGGGTGTTTACAGAATAGAGAATAATGGTCAAAATTATAAAGAATATAGAAAAATTGACCCAAAAAATAAAGAATAGATAATAATGGGCAAAAAGTATAAAGAATAGAGAAAATTGACCTAAAAAATTAAAGAATATAGAAATGAACGACCCCCATTCAGACCCTCATGTATCTATATTGAATGAATGAATATTTGTATTGCAGAAGCAAACATAATGCTATATCAAAATAACATAATATCTGTAATGACAATAATGACAGTAAATAGAGAACAACACAATAAAGTCATAGCAAGTACAGTCATACAACTGTTATTTAATTATAATTTGATCTTAGTTTAGTCTCTATGCCGCATCTAGAAATTTACACAATTTATTTTTTAAATTCGTTAAGCTAGCACGCAAAAGAAATACAAGATTTCTATTATTTGGCCATATATTTTATTTATACAGTTTAGATAAAGATTGAATACTAAGTGCAAGCTCATACAGTGACACAACACAATAACAGAGTTAAAAGGAAAAACAACAAGTTTGCTTTATCAGTATTAATTTGTTGGAAAACTTTTAATTCCATCTATAAATAATTTTTTTTTCTTTATCTAGGTTTAGAAGTAGTAAATAAAATATATACACCAGGAGACAGTTGGGATAAATTATTTGAGCCATCTGGATTTTTCCAGAAGTACAAGTAAGTTAGAGTAAATCGAGAATATCATATGGGTTTTAGAGTATTACACCCATATCAACCAGAGAGACCAATTTAATTTCAAAAGCTTTGCTCAAGGGGTTATTTTAGTTGATAGTTGGAATGCTTTGTGATATTTAAGAATAATATCATATATACTTTATAATATGCATTTCTCAGACTGTTAATGACTTCTTTACACTAAAATCTGTTGGATGTGTACTGCTTGATACTTAAGTCTGAGAGAACATGATTTATTTATTAGTTGTAATTGGCTTTAAACTAGCTTCCAGTACTTGTGAGCACTCTTATATAGGTGCTCTGTTTCTATTGATTTAAGACATTTGAGACTGTATCTTATGTTGTCCTTTTACACAACTGTCCTTTGTTAGTGGAGGGTTAAGTGCTCACGAACATGTTTAACCCCATCACATTCTTATGTGCCTTTTCCAAGTCAGGAGCCTGTAGTTCAGTAGTTGTCCTTGGTTCATGTCTGTCAAATTTGTTTTTGTAAATTGTGTTACTGGTATTATAGATTAGGTCATTAATTTTCTCGTTTGAATTGTTTCACATATTTCATGTTGGCCTTTTATAGCTGACTATAGGGTATGGGTTTTCTCATTATTGAAGGCCATACAGTTACCTATAATTTCTTATTCCACGTCATTTGAAATTTTGTCTTATTGGCAATCATACCACATCTTATTTTTATATTAAAACAAACATTTTTCTGTGTTAACTTACATGATGTAGTATAGATTTTAGGGTTAAAAAACGCTTGTGCAACGGTGAATGATATTGATATAATCACGGATGACTGATACAGCATGATTTCTATTAATTTTTCTACATACGAAATCGACTGAAATCGACTGATACTTACTACTTAGTATGTAATAAAAGTCGATGATATATAGCAACAACCACTGATGAGTTCCTTATTTGGAACAGTCTCACAAACATGCTACTTTTTAAAATCAAATTAGTTTATTTTTTCTAGTGAGACAATAATCCTTGATAAAATGCTATATGCACAATCACATTGTACTTGTACAGTCAAACTTGTGTCATGTATTAATACACCATATTTCTTTTCAATAGTTTAGTTTAGTTCAAGGGAAAGCTTTCATAAGTTCAAAGAAGTCAAGTCTTTTAACATATATTTAATGAAAAATAAATACAAGCACAAAACAGCTCTACTATACGCTTGATTCCAATCGTTATCTTTCCGTCAAAGTGTTTGGTTTTAGGTGACGCTATTTGACGTCATTTGTGCGTTTGTTGGGCATAAAATCTACGTCAGTACATTGAGCAAAGGGATGAATATTTTAATGGGGATAACTTCCTTATGACTGCTTCGATAACTGTTTTTAATTGAGAAAATTGATGTATTTCTTTAGGCAGGGTTGGATTATGTAAATAAGAGAATTCAGAGTATAGTTAAAAGAGTATTTCTGGTAATGGAAAGGATATGGATCAAGCGGATTGTTTCATTTGATATTGATTTTTATTTCCTCCCTTGGTATCTACATACTTGTTTTCCATTATCTGTTATGTTGTTTAGTTTATTTTCGATGTTCAGTTTGGCATTATTTTATTGTATTTTTTGCAGGCATTATATTGTGGTAATAGCTAGAGCAGATGAAGAAAAGAATTATTTAGAATGGTAATTTAACTTCTTTCTTTAAATTCCATTTAAAGACAACCAAGATTGAACAGTAGAATTCAAATATATTGTTAAAAATTGGTGGTGGTTAGTTGCATATTTGAGAGTGACTGTTTTACAGAAGAGGGGCTTGAATACATGTAAATGGTGACTATGGCAAATATTTGAGGAGTAGTACAAAATAGGGTTCATATCGCATTACAATCACATTAACATGGTCTGATCCTGATGCATTTCATCTACTGTATCACTAGGCTGTCAACACGGAGGTTGTGAGTTAGAATCCAATCTTAAGTGACTAATGTTGCCAGTTTTCCTGCCGAAGGTTGCTGGTTCTCTCTGTGCACTCCAACTTCCTCCACCAATAAAAACTATGCCACTATATAGCCAATACTTCTGTAAGAGGCTTTAAACACCAACATTCAATCAATCAATCCTGATGTACAATTAATATTTGCGACTGAACGATAAAACTCCAATCCATCGTCATCATATAAAATTGTTGCGTTTTTACAACGTACTGATTACCGTAAATTCAGAAATTATTGCGAGATAAGATATTGTGATATCAGGAAAAGCTGAATACAGAAATATGTTTCAGATATCAAAATGCGAGTTCTAATTATTGTGAGACTCCCCTGGACGCATTATTCTCATTAATAAAAACCTTGCAATATTTTTCTGAATTTACAGTTGTATGATTGAAGAATAAAAGTGGAACATGTTGTGGCTACAGAAATATAACTTGAGTCTTTCAACTCGTGTTTTCCTGTTTTTTTTCTTTTCATCAGTGTATTTAATGAATTTTAGTAGATTTTATGTATACTTTTTTTTAAGAACATAATCTCTTTAATTTAGGCATGGTTATATAGAATCAAAGATAAGACTCCTTGTTGGAAACTTGGAGAGAAATATGTTTATAAAACTAGCTCATGTAACACCGGAATCTCTGGGACCATTAACAGAAAGGTAAGTTATTGGTTAGAAAAAATAGTAAATAAAAAGATTGAACATCTATGTTTTAAGACCCATTTGTGGCCTTGGGTTGTTTTCTGCTCTTTGGTCGGGCTATTGCCTCTTTGACACATTCCCTGCTTCTATTCTCAATTCTGTTGTATAATATTAATGGGAAAAGAAATATTTAATATGAGGATGGCAATGGAGAGTGTCTTTTAATAAAATGAATTTTAAAATATTCAAGGGCTGTTTCATTAAAACATATGTGGTGCTGAGGGAAGGCACTTTGAAATTGGGGTAGCTCCTATAGATTAAATTTTAGAATTTTAATTTCATTGATCAAAAAGTTTTTGTGACCCACTGGTATTTGAGATATCCATGTACATTGCCCGAGTCCAGTAAATGTTTTTAGAGAAAAGCCCCAACACTTTTTTTTCGCTATACTATAAGCTATTTAAATGCAAAAAAAAAATATGTTGCTCCTTAAGAACAAATTGATTTTCTACAATTAGACAAAGCTGTGTTTACCACTGTCACTAGATGAACATACATACATGTATGTCATGACATAACGGATATTTGTTGCATCCAAGAAATAACCAGTTTGATAAATCTTGGTAAGAAATTGCCAGTTTAACAGGTCTTCTGACATCTGCATTTAAAGGATGGTATAGCTAATCTGTGGTTTCTTATTCACTTTTGTTGTACTAAGGCTGTTTTCTCTTATAACAACCAACAAGAATTGAGCTTGACTTGAGAATGGTTTCTGCAACATTTTACTGACCCTTGAGGGAAGGCAAAATTATTGATTATTATGTTGCTCTAACTAGAAATTGCTTTTTTTTTATGCAAGCTTTATTTGTTTGGGAGGCCTTATAATCGCCAGACTTGTAACAATTTATTTTAATTACAACTTAGTTAAGACCAATAAAAGATTGAAGTGTAATTTGAAACAGATGTGACAATTCGCTGTTAGAGTCCAGTTGCAAGTGATTACTTTATTGGTATAACTGTAAAAAATAACAGAACTTTAATTGGGATTTATAAGAAAAAGATAAGGAAAATACATTGATTCATAAATCTAAAGTAATTATAGGCATTTTGGTCATTTTTTGATATTTCAATATTTCTTTTGAATATGTTGATGGTTAGTTATTGGTTCTAAATTGTTTGCTATATTTTCAGTGAGAATCCATATATATGTAAATGGTTTATTGGACTAACATTCGCTAAGGTAGAAAATCAAAACGTAGATTTGACCTACGACATACAGTCATTTACAAATGCAGGTAAGATAAATATCTCCTTATCCAGGATAGTTTTGGAGCGTGTAAATGTTCGGATCTGGTTATGTCTTTGAACTTTGTATATATGTAAAGTTACAATGAGCTAAATACTCCATTTTTGTCGAGCCTTCAACTTTAGTCAAAAAGCGAGACATAGCGATCCTACATTCCGTCGGCGTTGGCGGCGTCCACAAATATTCACTCTGTGGTTAAAGTTTATGAGATTTTAATAACTTTCTTAAACTATCCTGGATTTCTACCAAACTTGGACAGAAGCTTGTTTATGATCATAAGATAGTATCCAGAAGTAAATTTTGTAAAATAAAATTCCATTTTTCTGTATTTTACTTGTAAATGGACTTAGTTTTTCTGCCAGGAAATATTACATTCACTCTGTGGTTAAAGTTTTTAAAATTTTAATAACTTTCTTAAACTATCCTGGGTTTGTACCAAACTTGGACAGAAGCTTGTTTATGATCATAAGATAGTATCCAGAAGTAAATTTTGTAAAAATAAATCCATTTTTCCTTATTTTACTTTTAAATGGACTTAGATTTTCTGCCAGGAAACAAAACATTCACTCTGTGGTTAAAGTTTTTAAAATTTTAATAACTTTCTTAAACTATCCTGGGTTTGTACCAAACTTGGACAGACGCTTGTTTATGATCATAAGATAGTATCCAGAAGTAAATTTTGTAAAAAAATAAATCCATTTTTTCCTTATTTTACTTTTAAATGGACTTAGATTTTCTGCCAGGAAACAACACATTCACTCTGTGGTTAAAGTTTTTAAAATTTTAATAACTTTCTTATACTATTTTGGATTTGTACCAAACTTGGACAGAAGCTTGTTTATGATCAAAAGCTAGTATCTAGAAGGAAATTTTGCAAAAAAACAAATCCATTTTTTCCGTATTTTACTTTCAAATGGACTTAGATTTTCTGCCAGGAAACAACACATTCACTCTGTGGTTAAAGTTTTTAAAATTTTAATAACTTTCTTATACTATTTTGGATTTGTACCAAACTTGGACAGAAGCTTGTTTATAATCAAATGCTAGTATCTAGAAGGAAATTTTGTTTTCTTCCAGTTAAGATTACATTCAGTATGCAGTTACAGCTGATTCCAACGAGTGCGTAGCTAATGGTAGAATCTTTGGTTAGCTTCCTTGCTAGCTCAACCATGAAATGATTATAACCTTAAAATTGGGAGGAGCAAAGCGCCATTTTATCATCCAATGAAAACACAGTTCTGTTAATTAGTGTCTTTTGGTGTATTCCCCACGCATAAAACATTGTTATGCTCTTGGTGTCTTTTCTTCATATATATGCATAGTTTTAGAACTAAAATCTTTTATATTCACACAGAAAAGAAAAATTATCATACTACTTAATATCATGCACGCCTGTTGTGGACCTTTTATTTAGTCAAAATGCAACGAGAGAAAACCCCAGCAAACAACTGCAGTTTGGAATTGAAAATATTGCAGAGTTTACGAACATCCACTTGGTCCGTTAACCTTACCTTACTTATTAGTTTTAGATAAATAATGCAGCCAAGAAGAACAATTTTTATGTCTCTACTTCATTTAGATTTAATCTGACCTATATTGAATGGTCAGGTCATATGTACTTTTGGAACCTTCCAATCTTTTTTACCTTTTTATTAACTTGATGTTAAAAATTCAACAGACAAGTAAAATATATTATTATTTATAATGTCTGACGAAGAAAAAACAATTAGGAATTTCAGCTTTCAGTTAACTTTTCACCATTTATCAAAATAAAATTGGCAAATCAAACACACCTACAACATGCTTGTGAATTAGCTTATAATTATCACTAAATTTTAAATTTAGATTGAAAACTTATTTTAAACTGACCTGTAAAACTAGTTTTACAATGTTTATATTCTGTCACTTAATTCTGGTTGGGTTTCTGCTTAACTATTGACTCCACCCAAAGGCTGGATGTACCTTACCTAATAATGATTTCATGGTTGAGCTAGCAAGGAAGCTAACCAAAGAGTCTACCTTTATCTACACACTCGTTGGAATCGGCTGTAAAGTTTTTAAACATTTATTAGATACATAAACTATCCTAGATTTTTACCAAACTTGGACAGAAGCTTCTTACAATCAAAAGATAGTATCAAGAGGAATATTTTATTGATTTACTTCCTCATTTTGTTGAGGTTACGATTAACAGAAAAAGTAGGCGAGACACTGGGTTCCATGGAACCCTTACGAATTTTTTAGTAGCAATGAATAAAAGGAGATGAGGTTGGGTTTACATCAGTGAGACAGCAACCCACTGTCAGACACAAAAAGAGATATTTACAGGTCAATTTTCAATATTAGTTTGCTTCTCTCACAAAGCAAATTACATAATTAACATACATGTTGTTACATTTGCTTTTGCTAATGAAAGAGACGGATAAAGATTTACTATCGTATAAAGCTTTACTATCATATGATACTATCGCTCCTGGTGATGTGCGTTAGACCCTGATCTTAATTGACTAGGATTGCCAGTTTCTTCCACTAATAAAAGCTGGCTACCATGATACAGCCAAGTGTCTTCAAAGTGGCATTAAACACCCAACAATCAATCAATCAATCTTACTGTTTATATTTTTCAGTATATAGACAAGCATTACACATTAGAATTCTAAAAGAAGATATGAAAGTGGATATTCAGCATGTCAAACGGTAAGTTACAGAGAATGTTAAATGGCTTTTTTCAGTATCTTAGGAGATCATATTGTTGAGGGTTGATGCAATGTGTGATAAATGAAAAATCCATATCATAAAAACTTTATTATAAACAAAATACAGATGTTTTCTGTTGAAATTTTGGTAAAGCCTATGCAATTGTGACTGATAATGATTGCTATTGATTGCATTACATATAAAATTGACTTTTATTTACCACTAAGTATATAATAAAGATTGCTACAGAGACCAGAATACAGCATCCATATTTGCTTGCAAATAATTAGAATGTTGAAGTAGCTGATGAAATAGAAAAACAAAGGATATGGGGTATCCATCCATGACACAAAATCAGTACATGCACAGCAAAAATACAATAAGCAAAGGAAAAGCGCTTTTATTGCTGTTCCTCATCTCAAAGTCACAGTGAGGCCTTCAACATGGAGCAAAAAAAAACCTCTCACCTCACTGCAAGTTAAAGATGGCACCTAGCACCTGCTTGATCAGAAGTCTTTGCAAAAATAAATTTGGATAGACTTTGTAACACCACCCAATCAGGCGCGGTCAAAAAAGAACATACTGGAAAGTGGTACATATTTAAAATAAAATAGTTCCTACACATAGGTGTAAATATAAAACTGTTTAGCATATATTTTAGTAATTAAGGTATCAGATGAAAGATAAAGATCTCATTAAAATTTCAAAATAGCTCAGTTGAAATTAAGGTAAAACATATATATTCTGTCTGGTCTGACTGTACAGTCCTGAAGATTTCACAATAACAATCAATTTTTGTGAGAAGATCCCTAGATAGACAAATTTTATATTGCACAATAGAACTAGCTTTATTTGTCTTGCAGGAAACAGTTAGAAATGTTTGTTCCACAATCAATATTACAGAGATGCAAAGGAGCAGAGGTTAAAAGAAAATCTGTAAGTTTATGTTACCATAGAAACATTATACAAACATTTTTATTGAACAAAAAGTGAAAACCTATTAGAATCTCCTCTTCTACTGTTGTGTTATTGGTGGAGAACTATGTGTAACTGGTTTATTTTCCTTTTTTGCTCATGATTGAAGGTTCATCTTCAAGAATGTAAACATTGAAATTGGAGCTTCACAGAAATTGCATAAATACTGGAAATTTTATGCTATAATGTGGATTTTAAAATTTAACTTTAAAGAATTAAGTTTTATGTCTGTAACTATTAGGTGATTTAAAAAAATAATCTATTAAGTATTTTATGCTTTGGTGACGTATATCATGAAGTAAAATGATCAAATTGAGTTTATATTGCAATTAACTATGGTTAAGACAGCAAAGTTGCATAATTCACAATTTTCTTAGTTTTACCTCAGTAACCATCTGTTCAACAAATTTCTTGAAAATTGTCAGTTCATTGCAAATTGTTAGAGACATCATTGAAAAGTTGTTTGCTGTTAAAATCCAATTTTTACATAAAAAAAACCAGCTTGATTCGTGTAATTTTAGTGTAAATTTTGCAGGATCAATTTTAATTTAAAACAGCTACCAGTTTCTTGAAAAACTCTGTTAACTGAATAGAATACTGTGGATTTATTATTATTCCTGGGATACCAGTTTGGTGGATTTTCTGGGTAAGCGTGAACCACAAATTTGAATGTTCAACAAAGTATACATTTTTTATTGGCTTGTATGCAGACTTCAGCAAAACTAATTAAGAAATCAAGTATCCACAAAAATACAAATTTCCCTCAATCCGTGAAAATTGTATCTGCAAAAATAAACGAATCCACAGTAGACTAATAGTTTGTCAACTCATGAAAGACATTAATTTTAACACAAATATTTGTCAACTTTTTTATAGGAAGGTAAATCCAGTGCAGGCACTGGTAGTAAGATCTCACAAGCATTAACTCACAGTAAATCAGATACAGATTTAATACGCACAAGTAGCCATGTCATAATAGACACATCAGATGGAGAATCAAGCCATGACGCTCCAAGTTGTGAAACAGATACTAAAAAAAAAGTAAATGGAGAGGTACAGTATATTTGTTTTATCATCTTATTATTTTTATTTAGCAGAAACAAAGTCATTATGTACAATCAAAATGGATTATGGTTATAAAATGAGGAGATAACAGTATTGTATATTGAAGATTTGAAATTTAGGAGTTATCCAATCAAAATGAACGCTTCAGTCGATGTTGCCTTAGAATTTAGATGATAAGACTGCTGTGGAGATTGCTACTCTACAAAATATACACCATGAATAAACCTGTATTGATTCAAGTCTAAAACCTGGTTTCATAAAATAATTAATAAATCTAGATACTTTTACTAAATCTTCAGTATTGGTTTTCGCGAAAGAATACATTATGTATAATTGAAGCCTTGAATTGTATTAATGTAGAACATCTTTTATCGTTGTATAATTTTAAGTATTACACAAGGTCAGAAATTTACAAATTAACTCAGAAGAGATCAAATTTAGAAACATACAAATATTAAATTATTAAAGAATACATAACCAACACCACCAAGAAGGCTGACTTACAAACAAATACAATCAATAACAAACGACACATATTAAAATGTATTACTTGTATCTAAAACTTCTGTAGTGAAATGAGACAAAATGAAATCACAAGAAGCAGAAAAGTTGATAGGAAATCAGCTCATTTACCCTGATCAACCTCCAGTATCTAGAGAACGGAATTATCTATCCACGTTTTGGACTGTGGTGGGTATTTGTGTCATTAGCAATCATACCACATCTCCTTATGTTATATAGTTTCCTTTTCATATTTCCATAGTTACCACATCCATTATCACCCACATCATCAGACAGTGCAATGCAAAGTCCATGTAGAAAGAGAGAGGGGTCTCCTTCAGGGGCAGAGAGTCCAGTTAAAAGGTCCAAATCAGAAGAAGAATCACAGGTATTGTACAGATATGTTATTTTTATAAATATTTAGGACTTGACCATCAAAGTGGCATTCATCTTCGATATAAATTCGTATGTGTGGGATTCAATTTTTGTCTCGCTTTGATGGAGTCAAAAAGCGAGACATAGGTATGCTGTTTCCGGCGGCGCGTCAACAATGTATTAGTTTGTGATTAGGTCTAGTTTAAGGTGAACCACTAGTGATATTTGGTATGCAGTTGTATAAGCATTGGCATATCTCATTTCCATGGAGATTGTTTTGCCATGTACCTTCAGTCATGGTTCATTGACTTTGAATATTTGCATAACTTACATGCTAAAGTATTGCTATTTTAATTTCAACATTTGCATTATCAAAGTTACAAAAAGGCGAGACATATCTCTGTGTTAACAGTTTATTTAGAGGCTAAATATACCTAATGATAGTGTTTCAATGTCTGTGTTGAAGTGTTTAACAAAAACAGTCTATACACAGTTTGGAATTAAAAATTCAGTAAAAAATGTTTTACTTAAAAAGATTTTTTTGATTCTGAAAGTGGGATATATTTTTTTTTTTTTTTTTTTTTTTTATAACAACATTTCATCATCAATTTACTTTCTGTTTTGAAATAAGCCTGTTTTATCTCTATTTCTATTCTCCAAATGATGTGAATGTTTAACCTATCAGTCCATGACTTATTTTAGCTACCCTACAGAGGATAATAAAATTTTCCAGTTTAACACTGCGATCATGAATATTTTCAGAACATGCTGGGTTCACCCATGGTTGTAGATCCACAGTCACAAAGTCCAAGTCGGAAAAGAGAAGGATCACCAGTAAGGCCAGACAGTCCTGTTAAACGGACCAAATCTGTAAAGGATGTCCAAAGTTGTCAGGTTAGGCCAGGAGAATTCTATTTTTAGTTTGTCATCAAGTTACTCATTTACAAAATAAATAATTTGAAAGGGAGAGAAGCAGAATTCGGGTTCATGTAGCTATATACTGTAAACCAACTTATTTCCATAGATACTTCTGTTTATGTTTGGCACTTTGTAGTTAATTTCTCAAAGATTTCTTTTTGGCCATTTTCTAAGTTTGTTAGTGTATACATATGAGAAAAGATCTAAGTTTGACATAAATTCACGAAGAATTTGAATAAATTAATTTTCTATATATAAAAGTTGAGAAATTAAATCGCTTGAAAAATTAGCTGGTTAACAGTATGTAAATTTGAAGACTTACCTGATTACTGTAAATTCAAAAATGATTGCCAAGTTTTTTTAAATCAGGAAAATGCAACAGTGTCTAGCTCGCAATAAAAAAACTCTTATTTATAATTTCAGTGATTTCTGTTTACAAAATTTTTGCAATCACATTTGATCTCAAATTTTTCCAGTATTAAGACGGTGATGACAATAATAAATGTACACATTTATTTCTGAATTTACAGTAGTCAATTTCTTCAAAATACTTTTTCTCCAAGATTCAGTTCTATATATTAAAGAATGCTGTCCAGTTTCCATAAAATTGATTTAATTAAAGTAACTGTCTAGCATGAAACTTTTCCTTGTCCATTTTTGAAATTGTCATTTAGATAATGAGTAACAAAGGTGAAAGGCTAAAAATAGATAGAATTTGGCCTTTTTCCTGTTCTGACGTTCAGACTACAGAATGTGTTGTCTTATATGTTGTTTTTAGCTTACCTTTCCAATGGAAAAATGTGAGCTTTTGCCATCACTTAGCGTCCGTCGTCCTCGTCCGTCCTGTGTAAACTATTTCATACATCTTCTCCTCTGAAACTACTGAACCAATTCCAACAAACTTAAGCTGAATGATTCTTAGGGTATCTAGAATAAAGTTTGTGTTTTATTTTCTGTTTCGTCAAAAAACATGGCTGCCATGGCTGAAAATAGAACATAGGGGGTAAAATGCAGTTTTTGGCTTATATCTCAAAAACTAAAGCATTTAGAGCAAACCTGACGGGGGAAAAATGTTCATTAGGTCAAGTTCTATCAGCCCTGAAATTTTCAGATGAATCTAACCATCCGTTGTTGGGTTGCTGTAATTTTTAAGGAAATTTTGCAGTTTTCGTGTTGGCGGATTTTAACAAAATTGTTATTATCTTGAATATTATTATAGATAAAGATAAACTGTAAACAGCAAAAATGTTCCATACTTGCCCCAACTGTTCAGGGTTCGAATCAAGCTGCGCCCAGCGGAGCATTTTATTGTAAGATCTACAAATAAGTTTTAAGTTTTATATGACCAAAATTGTCAATTGACCCTTAAGGAGTTATTGCCCTTTAAAGACAATTTTTCACAATTTGTTCATCTAGTTTGCTTACTTTAAAAAATCTTCTCTTTTGAAACTGCTGAATCAATTTCAGCCAAACTTGGGCTGAATGAGTTTCAGAGTATCTAGTAAAAGTTTTTTATTTTATTTCCTTGTACGTCAAGAAACATAGCCACTATGGCTAAAATGGAACATAGGGGTATAAAAATGCATTTTTTTGCTTTTGAAGAAAATATGACAGATACAAAGAACATTTAAATGGCATTTTTAAGCCACTCATGAATATATATTGAAAAGCAAAAATAATAATCGTTGAAAGATTTAAGCAAAAAATTACAGGTGAGCGATTCAGGCTTTTGAGAGCCTCTTGTTTTTTATAACTTTCCTTATTTTGCTACACATTTATTTTTTGAGTTTAGTTGGAATTTTTTGATGATAATATCTGAATATGACTAAATAGAATTAATTATTTAGTTCATAGATATATAAATATAAAAAAACAGTTTGTTTTTTTAATTCCTCTTAAAATTGCATGAAATATTTGCCACTGGATGTTAAGCATACAACAATTAATAAATCGACCATTTGTAAAGTTCTCCCTTTCTTGGAGTTTATGTATGAATGTTTGTCTAGAGGAAGTCAAGAAAGTGCGTTTAATAGTTCTAAATCTTATTTTCATCTTAAGATCAAAAAAAAAGATAGAAAAACTTAAATTGTGCTAGATAACCTGATTTATCTGTTTTGTTGAGATTTTCAATAACATTTAATACCATCAAATAAATATATTTATAGAAAAAAATTCTAATAATTCTATTTTCAGCCTCCAATTGAAATAGGATCACCAATGCATATAGACGCAGAATCAGGCGATAGTGTGAAAAATGTTGAGGTATGTTTAAATATCCAAAGTCAAAAATTTGTTGTAAATATATTTTACATCTGACTTTAAATTATTTGTGTAGATTTTAGAACATGTTCATGTCTTTGGAGTTTTAAATAAGTAGAATTTTTAAGAATTATAAATGTTATGATAAAAGTGGGAGATGAAGTTTTCAAGGAATTTTCATAAGCAGTTCTTCATTAACTAGTGTTATTGTTTATGCATCATGTATGGAAAGTATCTTCCTTTGCAAATAAAAGAACAATTGTTTCAATGGTCTGTATGTGGCCATTTGCAAGGCAAAATTACTGCCTCTACTGACATACCCTAATTTTCTTATGGCAGTGCAGATTTCCTGCATCCTTGATGACCCTCTTAGTAATATCTTCCTATTTGGATATATTGTTTATTTGTTCTCAACCTAATTATGCATGAAATATTTGCTACTGGATGTTAAGCAAACAACAACCAATCATTCTAGTGTGATTCTAAAATTGATCTACGAGTATATAAGTAACAGAAAAATTATAAGCAACTGTAGTTCTCAATTCATTTATTTTTGGGATACCAATTTTTTGTGGATTGAGGCAAAAATGTATTTGCATAGATATTTGATTTCGTCATGTTTACCAAAATCTGCATACGTAACTATACCTACATACCGTACCTATAGTTGATTTGTACTTTGGTGTTGACAATTTAAATTTGTGGTTTACCTATACCTACTAAATCCACGAAAAATTGGTATTCCACGAATGATGAATCCACAGATAATGAAGCACTATAAAAAACTGTACAAACTTTTTGTCACAGGGTAAAAATTGTCCAATGCAGACAGAGGACAAAAATCGTAACACAAAACCTATAATACCAAGAAGATTTGTAGTGAGTGACATTGTTCTTTCCCACGCTGCATGTATTTTATATATTGTTGATGATATAACACCACATGTTCAAGTATTCATTTCACTGCTAATTTATTTGGGAAAGATGGTTATTTTACTAGGAGACTATTTTAAGAGTAAACTTTTTAATATTGCCAAAAAACCAAAGTTTAGCTCTGGATTTACATATTTTAACTACATTTAGATACCAGAGATCGCCAATCAAAATCCTGGATTTGTGACACATTTTATCGTATACAATGTTCTGGCTCTCTGTAGGAAAGAGCCAAAACTATTCAGATTATTTTAAGAACACTTAAATCTGATATCAATGTCCATGCACTTTCATCAATAGACTCCAGACAAAAGTTAAAAAGCCATACAGGTTAATTTTACCTCAGAGTCGGCAGATGTAATTTTTAGGTAACTCTTACTGAAATCAATTTACATTTGATAAACTTGAAGCATTTTCAATGTTAAGTGTGATGTGTAGTCAAAATTTTACTTATGGCAAAACAGCTATAGTTGATACCAATTTTCTTTTGACCAATCAAATCTGTTCAGATGGCTTCAAGGGGAATTGGAAAAAGTGACCACAGTTGAATCCACTGATTGTCCACAAAATTATCTTACAGAACAGCTCTTAAATTCTCCAAGTTAAACAAAAATTGATAATTATAAAGAAAATAACCTCCTGATTTGAGGGATCTCAGTTCTTCAATAGTCAAATTTAAATTATGACCTCAAATTTTCTTGTTTTTCTCTGCCTTTCCAATTGTGATGTCTTAAAAGGGCAACCAGTTCTGATGACGTCACATAAATAGAACACATCTTTGTGTAGGTCATTTGCAAAGAAAAGAAGTTTTGTTTATATATTGTCTAAAAATCATTAGAGTAACAGATTTCACCACTGAATCTTGGGTAATGGGATATTTCTCAACTCTTGAAATTTAAATTTTAGATATTTAAAACGCTCAGCAAGCCTTTGAAAATTTGAGCTGTCTCACAATATTGTATCATACTTGATGCAATAGTGGAATTTATTTCATGCAGAGAAATTATTTTCATTGCAGTGGTGGAATATATTTCATGCAAAGAAATTATTTTCATTGAACTCTAGAAGAGGGTTGCTGAAGTGCTATGATTATACAACTTAATTATTCTTTAGCATAATAACTTTTTCCTTTGTTTTGCAGCATGTAAAACGACTACCAAGTGCTGAAGTACCAGATCTGATGAGTCCTAACGCAGCACCTGCTCAAACTGTTAATGTGCCTAGAAATAATATCAAACTGAGACTAAAATAAAACCTACCTCTAACAGAACAAAGGTCAATATGTAGGACACATTGTTAAAACCAGAGGTACTCACAAAATATGAGTGTTCCAGCAAAAAACAGACAGGGTCAGATATTTTTACGAATCAGGAAAATCTTAAACAGCAGGTGGCTATATGTGGAAAATCATCAAGCTTTCTATTCAACTCATTGTTAAACACCAAGTTTGTGACTTTCCAATTACTCTTGTGGCAAGGTTATTGACTTTCCAATTACTCTTGTGGCAAGGTTATTGACTTTCCAATTACTCTTGTTGCAAGGTTATTGACTTTCCAATTACTCTTGTGGCAAGGTTATTACTCAAATTGATGAGTAGAACACAAGGAAATTTATGAAATCCATAAAAATGTGTAAATTGATTTGATTTTTAAATCTTGGAGTTCAATTGAATGTTTTTATGCGTCATTCAAGTTCAGTTTTGATATAAAAGAATTTTGCGTTAGAAGTAATTTGATGTGTATGTAAATGTTAAATAGAACCAGAGTTGTGGTTCCTGTCACACAAGCTCAATATCTCTCCATCTAAGTAAAAGAGATTCATCAATTTAAAGCCTACATATTTCTGTTTTTTATACTTAGTAGCAAAATAGATTTTTTTTTATTATAACCAAGGTGATTTTTAATTTTGTAGTCAACAACATAAGGAAAATAATCAAATGTTTTGCAGAAATCTTCCATTATATACACCAAATATACACAGTTGTAAACAAAATTTCTATTTCTGACATTTACTATCAAAATTTTGTTATTGCTTTTAAGTAAACAAACTACATATGGTAGAACTTTGAACTTTATGTGGCTGCTTTGGTTTTGGGAAGGTAGAGTGGTTGTTGACATGTACCTGTACAGATCAGTTCATACTTTAGTTATTGAGGAAGGGGTTTGAGCAAAGAAAATGAAGAAGAACTCAAGCTACCAATATGGGCAAAGTTTACTAGTTACTGGTTTATAGTCTATCCAGGAAACTCCATTTGGCTCAAGTAAGAAAGATTATTAGTTACTTTTCAAAGGTCAATTGTAAAAGGTTTATCCTGGGCACTCTAGCTTCCTCCCATACAAACAGCTCTAGAAAATGCCATTAATGAAATACCTATAGAGTAATGTCACTATCAATTGTTTAAATGGAGTGGTACTATGATGTAAATGCCAAATAAAAATAGAAAGTCCAACATACTTGTGATTTTTTTTTAGTGCACTTACAATTTCTAGAATTTAACATTATGAATTGAAACTTCATGGTGTTTTTTTTTTTTACTGTATTGTGATGAGAAAATATTGTTCTTTAACTTTATTTATTTGTGTAAACTTTGCAACATGCACAAATTTCATTGGAAGAAGGCAGTTCTCTGTGACAGTTTTGGTTATTTAGTAATAAATTATAAAGGGCCATCATAACCCAAATAGTTTGTAATTGGTAATAGACAATCAATTACCACTGAGTTGATACTGTCCTTGAGAGTTACAGCCCACTAGCATGTCATTCTGACAATGCTCATTTCTACTTTCTATTCTAGTGACCTTTCGGGATTCTCTGTTTTTTTTCATAATAATACACCCCTTCAAAAATTGTAGGCAGGAATTTCATTGGCTGATGTAATAACTTGACCTCAGTAGGATTAACCTGTTTTATTAAGAACCTTCTGGTTTTAATTCTCTTCTTCCATTAAATAATTTTGCTTTCCAAACATTTGTTATGGAGATGCATATATTTGTGAACTCTAAATGTATTTAGAAATAGTATTTTAGGGATGGATGATTATTAAAGTACATGTTTTACATTCATTTTGTTGTTTGATATACATGTACAGATTTCCAAGATGATGAAAATATTTTAAAACCGGCTGGATTTTTAACCCAAAATGTACATTGTGGGTTCATTTATTTTCATGGGAACCAATTTTCGTGGATTGAGGAAAACTTGCCTTTTGTGGATAATTGATTTCTTGGTTTTGCCTAAGTCTGCATATAACATTATAGAAATATCATCATTTGTTGAACATTTAGGTTCTTGTTTCATCTGTACCTATGAAATCCATGAAGATTGGTATCCAGTAAATAATAATGAACCAACAGCATCTCATTTCAGTAAACTGACAGAATTAAAAAAATCCTTTAACTTTCTATCCTACATTTCTCATTCAGACCATTAATCAATGTAAAAGACTGTCTGCTTGTGTTTGTTACATTATATTGATTGAATGATTGATTGGTGTTTAACGCCACTTTCATGTTATATTATAAATGTATATTGAACCTCATTGAAAAGAGAATAAAATGTAGGAGTGTAAAAATCATATGGTAGAACTTTGAACTTTATGTGGCTGCTTTGGTTTTGGGAAGGTAGAGTGGTTGTTGACATGTACCTGTACAGATCAGTTCATACTTTAGTTATTGAGGAAGGGGTTTGAGCAAAGAAAATGAAGAACTTAAGCTACCAATATGGGCAAAATTTACTAGTTACTCAGTTGAGGTTGGTGGTTTATAGTCTATCCAGGAAACTCTATTTGGCTTAAGTAAGAAAGATTATTAGTTACTTTTCAAAGGTCAATTGTAAAAGGTTTATCCTGGGCACTCTAACTTCCTCCCATATAAACATCTCTAGAAAATGCCATTAATGAAATACCTATAGAGTAATGCCACTATCAATTGTTTAAATGGAGTGGTACTATGATGTAAATGCCAAATAAAAATAGAAAGTCCAACATACTTGTGATTTTTTTTTAGTGCACTTACAATTTCTAGAATTTAACATTATGAATTGAAACTTCATGGTGTTTTTTTTTTACTGTATTGTGATGAGAAAATATTTGTTCTTTAACTTTATTTATTTGTGTAAACTTTGCAACATGCACAAATTTCATTGGAAGAAGGCAGTTCTCTGTGACAGTTTTGGTTATTTAGTAATAAATTATAAAGGGCCATCATAACCCAAATAGTTTGTAATTGGTAATAGACAATCAATTACCACTGAGTTGATACTGTCCTTGAGAGTTACAGCCCACTAGCATGTCATTCTGACAGTGCTCATTTCTACTTTCTATTCTAGTGACCTTTCGGGATTCTGTTTTTTTTCATAATAATACACCCCTTCAAAAATTGTAGGCAGGAATTTCATTGGCTGATGTAATAACTTGACCTCAGTAGGATTAACCTGTTTTATTAAGAACCTTCTGGTTTTAATTCTCTTCTTCCATTAAATAATTTTGCTTTCCAAACATTTGTTATGGAGATGCATATATTTGTGAACTCTAAATGTATTTAGAAATAATATTTTAGGGATGGATGATTATTAAAGTACATGTTTTTACATTCATTTTGTTGTTTGATATACAGATTTCCAAGATGATGAAAATATTTCAAAACCAGCTGGATTTTTAACCCAAAATGTACATTGTGGGTTCATTTATTTTCATGGGAACCAATTTTCGTGGATTGAGGAAAACTTGCCTTTTTGTGGATAATTGATTTCTTGGTTTTGCCTAAGTCTGCATATAACATTATAGAAATATCATCATTTGTTGAACATTTAAGTTCTTGTTTCGTCTGTACCTATGAAATCCATGAAGATTGGTATCCAGTAAATAATAATGAACCAACAGCATCTCATTTCAGTAAACTGACAGAATTAAAAAAAAATCCTTTAACTTTCTATCCTACATTTCTCATTTCAGACCATTAATCAATGTAAAAGACTGTCTGCTTGTGTTTGTTATATTATATTGATTGAATGATTGATTGGTGTTTAACGCCACTATCATGTTATATTATAAATGTATATTGAACCTCATTGAAAAGAGAATAAAATGTAGGGAGTGTAAAAAATCTGTCATGTTTACACAAAAAATCTTATGAGAATAGTCAAAGGTAAATGAACAATTCAGTGTTATCTGTATGTTTACAATCAATTTTTCACTTAAAATTTTTTCGTCTACAGCCTAATATAGTTTGATTAAAACTAGAACAGTTGATTAGTTTAAAATGTGAACACACATTGATACATACATGTATAAGTTGTAAAATAACATTATTGAAATATATTGCTTTGGGCTTACATTATAGCATTCATAATACCAGGAATAACACTGTTAAAATGTGGTACCAATTCACAGGAGCAGTTTGAATATTTCATGAGCTCTTGTGTTTGAAACACTTGTGTAATTTCTGAGTACTGTGTATGTAATGTTGCACATTTGATAAACTTAACAGCCTTTATTAGGAATATTATGTTAATTTTAATTCAGGCTGAAGATTTTATTATTTTTATACATTTCAATAGTTAAAACAAAAACTTGTATAATGTAGAGATTTATATCTCCACACTGGAGAATCTTACATGCATTAAGATTTATACTCCACACTGGAGAATCTTACATGCATTAAGATTTATACCTCCACACTGGAGAATCTCTTGCATGTATTATTGAGATTTATACCTCCACACTGGAGAGTCTCTTACCTGTGTTATGGAGATTTATACCTACTCACTAGAGTCTTGTGTATGTATGTTGTGCAGATGTATATATATATTTCATTGTTATATTTTCTGTAAAGTTGAAAGTTATTTATAGACTTTATATTATAGAGTTGTTTTTTCCTAACTTAGTGCTCTAATATGATTTCAACATTGAGGGTTATTCATGTTTAATGATATATATAAAGGCAGCTCTCCACAAATTTACTGAAGGAAATCTTATTCACGCATTCAAATTTAAAATCAATATGTTAAGGCTAGATAACAAACCTATTTGGTATGATTATGTTTTAAGAATAAATTGACCGTGGACACTCTTTCAAATACTTTTTGTGATTCTATTTTACTCCTTATACTAAATGTCTTAATGAAAAAAACAAATGAAAAAAAAAACTGCTGAAATGGCTACACATCTTTTTACAAACCAAAAAAGTTGCTTTGTATTGTACATAGATAGTTCAAAGTTCAAACACAATTGAAAAAGAAGGTATTATCTTTGATAATAAAAATTATCCACTCAAATTCTACAAATTCTATTTTAAATGTTATAGTCTTGACAATATAGTATTCATCAATGTCCAGTTTGTTTGAAAATAGTTTTTTTGTAGAGATTGTTTAGATGCTATAAAAAAAATGTCTGCTTTTATCATGTAATAGGTTAGTGAAAATGATGACAGATTTTAAAATTGTCTAGAATAGTAAATCTATATATATAAAGTCAATATGGATAATAATTTTCTTATTAGATTTAGATACATGTACTATAGTTAGAAAAATATTGCTTTAGCTATGAAGTCTACACTGGATTTATGTTCAATTATGTTCAGTTGTTCAGCTGCTAAGGATTATAAGCGGTAGACTTGTGTCAAACTAATAACTATTTCAAAAATTTGGCCACACAATTTTTTTTTTACTTTAATTTTCACTTGCAATTTTATGTAGTATTGTATTTATTTAATTTCCTTAATGCTTGGCTATATTATTCACAGGCTTAGATATATAATTGTGAAAAATCATTATTTTTAAAGAGAAAAGAAACACCAGCAATTATTTTGATTGGAAAAATAAAACAAATTTAAAACTATAAGGCTTCAGAAACACAAAAGAGGTAAAATTAGTTGTTGTGGCTTTGTTAGTATACTGTAGATTCAGTATTTTTGTGGGATTCCAATTTTCTGGATTTCATGGCTTTAGGTGTAATACCACCATTGATTTTCCCCTATTAGTCTTTGTTAAATTTGCACTTTTCAAAAAATTGTGCAGAATTTATCTTTGTTTCAAATAAAGAGATACTTGGCATGAGTAAACTTTTATCCTGTCCAGTACTACAGACAAAATTTCACACAACATTTCATTGCATATAAGAAAATAACCATCACTGGAAATTAACCAATCAAATTCTCACAACTTTTTTATCTGTGTTCAAGCTTTAGTAACCATGTAACCTCAAGTTCCCAAAATAATCTATAGAAACCCCAAATAAAAAAATAATGGTGCTTTGAAATACCCAAGGTATATGTTGATGATTCAGAAATGTTTTACTGGAATGAAATGTAGGATTAATTACCTACAACTGTCAAATTCAAGGGAATATTTTTTTTCGACCAATTTTCGTATGCAACTGGATGTGACATTCTATGATTTGGTGGTATTACACCTTTAGGTGTGTATGCAGACTTTGGTACTACCAAAAAAAAAAAATCAAATCTCCATGAAAATACAATAATCTATCAATCCACAAGAAGTGGTAACCAGTATCAACAGTAATTTCTCAATAGAATGATTATTCTCTGTTTTATTGCCATTATCAATATACATGTACATGTATCATGTTTTTTCTTTGTACAGTATGGATAAACTATAACAGATATAAGATTGTAAGTAGCTTGTAGTACTACTGTAATAATAACTTAACACAATTAGGAAAAAGAAAAGGCTAAGGTGACAGGCAATTGTAATATTTAGTTAAAAACAATTTGTTTGTTCTTCAAGTAATTTTGTACATACGTACTGACTTTGTTTAATATTTAATGATGAGAACATGTAGAGGATTGATATATTATAGAAGGAAAGATAGTAGTTGGGACATATATGTTCAAATAGACTTAAGACATATGTAGAATGTATAGCACCAATGTACTGTTTATATATGGAAACCATGACCTGGTGTGATAATTACACTACAAATGCAATCTTTGAAGTTCAATTGAACTAGACTTAAAAAAACTTGTTCTTCGGTTTCCCTAGCTGCCCTTTTATATGTTTCTAAAGCCTACCCTCAAGTTGTCATTGGCTTTTTTTGGGGTGAGGATTGGGAGTAGTGAATCGTGACAAAATTGTAGCTGTTCCTGATTCCCTTGGGGGAAAATGAGCAAAATACAAAGTTACTTACCAGTACTTACCCAATTTTTCTGAAGGAGGAACCCTAAATACTTGTAATGTTGTGTTTGGTCCATTTGTAATTTTGGTGGAATCTTAGTCCATTGTTGATTTTTGACATATGATAAAGGATACTGTTGGTTTTAGGGACCTGTTCATGATATATTATAAATTTGGCATACATGGTGTAAACTATGTCTTTCGGTTGTACTCTTTGTTTTCATAGTGTGAAGTTAGTTTAAATGGTGTGAACTGGATCTTCATTTATACAGTTTAGTATGACGTCCATTATCAATGAACTAGTATATATATTTGTTTAGGGGCCAGCTTAGGGCCTCGGTGCGGAATTTCTCGCTGCATTGAAGACCTATTGGTGACCTTCTGTTGTTGTCTGTTCTGTGGTCGGGTTGTTGTCTCTTTGACACATTCCCCATTTCCATTCTCAATTTTACTTGGTCAATAAGGTGTAAAATTGATGGTGTTAACTGCATGTTCATACTGTAAACTTTGTCATGAATTGGGTAGATTTGTTCTAGGTTGTATATACAGTGGCAGATCCAGAACTTTTTATAAGGGGG
The DNA here is from genome assembly GCA_017311375.1 of Mytilus coruscus. Taxonomy (NCBI): domain Eukaryota; kingdom Metazoa; phylum Mollusca; class Bivalvia; order Mytilida; family Mytilidae; genus Mytilus; species Mytilus coruscus. The sequence continues at coordinate 5,745,250 of CM029599.1, read as the reverse complement.
CCCACTGACTGCCATAAGAGGGGGCCCACTACAGTCAAGCTTCAGTGATTCCCTATGTAATCAACCAAATTTTCCCACAAAAGGGGGGCCAGGGCCCCCTGGATCCGCCTATGATATACCTTTTTTTTTGTGTGAAATTGGTCTCCCTAGTAAAAACTGTAAATTTTGTCTCCATAGTAAAAACTGTAAACTTGGGTCTCCATAGTAAAAAACTGTAAACTGGGTCTTTGTTTTCATGAAGTAAATTTGGGTCTCTATTGTAAAATGATTTTTCAGCAGATGTGGTTGATTTTGTCAAAAGATCAATGAACTTAAAGCATCTTGCTTGCTAGTAGGATCATTCAATCAATATTGACAATGTTTGCTACCTATTGAAAGGAAAAAAGTTGATCAGGGACAGATTTGGGGGGGGTGCCAGGTGCCCCCCCTTATGAAGCTTTATTTATGGTTAATCCAGACTTTTTTACCAGTTCCGCTACTAATTTTGTCTAGTTTGGGGGCACGAGGCTCCCCTTTTTCAAAATCCTGGATCCACATCTGCCAATCAAATCTTAAGATAGGTAACAATATGATGTCTGAATAACCTCATTGGACCAATAAACTTCAGTATTTACATTAGCTAATAAAAAGATTCATGCTTCTGCTAAAAATCAAGAAAGCTTAATCTTAATTTGATGTACTATTAAGTACTGTAAATTCAAAAATTATTGCGATTTATTTTAATAATGCGAAAAATGCGACAGTATCAGGTTTGCTATATCATAAACTTATGTTCATAATTTCAGTAGTGATTTTTCTTAATAAAAGTTTTGTAAACATGTTCATTAGATTTGACAATTTTCCCAGAAGGCAAGGAATCGTAATATAAATAATAAATGCACACATTAATTTCAAAATTTACAGTATTCACTTAAATAATTTAGCTGGAAAAAGTTAATTAGAAACACAGACTATGCTTATTAATATAATTTATACTTCATTTGGTTTAGAATGCTTTTTCTCTCGACTTTTACGAAGATGTCTGAATTTTTGCTGCTATCATTATTATGAACATAGATGATGTAATAATGCTATGTTATAATTCAGCAAGATTTTAACAAACACAATACTGTAAATATATTTATGCGGAAACTGAGACAGTATCAGTTTCACAAGAATAAAAGCTCACAATCATAATTTCAGGATGGATTTTCATTTACAAATGTTTGTAATCACATTAATTTGATCTATTTTTACCAGTATTCAGTGATTCCCAATAATAAATGCATGCATTAATAATTTAATTTCTGAATTTACAGTAAATAGAAGGATGCCTTAATTGTTCCATATTTTTTTTGAGATAATAAAAGATATATTATATTTGTTTTTGAAGAAAGCTATTGTCACCACATTTTCACTGGTTTACATGGTTATGGAGAAACATTTCATTGTATGAGTTTGTACATAGAAGCAGCCTGATCATCTGTATGTTTCATCTGGTTGGATAAAATAATAAGAATAAAAGTGTTAGAAATCATCATTAAAGGGAGATAATTAAGTATGTTCAGAGCTGTCCTAGAAATGTTTGAAATTATTTTTCACTATTCACTTTTATGAATAAAATTGAAATGGGTCATTGTCTCTTTCTGTAGGCACTACTTTTCAAAAGCATTTACATCCCCTTACTTTTATTGAAGTGCATTATATGTCTCTTGTACAATCATTTACATAATGGCAAAGAAATTTCACAAGAAGTACAGTAGTCAGAACTTGCAGAATGAAGACAGTTCCTAAGTATTAAACTTTTTATGAATGGAAGAAATAATCTACATAAAAAAAAACTTTTTAAAACAAATATCCTCTTACCAAACTGATTTCAGTTAGAAATATTGTATAAAGATCAGCCTTGCTTATTGTTATATTTGGGCTAGTTTAGGTCAAATTAATTATTTAATATATTTTGTATGTATTTTCTAATTTGTATTTTTATGTATTTTATGTACTTTTTGCAGTTTCTGACTATTAATTGTTTTGTACAGAAAAGGTTAAGCATTGCTTTAGTGTTTATGTTTAGATTTGACATTCAACTTGAGAATGAATTTCATCTTCCATCTCATCATTGCATTAACTGGTTCATATATATTTTTCAGATATCATAACTTGTGAGTTATACAAAGTTAAACACATATGTTGTATAAATTACTATGTTTATTTGTGAGGGAGGAATCTTTTTACTTAATATGTAAGACTATATGTGTGTACATATGTGAACATTGTGTTTCTGTAAGTGTGTTTGTATATATAAATGTGTAAAACTTGTACAGTGATGACAGAAAGTTGCACAGAGAAAGAAAGGTTGTGCGATGTGAAAAAGAATGAACAATTAATTGAGTGAGGTAAGCGAGAAATATATTAATTAAAAATTAAAATTAAAAAAATCAAGAAAACAATAAAAGATATGTGATAAACATTGGGTTTTCTTATCCAGGATGCATTTGAAGCCTTTCAAAAGATTACTAATTGATGGACATAAATCTCTCTGTTTCTTGGCTCACTTTAGTTTAACTGAAGGGAAAAGAGGCCCAGTACTTTGTCAGTTTTGTGGTTGTTTATCCTGGTCAATTTGTTTTGTAGATTTTGATAGTATCACAATACTGAATTAAGAGACCAGTTTTTGCTTGTTGCTTCTTCATTTACCACAGCAAATTAATCTGTATAGCTTCTGTCACGAAGCTAGCATGCACAGTATAATTTGTTTTCCTGACTTTTCCTTATTATGCCCCACGCAACGAGTTGCGGAGGGTATAATGTTTTTGACCCGTCCGTCAGTCCGTCCGTCAGTCCTGTTTCTTGTCATCGCAACTCCTCTCAAACCACACAACAGAATTTCACGAAACCTTTTTAGATAATAAGGACATACTATGTAGTTGTGCATATCGACAGGAAATTACGATTCAATTCTTTTTCTAGGAGTTACGCCCCTTTGAACTTATTTACTTTAATGTACTACTGCAACAGTTTGTCATCACAACTCCTCTCAAACCACACAACAGAATTTCATGAAACCTTTTCAGATAATAAGGACATACAACGTAGATGTGCATATTGACAGGAAATTACGATTCAATTTTTTTTCCAGGAGTTACGCCCCTTTGAACTTATTTGCCAAATATACTACTGCAACCTTTTGTCATTGCAACTCCTCTGAAACCACACTACAGAATTTCATGAAACCTTTTCAGATAATAAGGACATACTACGTAGATGTGCATATCGACAGGAAATTATGATTCAATTTTTTTTCCAGGAGTTACGCCCCTTTGAACTTATTTGCCCAATATACTACTGCAACCTTTTGTCATCGCAACTCCTCTCAAACCACACAACAGAATTTCATGAAACCTTTTCAGATAATAAGGACATACTACGTAGATGTGCATTTCGACAGGAAATTACGATTCAATTTCTTTTCCAGGAGTTACGCCCCTTTGAACTTATTTGCTTCAATGTACTTCTGCAACAGTTTGTGATCGCAACTCCTCTGAAACCACACAACAGAATTTCATGAAACTGTCTAGATAATAAGGACATACTATGTAGATGTGCATATTGACAGGAAATTATGATTCAATTTTTTTTTCTGATACAATTTTTTTTTACACTTATTTTATTTCTCCAATGACAATGTGGGGACGTGGGGTATGTGAGCACGCTCACTAAGGTTCTTTCATTTTGTATGGATTGGAAATAGTTTAACTGTTTTGAAAAGATAATGATTTACAATATCCATCCTGTCAATCGATTCAGATTTATGTCATTAATTCGGTTTCCCATGTAAACACACAGCAAGTAAAGATATAGACTGAATTATAACACCAACCCAGTTTATAAAAGTATGTGAAAAGGGTGAACTCAAGTTTTTGAAAGAATAACCAGTTTCTGGCACACAGGGTTACGAGGGGCCCACTACAGTCAAGCTTCAGTGATTCCTATGTAATCAACCAAATTTTCCCACAAAGGGGCCAGGGCCCTCTGGATCCGCCTATGATATACCTTTTATTGTGTGAAATTGGTCTCCCTAGTAAAAACTGTAAATTTTGTCTCCATAGTAAAAACTGTAAACTTGGGTCTCCATAGTAAAAAACTGTAAACTGGGTCTTTGTTTTCATGAAGTAAATTTGGGTCTCTATTGTAAAATGATTTTTCAGCAGATGTGGTTGATTTTGTCAAAAGATCAATGAACTTAAAGCATCTTGCTTGCTAGTAGGATCATTCAATCAATATTGACAATGTTTGCTACCTATTGAAAGGAAAAAAGTTGATCAGGGACAGATTGGGGGGGGGTGCCAGGTGCCCCCTTATGAAGCTTTATTTATGGTTAATCCAGACTTTTTACCAGTTCCACTACTAATTTTGTCTAGTTTGGGGCCCGCAGGCTCCCCTTTTTCAAAATCCTGGATCCGCATCAGCCAATCAAATCTTTAGATAAGTATCAATATGATGTCTGAAAAACCTCATTGGACCAATAAACTTCAGTATTTACATTAGCTAATAAAAGATTCATGCTTCTGCTAAAATCAAGAAAGCTTAATCTTAATTTGATGTACTATTAAGTACTGTAAATTCAAAAATTATTGCGATTTATTTTAATAATGCGAAAATGCGACAGTATCAGGTTTGCTATATCATAAACTTATGTTCATAATTTCAGTAGTGATTTTTCTTAATAAAGTTTTGTAAACATGTTCATTAGATTTGACAATTTTCCCAGAAAGCAAGGAATCGTAATATAAATAATAAATGCACACATTAATTTCAAAATTTACAGTATTCACTTAAATAGTTTAGCTGGAAAAAGTTAATTAGAAACACAGACCATGCTTATTAATATAATTTATACTTTATTTGGTTTAGAATGCTTTTCTCTCGACTTTTACGAAGATGTCTAAATTTTTGCTGCTATCATTATTATGTACATAGATTATGTAATAATGCTATGTTATAATTCAGCAATGTTTTAACAAACACAATACTGTAAATGAAGAAATTATTGCCAAGTTTATATTTATGCGAAAACTGAGACAGTATCAGTTTCACAAAATAAAAGCTCACAATCATAATTTCAGGATGGATTTTCATTTACAAATGTTTGTAATAACATTAAGTTGATCTATTTTACCAGTATTCAGTGATTCCAATAATAAATGCATGCATTAATAATTTAATTTCTGAATTTACAGTAAATAGAAAGATGCCTTGGTTGTTCCATATTTTTTGAGATAATAAAAGATATATTTGTTTTGAAAAAGCTATTGTCACCACATTTTCACTGGTTTACATGGTTATGGAGAAACATTTCATTGTATGAGTTTGTACATAGAAGCAGCCTGATCATCTGTATGTTTCATCTGGTTGGATAAAATAATAAGAATAAAAGTGTTAGAAATCATCATTAAAGAGATAATTAAGTATGTTCAGAGCTGTCCTAGAAATGTTTGAAATTATTTCACTATTCAATTTAATGAATAAAATTGAAATGGGTCATTGTCTCTTTCTGTAGGCACTACTTTTCAAAAGCATTTACATCCTTACTTTTATTGAAGTGCATTATATGTCTCTTGTACAATCATTTACATAATGGCAAAGAAATTTCACAAGAGTACAGTAGTCAGAACTTGCAGAATGAAGACAGTTCCTAAGTATTAAACTTTTATGAATGGAAGAAATAATCTACATAAAAAAAACTTTTAAAACAAATATCCTCTTACAAAACTAATTTCAGTTAGAAATATTGTATAAAGATCAGCCTTGCTTATTGTTATATTTGGGCTAGTTTAGGTCAAATTAATTATTTAATATATTTTGTATTATTTTCTAATCTTATTTTATGTATTTTATGTACTTTTGCAGTTTCTGACTATTAATTGTTTTGTACAGAAAAGTTAAGATTGCTTTAGTGTTTATGTTTAGATTTGACATTCAACTTGAAATGAATTTCATCTTCACTCCTCATCAACTGTCATAATATTTCAATTGATTATCAATAAAACCTAATTTAGTTATTTGAAATGACTATACTAGAATGTGCATTTCGACAGAAATTACGATTCATTTCTTTCAGGAGTTAGCTTTGAACTTATTTGCTTCAATGTACTTCTGCAACAGTTTGTGATGAACTCCTCTGAAACCACACAACAGAATTTCATGAAACTGTCTAGATAATAAGGACATACTATGTAGATGTGCATATTGACAGGAAATTATGATTCAATTTTTTTCTGATACAATTTTTTTTACACTTATTTTATTTCTCCAATGACAATGTGGGACGTGGGGTATGTGGCAGCTCACTAAGGTTCTTTCATTTGTATGGATTGGAAATAGTTTAACTGTTTTGAAAAGATAATGATTTACAATATCCATCCTGTCAATCGATTCAGATTTATGTCATTAATTCGGTTTCCCATGTAAACACACAGCAAGTAAAGATATAGACTGAATTATAACACCAACCCAGTTTATAAAAGTATGTGAAAAGGGTGAACTCAAGTTTTTTGAAAGAATAACCAGTTTCTGGCACACAGGGTTACTCATTCCAAGTAAGATTGGTTTATAAGTGGGAGGTTTGGCTAGCTATAAAACCAGGTTCAACTCACCATTTTTTTCTTAAAATTTCCTGTACCAAGTCAAGAATATGGCAGTTGTTATCAAATAGTCCGTTTCTATGTATGGTGTCATTTGTTTTTGTAGCAGTTCAGTGTTTCTGTTGTTACGTTGTTTTCCTCTTATAGTTGATGTGTTTCCCTCGGTTTTGGTTTGTAACCTGAATTTGTTTTCGTTTAATCGATTTATGACTATTGAACAGCGGTATACTACTGTTGCCTTTATTTATAAGTCACATTCAGGATTTTGCATTCGAATTTAAACTGCTTGATTCTGCTGACTTTCCTTTAATACAAAATAAGGAGATGTGAAATGAGTGCCAATCAGACAACTATCCAACAGAGTAGTGGATTAATTTAGCTGGAAAAAGTTAATTAGAAACACAGACTATGCTTATTAATATAATTTATACTTCATTTGGTTTAGAATGCTTTTCTCTCGACTTTTACGAAGATGTCTGAATTTTGCTGCTATCATTATTATGAACATAGATTATGTAATAATGCTATGTTATAATTCAACAAGGTTTTAACAAACACAATACTGTAAATGAAGAAATTATTGCCAAGTTTATATTTATGCGAAAACTGAGACAGTATCAGTTTCACAATAATAAAAGCTCACAATCATAATTTCAGGATGGATTTTCATTTACAAATGTTTGTAATAACATTAAGTTGATCTATTTTACCAGTATTCAGTGATTCCAATAATAAATGCATGCATTAATAATTTAATTTCTGAATTTACAGTAAATAGAAAGATGCCTTGGTTGTTCCATATTTTTTGAGATAATAAAAGATATATTTGTTTTGAAGAAAGCTATTGTCACCACATTTTCACTGGTTTACATGGTTATGGAGAAACATTTCATTGTATGAGTTTGTACATAGAAGCAGCCTGATCATCTGTATGTTTCATCTGGTTGGATAAAATAATAAGAATAAAAGTGTTAGAAATCATCATTAAAGGGAGATAATTAAGTATGTTCAGAGCTGTCCTAGAAATGTTTGAAATTATTTTCACTATTCAATTTAATGAATAAAATTGAAATGGGTCATTGTCTCTTTCTGTAGGCACTACTTTTCAAAAGCATTTACATCCCTTACTTTTATTGAAGTGCATTATATGTCTCTTGTACAATCATTTACATAATGGCAAAGAAATTTCACAAGAAGTACAGTAGTCAGAACTTGCAGAATGAAGACAGTTCCTAAGTATTAAACTTTTATGAATGGAAGAAATAATCTACATAAAAAAAACTTTTAAAACAAATATCCTCTTACAAAACTAATTTCAGTTAGAAATATTGTATAAAGATCAGCCTTGCTTATTGTTATATTTGGGCTAGTTTAGGTCAAATTAATTATTTAATATATTTTGTATGTATTTTCTAATCTGTATTTTTATGTATTTTATGTACTTTTGCAGTTTCTGACTATTAATTGTTTTGTACAGAAAAGGTTAAGCATTGCTTTAGTGTTTATGTTTAGATTTGACATTCAACTTGAGAATGAATTTCATCTTCCATCTCATCATTGCATCAACTGATTCATATATATTTTTCAGATATCATAACTTGTGAGTTATATAAAGTTAAACACATATGTTGTATAAATTACTATGTTTATTTGTGAGGAGGAATCTTTTACTTAATATGTAAGACTATATGTGTGTACATATGTGAACATTGTGTTTCTGTAAGTGTGTTTGTATATATAAATGTGTAAAACTTCTACAGTGATGACAGAAAGTTGCACAGAGAAAGAAAGGTTGTGTGATGTGAAAAGAATGAACAATTAATTGAGTGAGGTAAGCGAGAAATATATTAATTAAAATTAAAATTAAAAAAATCAAGAAAACAATAAAAGATATGTGATAAACATTGGGTTTTCTTATCCAGGATGCATTTGAAGCCTTTCAAAAGATTACTAATTGATGGACATAAATCTCTCTGTTTCTTGGCTCACTTTAGTTTAACTGAAGGTAAAGAGGCCCAGTACTTTGTCAGTTTTGTGTTTGTTTATCCTGGTCAATTTGTTTTGTAGATTTTGATAATATCACAATACTGAATTAAGAGACCAGTTTTTGCTTGTTGCTTCTTCATTTACCACAGCAAATTAATCTGTATGGCTTCTGTCACGAAGCTAGCATGCACAGTATAATTTTTTTCCTGACGTTTATAAAAGTATGTGAAAAGGTGAACTCAAGTTCTTTGAAAGAATAACCAGTTCCTGCTCCACTGAAGGCACACAGGGCTACTCATTCCAAGTAAAGATTGGTTTATAAGCGGAAGGTTTGGCTAGCTATAAAACCAGGTTCAACCCACCATTTTTTTTAAATTTCCTGTACCAAGTCAAGAATATGGCAGTTGTTATCAAATAGTCCGTTTCTATCTATGTTGTCATTTGTTTTGTAGCAGTTCAGTGTTTCTGTTGTTACGTTGTTTTCCTCTTATAGTTGATATGTTTCCCTCGGTTTTGGTTTGTAACCTGAATTTGTTTTTTGCTTAATCGATTTATGGCTTGAACAGGGTATACTAACGTTGCCTTTATTTATAAGTCAAATTCAGGACTTTGCATTTGAATTTAAACTGCTTGATTCTGCTGACTTTCCTTTAATACAAAATAAGGAGATGTGAAATGAGTGCCAATCAGACAACTATCCAACAGAGTAGTGGATTAAAGCAGCTATAGGTCACTGTACGGGTTTCAATATTTAGCAGAACCTAAAATGTATAGTCAGCATTAGAAGGAACTGACATGACAAAATGTGAAACAAAATGAAAAAAACTAACAGCCTGATTTATGACCAAACAATAATCCAAAAAACAAATACATCAAATATGGCCGACAACTACTGAATTACAAACTCCTGATACAGGCACATATAGAATGTGGCCGACAACTACTGAATTACAAACTCCTGATACAGGCACATATAGAATGTGGCAGGATTAAATATGTTTCTTTGTATCATTTCCAGAATAATTTGATATTGGATCTTCGTTGGTTGGTGTATCTATCCCTTTCTCTAAAGTTGAAAAGTGCTCCCAAGTTCTCTATGTGTTAGGTTGGATCCAATTTTGATTTGTTCAAATCACTTGTAATCCCAAGTCTAGCTCAATTAGTCGATTCAATTAGTTTATGTGAAAGATTTTAACTGATTTAGTCATTAAAGACGCTCAAATTCAAGCTTAAATATGAAAAATCTATCAAATATGCCATAATATGTCACTTTTCAGATGGTTTTTGCCAAAAATGAAAGTGTTCATCCTCAACCTTTATATATGTTATGTAATATCATCAAATACAACTTACATTTAAATATTAAGAATGAACACAAATGCGGCCACTTCCATTTAAGACGGAAGCCGTCTACTTTATAACCTTATCCTAGACATTATTTGCCTTGATGTCCTACGTCTTCAAATCCTATAGCTATCATCTTCAAAGGTTACCTAATAAAAATAATATGCAAATCTCGAAAAAGTGCTTGGCTAAATTGTCCATCGATGAAAACATGAACTATTAACTTCAGATATATTAAAAGAACTTATATGCCAAAATACCAGACCTTATTCAAAACTGTCATCCAAATTGTGAGAAATACAGAAAGCCTTGCGTACATTTTTTAATCTGGCCGACCTTTTTGTCCCTGTCACGTTCAGTTTAGTTTTTCAAATGTCCCTCTTCCTTTCTAACATGACATTCATGTCAATAATTGTACCTTCAAAAGACATTTAAATAGTGACTTTTTATCAGTACTATCAGCCTTAACCGTGGTGAAATGTATGCAGTAGTTCCAGTTTTAGCTGTAATCACTGTGGAGGCCAAACATTCAAACCATTACCTCAGGTTATTCCGGCATTAGAAAAGGTGGGGGCAATCGAACACACATATTCAAAAATTGCCAATCATTTGGTTTTGAATACTTTTTGAATATGATCTAAGTCATACCATCTAAACAAATCAATCAGAGGCGGATTTAGAGGGTTTTTCAGGGGGCCCAGCACCCATCCCCCCCCCCATTTTGTGGGAAAAAATTGGTCGATTATATAGGGAATCACTGAAGCATGACTGGAGCGGGGCCCCCTCTAAGGCTGTCAGTGGGCCCCCCTTATGAAAATTTATGGATCCGCCACTGTCAATTGGTTGGAGTGATAAGCAATACAGTAAGCTCTTCAAGAATCTGTAGTTGATAAGGGGTCAAATTATTTCTATACGGTCGGAAAATGCAAGAGTCATAATCTACATCCATAAAAAAGGAAGTGCTCATTCCCTATCCTGGAATCCTGACCCAATCTAATACTACTGTCGAGCAGTGAGCCAGGATCCCAGGCTACTCATTCCCCGATACTGTGTTATCTAACTTAGGAACTTTTCAAGTGGTGTATTCAGAACAAAGTGGCTAATCTTGTAACTAGTCCATATTCCTGACACAAAAATATGTTAGCTGATGCACTCTAGAGGGCAGAAACAAGTTTGAATGGCAGATTGGACACTCAACTGTACGGTATAAATGAATATGATGTTTCACCAAATGGGGATCCCAAAGGGAGGCGAAAAACACCCAAGCATTTTTCTTCTGTTACAAAATGTAAACCGCAGACTATATCTTGTTCAAAATCATTTATAGCATTGATTTAATTGAGATATTATATAGTTCTGAACTGTCGTCATTGATAACGTGTCTACCATACATCAGTTGACTCATGACTGAAATTAACCAATTGTTTATTGACGTTGAAAAAAAAAACATCATTTCAAACCTCTGTATTCAGTTGATTTAATTTTGATTCATTTTTCAAACTGTTTTCCTGAAGCTTTTGCATCATAAAATTGATGTTTATCTTTAGATGATGGACACTTGAGAATGGAAAAAGGAATAAAACTTGAACCAAATACGCACTTTCTTGCAAAAAAACACACATTGAATAAATCTTGGGAATGTTTGTTTATTCCGTTATTTAATTCTTATGCAACAGATTCTGAGAAAGAAACATTTTGCCATTGAAATTTTATATAGAAAGAACAATATTTAAAAGGAAATGAACTAGACTTTATCAAACTTATCAGAAGAACAATCATAATTTGAAGAAGCTTCTAAGGAATGTAATGTAAGATAGTTTTCTATGTTGTGTTTTGTGAACTGTTAGAAAATGAAAGGATATGGAGTAAATGTACATGGGACAAAATCGCACACAATACATAGAAAACATAGAAAATTATCAATGAACAGGGCTTTTATTCCTGTTCTTCATCTTGACATTGATGTAGGGTCTTCAACAATGAACAAATCATTCATACCCTACAACAAGTTGTTTGTCTTTTGGTCTTTTTCATTTTTAGCCATGGTATTGCCAGTTTATTTTCGACTTATGAGTTTGAATCTTCTTGTTTGCTTCATGGGCCTTATTTGGTAGTGTTCCACCTGCAGAAATTGACACTACACAAGTTTGACTGTCATCATCACGAATTTGTTAACAGATGCAATGTGTCTGTGTCTCGACTCATTAGCGACATGTTTTAGGCGGCCTAAGAACTGCACGTATAAACCAGAATAGTCGTCTAATCAGTGATTTTGCCGACTGTGAAATTTTGACCGATTGTTGATTCGCATGGTTGGTGGTGCATGCTTAGCAAGTCACGCCACTTTTGGAGTTCATGCGATTTCCTCTGTTTTTTATACGACCTCAAAATTTTGCGGTCGTATAATGGTATGACGTTGTCGTCATCATCCGAAGACATATGGTTTCCAAACAATTACTTGAGTATAAGTGTATGGATCTCTATGAAATTGTACCACAAGGTTCCATACCACAAAAGGAAGGTTGGGATTGATTTTGGAGGTTATTTGTCCTATCTGTTCAGGAATTAGGGCCAAAACAAGCATTTTAATTGTATCAGGACAATAAATTGTGTATAAGTGTATGGATCTTTAAGAAATTGTACCACAAGGTTCCATACCAAACAAAGGAAGGTTGGAATAGATTTTGGGGGTTACGGGTCTAACCGTTTAGGATAAAGGGGCCAAATACAATGCTTTTCTAATTCTTTGTATTAATTGCTTATTTCTTGACCAATTTCAATGAGATTTAATTCAACGTCTTGGATTCTTGAGGTTCTTTAATATGATGAAGCTAACTGTGTATTAAGATTTTGGATTTCAGGTCCCGTTTCTAAATTGGTCTACACTGAGATCCAAAGGGTCCAAAATAAAACTTTGTTTGATGTTATCAAAAATAGAATTATTTAGGTTCTTTGATATGCAGATCTAACCATGTATTTATTTTATTAATGTTGGGGCCTGTTTTCAAATTGGTCCACATTAAGGTCCAAAGGGTCCAAACTTAAACTTTGTTTGATTTCAACAAAAAATTTAATTCTTTGATGTGCTGAATCTAAAGATGTATTTAGATTTTTGATGTTTGACCCAGTTTTCAAGTTGGTCAAAATCGGGGTTCAGAATTAAACTTTGTTTGATTTCAACAAAAATTGAATATATGAGGTTCTTTGATATGATGAATCTAACCGTGTATTTAGATTTCGGATGTTTGACCTCGTTATCAAATTGGTCTATAATGAGGTCCAAAGGGTCCAAAATTAAACTTTGTATGATTTCATCATAAATTGAATTCTTCGGGTTCTTTAGGATATGCTGAATCTAACCATGTATTTAGATTTTGGATATTGGACCATGATAGGTAAATGTCCAATTTAAATTTTTTAAGTTCTTATACCATATTCATTCTGTGTCAGAAACCTATGCTATGTCAAATATTAAATCATAATCCAAATTCTGAGCTTTATTGCACAATTAATAGAAATTGTAAGTAGATTCGTAGTTGAAAATAGATACAGCATCAAATTCTAATTTCAGAGAAGAAATTACGTACCTGTATAAATATAGTTTGAAATTTACTATTCATTATAAGATATTTGAAAATTAATTAAAGGTAATTTAATTGATTTTTTAAGACATTGTATTATTTTCAATTTTTGTAAATTTATTGAAGAATTTAGTGGTAGGTTTGTTTGTTATTTTGAATAAATTATTGTTCAGAATGCTAAATATATATTTATTTTTGTAATGAAGCGAACGCCTTAAAAAACTTAGCTACTTTTGTCCATTGATAAATAAATAAATAAAATCGTTGGTATACTTTAATATGCTCAATCTAACTGTGTATTTAGAGTTTGAATATTGGACCATAATAGGTAAAAGTACAATTTCAAATTTTTAAGTTCTTTGACCACATTCATTCTGTGTCTGAAACGTATATGTGTCAAATATTTAATCACAATCCAAATTCAGAGCTTTATCAATTTAGAATGTAGTGTTCATACTTGCCCCAAATGTTCAGGGTTCGACCTCCACTGTCGTATCAAGCTGCGCCTAGCGGAGCATTTTATTATTTGTTACCTTGAAGGATATCTTCTTATCAGACATCGGTAAACTACCATTGCCTAAGTCTGAACCACGTTCTATACCACTAGTCTATTTTCCTAAGATCTCCTAAGGTAGCAATTTTGGATTCTCGGTGGAGAGGACTACATAAATAGGTGGATGTAATTGCTTTACTCCTTATTTTATTGTTCTCCCACCAACTAGTGGGCTGCCAAAATCCTTTGCAAATAGGTATGGTAAACATTTCAAGAATAATTAAGAAGTTTACCCCTAAAATCTTAAATTGCTTTAATTTTTCTTCTAAAGCCCTTGTGCTAAACTATGTAGTAAATGCCTTCCCACCGACTAACGTTTACATATTGCAAACAACAAAACTGACAGAAGACTTTTTATAGGAGTTATTGAACTTTAATGATGATTTTCCGATTTTTTGAGGTCAATTTGCCTATTATCTTGACAACTATAATAGACAGTGATGTAGATAACATAAATAATCAGCAGGAAGTTAACACAACCAAAATTGCCAGTCGACGTCTTGTATGAGTTATAGCCCTTAAATCTCGAAATTCCCATGTTTTGCATTTTTTTCTTTTATCTTGAAGTTTAGAATAGATAAATAGAAACTTTTAATATAAAAATTGTTATCAAGATAAGATTTAAAAATCGGTCAACATATCCGAAGTCGTAGGTCAACTCCATGCATTGCCCTTGAATGATGATATTAACATTTATTTTCGTTTTTGCCTATTATCTTGAAATATATAGAAACTTTAAATTGCAAAAGTGACCAGCAAAACAAGATCTACAAATAAATCATGATTGAAATCACTGGTCGACTGTCCTTCTAGGAGTAATTGCCCCCAAATTAGATGACGATTAATACCAGTTTTGCGTTTTGCCTTAAACTCGAAAACCATAATAAATGAAAGGACATTTACAGCGACGAAAAAATTATCAGCAGGACAAGATCTTTTTTCCAAAATGTCTGAAATTGTCGGCCTAAATCTACCTATAGGGGTTATTGCCCCTAAATTTTCATTTTTGTCCAGACCGATAGTAGATAAAGTAAACAGTTAACAGCAAAAAAAAAAAAAAAATCAACAACACAAGATCAACAAAGAGAGATGATGGTCATGAATTACATTCTAGCCTTCAGTGTCGGAAAAGGCATACAGTTCAAGGTGACCGAAAACAGCTCTTTGGAGTCTGTAGTCGTCATAGAGCTCCTTATTATTCAACGTTTTAATACATCCATCGATTTTAAATGTTACGATTTTATTTTTTTTTCTGATAAAGGTAAATCCAGGAAAGCCATTGGACGCACGAATTATATAAAGTTTTTCTTTTTATTTACTATCTCTGAGTCGATATCGCTGTTAGTAGACTGTTGATCCAAGAGGATATTACCAGCTTAGTAACCAGGCAGTGGCGGATCCAGAGGGGGGCGTAGAGGGCGTACGTCCCCCCTTTGCTTGCACTCTTTTTTTCTTTTTTTTTTTTGTAAAATGATTAATCAGACTAGACTTCGTGAACTTTGCCATTTCCCGTGTATTTAATTTTTATGCAACAATTCTTTACTTATAAAGATATTTTTCGCTCGTATTTACTGTAATATATTATTGATTATGTCAAAGTCATGTGATTCTCTACGGTGGAGTTGACCAGTTCGTCGAAAAAAACGTCACTCAGTCATTTTGAAATTCAAATGAAGTAACACATTGCTTAGGCTGAGGATGACAAGCATGACGCCTTCAAAGCGACAAAGTATTGAGCAAGAACGTATTGACTTCTATTTCACAATTCCACCCAACAGAAAGTAATACTCTATTACACTCTCATGAAAAAAAAAGTTCCACAGCAATATAATTTACCTACGAAAACATGTTTAACCCCACACGCCCAAGCCCATTAATAACATTGCTGAATAGTGATCCCCAGTAAGTAAGCTCTAGATATAGATTTAAAGTCTAAGGTACGGACCATTTGATCTGAGATATTTTAGAGAAAAAATTCTTACCTTGATTTTGCCTTAAACAAAATTCTGGCCTTATCTGGATTGAAAACAATAATCTTGTCCACTTTATTGCTATTAGAAAAAAATATTTTCAACAGAATTATTTAGCATTAAATGAACATGATGAATAAAAACGGGCGTATTTTTTTTTTTTTTGGGGGTTGCATGTGAATTCCATATCTGACCGGAATGTCTGATTCGCCTAACTGATATACTGAATACTTTTTTCAAGGCCCGACTGCAACCTGCCTGCTGGGTATGGCCTATATGTCTCCATGTGTCGACCGTCATTCACAACTTCATTGTTTTCGACTCATTCGTAGCCTTTGGTTGATTTGGAACCCCTCACTTCCCTTGTTGGGTGAAACATTTCAACCAAACATTTGGATGAAAATTGCTTGTTTGTCTTTCTTCGTGTCGGTCGTATTGTAAATTTCATTGAAAAGCCGTATATATCTTGTTTACAACAAGAAATCTGTGAGGTTATGCTAACTAACCATACAACAAACGAGAACTTTCCATGTCCATTTTTTACTGACAAATCCCACATCAAATATATTAATTAGTACATAGCTTTGTATCCATCCAATCATTTCATAAAAGACAATTGATGGAGAGAATACGGCACCAAAAATGTCCAACCCCTACACTTTAACTATAAAATGCATTTTACACTTATTTTATGTCTTTTAGCCCAAAAAAGGTCCAAAAAAACTTTAATACTACGCCCCCCCCCCCTTTCCAAAATCCTGGATCCGCCCCTGACCAGTGCTTCGGCACTAGCATTAGTTACAACCCCTAATTTTAAATCCCACGTTGATGAATTGGGAATGAGAAACTAAGATTCAAACTGCCAAAGGCAAAGTTGACCTTTGATGAATTTGGCTATTTTTTATGTCTCTTTTTGGTGATATAGATCATGACGTTTCTATATATTTATACATCCTTAGATTATCAGTGTTTAGGTTTGAACGTTTCTGATGAAGGTAAATCCAGGAATGCTCCTCGGACGCATGCAAACAATTCGAACCCCTACTTGTCATTTAAATAAGTCAAATTGTCACTTAATTAATTCAACTATTAATATAATGAGTCAACACCTATGGATCCCTCAATGCGTTGTTGCAAGCGTTCTTTAACTACAGAGAGTGTGTCATTCTCCATACAAGAGGCATTGGATTTAACGCTCAAATTGCGACCGCATAGTAAAATGGACTCGCCTATTTGCCATGGGTTTTACTGCCACATGGGAGAGGACCACGAATGTCTAAATGTCTATACCTCAGACTACTCTATGGGTAATGATAATGTACAAATAAAAATTAATAAAAAAAACTCAGAAAAAATACATGAAAGAAACAGTTGCAAAAGTCTTTAAAATTTGGTAAATAATATATTAATAGCCTCCTATTCCAGTCAGCTAAAAAGCATGGACACTGATTCTAGGAAGGCCAAAAGACATTCTAAATTAAGGTTGATTTTTAAATTTCAACAAGTCCCGTACGTGGATAACTAGCTATTATCGTGTCCTTACTGAAGGATATTGAAAATAGATTAAATAGGGGTTTGAGAGCGTCATTTGCTAGAAATATGGCGAAGATTAATGATTTACCCTCTAGCCTCTGTATATCTCTCTGTGTTCTTTGTAAAACCTAACCAGGGGCGGATCCAGATTTTTGAAAGGGGATCATAATTCCAGACCATTGAATCCGCTCGGCGAAACAATTTTTGGACGATTTTTTGTAAAACATTTATATAGATAGTGAAAAACATGAATTTTTTTCATTTTTTTTTTTTGCAATCAAAAGGGGGCGTACCCCCTCTACGCCCCCTCCTTAGATTCGCCATTTCAAACTCGTGCATTTGTGATATTTAAGTTATTTGTTCTGTTTCCGTGGATTTAAAACCTCTGACGTAGTTCCAATTGTTTTTGAAAAATATAAAAACGTAAAAAACAAAAACGTATACATTTTTATACAGGAAATCTATTATTATTAAACTATAACTGAAGTATCAAATCAATTTGTACAGGTTAATGTTCGTTAAGTTGTTATTAATAGAAAATCTTGATCGATTCTTGTGAAACTGTTGATTGGTAAAAGTCATGAATATGATGCGGTCACTATATTTCCCATTGACACTTTATATCCATGCACCGAGACCAAAGGACACGGATGAAGACATCTACAGATTATCGTACATTCTTCAATAATAGCGGCAAAACCCGCGTGTGCCGTATAAGAAGCTATTAAATGTCTTATGGGACCATCACCGATTAAAATTTATTCAACAGAATGTACAATACAATATACAATGCAACTGTTGATAATCTTATCTTTAACAAATTTCTCAACTGTACATAGGACCTGTATGATTTTCTTCACTGTTTATCAAATAAAAAATGTTTCCTAAAAATCAAGTTTGTGGAACTTTTTTGATAAGAGAATCAAAACGTACAATTAATTCTATTCAAATTTATCGGATGAAGTAATGCATTAGTTTCACCTTAAACATAGCCATCCGGAGCACATATTACAAATGCTTTCGATCTTTGGAATATCTGAACAACGGTCAAATTCATAGAATTTGAAGCTTTTATACAGACATACGTAATTTACATAATGGTCTCCTAAGATCAAAGTTATTTACAAAAGAATTTTTAATTTCACAAAGACGTATACAGACATTTTGAAAACCAAAATGTGAATTTTAAATGATAAATTACATAAAACTGAATATATACTGCCGAGCGGAGCGAGTTTGAAAAAATGTAAGACGATTTTATGCTAAAATTTATATATTTTCCAATCAACGGAGAAAGGGAAAGGGGGTATGCCCTCATCGCCCCCTAAACCCGCCACTGAATATAAATTTAGAAAACTTAAGATATTTCTAACACTGAAGATTTTTATAAGGCAGTGGCTATTTTCATCGGCTCCGAGAGAAATGGCCTCTTATGTGCTATTTTACTTGCTCCGGCAAAATAGCCTCCCTAGTGCCATTTTGCCGGCTTCGGCGAAATAGCGATTCATATAGAGTTTTACTATTTTGCTTGTCTTATTTCAGATTTTTTTCAGACTAAATGAGATAAATGTTTATTGGCATTCGAAAATGGAAGACCACACTTCGTTGTAAAAAAAAACTTGAAATTAACGCTATGTTCGACTTATATGAAGAGCTTTGGAGCACTCTGAAAAGGACAACTATGTGCAACTGTGGAAACGTGATTCAAGGACTATAAAATTTATAAAAACAAGATCACCAAACAAAACCTTCAAATACGATCTAGTCTATGGTGCAATAAAGTACTGCTGTGTTCATGGCACAAAGACCACAAATCTTCATCCACTAGTTAGTCAAGTTGTTTCATAATTACATGTACATGTATCTTCGTTTTTAACTTGCAACTATATACATTTACGAATATGGTGAGCATTTCAGATGACAAGCAGCACTGCGACTAACATTGTCAAAACTTGCAAAATTGTACGTCATTCAACATCTTTCAATCGATTTAAACCAAACTTAGTATACTATTTACACTAACAAGTGCGTTCTAATGTAATGCATAATATTACAAACCTAAAATAACAAATAAAAAATAATTGTGTTATTCTCGCTAAAAAAACAAATCATAAACAAACTGATCTAAAAACCCTATCAAACAAGTATTATATACAGTCTATGTCTGCAGTGGCAGAATTTTTCTTGTGCAAGACTAAAAAATGCACAAAAAGCAAGGCACTGCATGGTTTTGAAACACTTGTAAAGCATTTTGAATTTATTGAGTTTTATATTTAATTTCAAAACTTATGGGATATTTTATTATAATTTTAATTAGAATATCAATTTTGTATGCTTGCTTTGCTTAAATATTGCATTTTAAAAGACATATTTTTTTTTGTATGTAAAGTAACTTTTAATTTCAAAACTTATAGGACTTTTTTTTTTTGGATTAGAATATCAATTTTAGTATGCATCCTTTACTTTATATGTATAAGTTTTTATTTTAAAGAAGACCTATTTTTTTTATTTTTAGAGATTTCTTATTAACATGTTAAAGTTTATGTTTCTACGTTTTTCTTTTCGTTATTGATATACTGAAAAATCTGAATTAAGACCGGCGAAATAGCAAACCTCTATATAAATCGATATATTCTACTGGAGCCTGAAGAATAACGCTAAACGGAGGTTATTTTGCCGGATCTGGTAAAATAGTAAAGAAGAGGCTATTTTGCTGGAGACCGCAAAATATCCACTGCCTTTTTATAAATATTTCCAAAGTAACTTGAATAATCAACCACAATTGTAGTTTATTAAAATTAAAGATATATCACCTCCCCAGGCTCACTGCATGAGTTCTGCATTATATAGAGAATGCCCGGGGTTTTAGCTGGGACCATTATACTAATTGTTAGTATAATAGTCCCAGGTTTAAGGGTATGATGCAAAACATTATGTAAAATCAGAGGAATATATCAGAGACTAGTATAACAGCATATATACATAAAATCCATTCAGCGTTTATCATAGGTTTTCATAGCCTTCAATTAAGTTACTAATTACTAGTAGTAAAGTCAGTCGACCCGCCCTGATGTAGTTAAGTCAACCAACTTAACTATTTTAATTTTATAAATGTTTTTATCACAATTTTCGCAAAACATCAATATATGAGTGGGTTCGTTTCTCTTCCCCAAATTTTATGTTGATGCTCAACAGATGCTTGTGGCATGGAAGATCATGGAAACCGCCCCTCCCTTAGTTCTTACTCTTTTATAATTTTTCTTGCTGTTTATTTGTCATAAATTGAATTAACATATCAAAACTAACGATATAAAATACTTTTGCTCCCATAAAACCAATAATTAAAAAACTGATGAACAAAAAAATAACAGATACATCACAATAAAAAAACTGACGAGTTATTAATAGAAATCCAACGACCAATCAAATTAAAGGACATTCGGTACTTCTCTACGCTTATCAGATTGTGAAAGTACAAATATGTTGGAGGGTTTGGCTTAGAGGATGACAGTCAACTACAACAGATCGATAAAGAAGCATGCTGAAGATACAAGCAGGAATATTTGTGTTCTTTTATTTCTCAATTGTAAGTATTTTAATTTTTGTGTTTGCTAGTACATAATTGTGTAATGACAAATCTGGTAAAGAAAGGGTACGTGTCACGTCATCAAACAGTATACGACATTCTTTCAACACGGAAAAATTTGTTTTGAAAAAGAAAAGAAAACACTCTAATTTAGTGACATTAAATACTTTGTGTCATCGTTAGGGGCTTGTTATAAAAAAAATCACCGATGTACAATGCCAAAAAATGGACAAACTTGTCATTTAACTTATTTACTATGTCAAGATTTTAGAGCTGTTTTTTTGTTATTTACAAGGTATATGTATTTATATATACATGAATATTCTCACTTCAATTTCCACTTTATATGTATTTCATATAAAACCACAAAAAGATTATTCGTAGTTAATTTATAGACTTCTAGAAACATTAAATTATTATTTTGTTATTAATTTCCGGTGAAGCATTTTCATATGGACTCATATATATCTACAGATCAGGCCAGTGATCATCTACATGTTGTATGTGTATTTGATGAAAAAATATTCCTGACCCCTACTATTAAACACCAAGAGTTTTTTTAGAAATGTATATAGATGGGGATGTTCTTTTCTGAACTGGAGACAATTGTCCCTATGTTTGTATTTTCATTTTTTGATCAATGAAACAATATTACCCCTAACATTGCCTAATAGTTCTGTGTCTTTCAACATTTTATTTTTGTAAAAATCCAACCTTGAATTAAACACTTCAATTTTTGTTAAAAATAAAAATAATAATATATGAAATATTTATAGCAAAAATTTGTTCGTGACAAATAATTATGTCCATGCACTAGGGATGTTCTCCAAATCTATATTTTTAATGACATAATGTAATATATTTCAGTGAATTTGTAGAATGTTATTTGAGATATATAATTATCTTAAGGACATTTACAAGTGGAAACACACTTATTTAATTTAAGGATACCCAGCATGGTAAAGTGAAATAAACAGCTGCGCCACGAGCGCATGTTACGCCCGTTGTCTTGTGTGTGAGGTTTTATGCAATAACCATAAATCGTTTCTGAGATATGGCGCAACGTGAAAACCCCCGTTTTTTTATATAAAAATCAATAACTCTAAAATAAAATTTTGAATCATCAACAAAAAGTATATAGATCTTTAGATTAATATAATTAAGAAGTGTGTAAAGTTTTAAGCAATAATCGTAAATCGTTTTTGAGATACAGCGACTCTGAAATAAAATTTTGAGTCATCACCAAAAAGTATACAGATCTTTAGATTAATATAACTAAGAAGTGTGTAAAGTTTTAAGCAGAAATCATAAATCGTTTTTGAGATACGGCGCGACATGTGAAAACCCCCTTGTTTTAGTTACAAAGTCCTGTAACTCAAAATGTTTTAATCTTATTTTCACCAAAAAGTATACAGATCGTTTGACCATCATAAGAAACAACTATGTTAAGTTTCATGAAATTTGGATAAGTCGTTCTCAAGTTACGGTGCGACATTTGGACGCTGTACATTTGTATACCATAATACGTCCCGTCAAAATTTTGACGAGCGTATAAAAAGCCAATTTATCATACAAAGCCATATCAGTGACACTGGACTGAATTTTAGTATTTATTAATTCAGTTGCAGCAAATGTTCCAGGATGTGTACAAAAGTGAAATTAAACTTTTCTTAAAATGCAAAGGCTTAATTTTTATCTGTTGCTTTTAAATCCCTGATAAACTTTTCTACTTGTTCAACTCATTTTAAAGTTTCCTTTCATGGTAACTCATAGGAATACTTTGTGTAAATCTAAATATATATATATATAAATCTTTTATTTATCTATCATTTGAATAATTGCAAAGGTTTGCCAATCTTTAGACAGTTGAAAGGTACATTAAATTGTCCAAGGCAAAAAGAAGACAATTTTTGAAATGAATTGATTACCAATAACAGTCATTGACTGACAGTAATATTTTATTATGAATGAACAATAAATGGTCATAACGCTCTAGCCTATAGGCATTATATCTATTTAGTACAGTTCAATGTATTCATTCAACACAATTCATGTAAGTCAGGTCAATAATCATGGAGAGTCTTTTCTTGAAGGAAACATCACTGTGATATAGCTATTTTGTGCTAAGGTGGTGTAAAGCAAACATTAATCTATCAATTTCTTTTTATTACCTGTGGAGGTTTTTTATTACTTAACATATAAATGTGGTGGTGAAATATAAGATTGTAAGCATTACTTTTTAATTAGATTCCTCTTGAAATGGTTAACCTACTGTTTTTGTCATTTGATAATCTTTAATTCAGAAATTCATTATAAAATAAGACTAATAGTATGTTTGTTGCAATAATAAGAATGTTAATTATAAAGCAATATATATACACTTTTGAAAATTGCTCTGCATCAACTAATTTTCACAGAATTTTTTTGAAAATGTTTAAATTTTTGTACATTTGAGTATTACATTTGTTTATATATATAATTAACATAATGTATATACTAGTATGTAGACAATGGACAATATTTATTTGCAGGAAGACATTTACAATAGATAGTTAAGGCAATACAGATACAATGTATAACATTACAATATACAAAATGTACTAAAAACTAAGCATAATTTCTAATAAAAAGCTTAGTGATACATATATATGTAATATTAGTGTCAGCTTAAGCTTGCATGCTTCCTATTATTGTTAGGCATTTATTTAGGAACTTTGCAGTTAATTTAAGAATTAGTGCTGAATTGTGATATATATATATATATATTATAGTAGGTTAAAAGTAGGCATAAGTTTACATGGTTTAACAAAATGTCTTATCTGATTTCAAAACCTGTAAGTTACACCATTTGATAATAGGATCTCATTTCAATACAGCCATTTCACTATTATGTAGAGTATTTGGAGTAGGCAAATGATCACAGATTATCATTAATAAACATGATAAAGACACATATCAATTACTGAATTCTTAGCATCAGAAAAACTATTACAGAATGTTAGGGTCATTATCTTGTTTCATCAGTTATATTTGATTTATTCAGCTGATATATACATTATAAGACCAAAACCCTTAAAAGGATTTTTGTTTAAGGTTTCCTACCTATGCTTTTTATTATTCCTCGATGTACCTACCATTCAGTTGCTACTGGCTTTTAGTAAATTGTGATGCAGAACTTGATCAAAATAAAACAAAATCCCAAGTAACTTCCCCTAAACACACATATATTTTTGTTTGGTCTATAGTGTTTAACTATTTTTGCTGATGATCTATATTAATCCAAGTTTTGAGTAATTGACTTTGGAGAGTATGTTGCTTTGAAAGAAATTGTCTATTTGTTTCTATTAATATTTTTTTGTTTATTCTGTGCTTTTTGCCCATTATTTTCTTTTCTGTTAACGCCAGCTTCCAGACCCTCTTATATTATTGATAAAGCTGAAGAAAAAATGGCATTTGATACCGTAAATGTTGTCAGACAAAAATCTAAACCAAGTGAAATTTCGTTCAGTGCTTATTATCTTGTACTCTGGATTTTTGTACATGTCAGATACCAGATCGCACTGGTATAATTTTAGCATTTGTCAAATTTTTGTCAAGCACAATATATTTTGTGATTAATTTCATACTGTTTGCTTTTCATTGATGAAATGTCACTGGAAAATAAAACAACCGCAAAAACTTCTCTATTTACAGTAGCATTTCCCCAATGTTGTAAAATATATAGAGAAAATATGGATTTTATATTCCCACGATAAAACACCTCTGTAACGTATAAGATAGGAGAATTAAAGTCTAATTGTTACTATCTGTTTACTGCATCACATTTCCCATCAAGGATGATTAAAAAACAAGAGAAATAAATATACTGTAAAAGACAAGTCATGTCCGATACTACCTGATTAGGTTTCAGAGATAAGAAATAAATTTCGTCTCATGTCAGTTCAGTTCTTATCTTTTACTGGTATTGATCATTTATAGGTCAGGAAAAAATTAATTAGTTTCCAATCCAATTTTCATTAACAGCATCTTTGATAATTAACTGCAACTAGAAAAATAATCATATCCTGTCTTTGATTTGAAAATAATTGATATTAACGCCTGTGGCTTAGACTATCATTGGCTGTAAATTACATTCATGTTTTTGCATATGAAACAATCTATTTCTTATTCAACATTTTCGTTAAGGATTATTTTATAGGAACAAATGCATGATTTTGTCATTACCAATTGTTTACAACTCATCAAGATTTGATGAGGGGATAATGGTGTTTTAATTGTGTTAGGTGTCTTCAGTTGACAGAGAATTCTTTTCACCAGCTTAGCTTAAAAAAAATGCTATTGATTTAGCGTTTCTATGAAAATGATAGTCAGGAAGATGATAGCTGACTTTGGTTATGAAGTTCAAATAATTTTATTTAACACTTTCACTGTGTATGCTTATTTACACCATAACACCATTAAATGTTATTGAATATCCTGCATTTATCATGCTTTTACCATAAAACTATGTCAATTTGCTGAAGTAGAACCTCCTCTTAAATTATTGAAATCCATTATAATTTTGTATTAACTTCATATCATGGTAATTTGACTGTAAATTCAGAAATTTTCAAGATTCTATCATTATTGCAAAAAATGCCACAGGAAAGATGTTGCAAAAATAAAATCTGGCATTTTAAGCTTTGATAGCATTATTTGTATGAAACCATTACTGAAATAGTTAAACATTTTTGTCAGTTGTTAAAAAATTGCAGTAATAATTGCAAGCAAAGTTTTCTGGATTTATAATACATTTCATCATGATAATGCCTTTAGGGGTGTAACTACGGATGGATAATCAAAGAATCATATTGGTACATATTGCCTTTCTTTTCAGCATTATCTTGTACCATTGCCTTGATGTGTTTTATCAATTTGAAAAAATTGAAATTTAATTTTTCAAAGACTATATTCACCTCAGTTTAACAAGTATTTAACCATATTTTTTTAACTTCAATTGACCAATAATTCGTTTATGATTTGCATATATATATACATGTATATATTTACACATACTTAAATGTTTTTAGTCAGATTTTTTCCTTTCGTTTACACACCAATAGGCCATGTTGCCAAAGCTATTTTAGTAACATGATGTAAACACTTAAAGTCCATTTCACTGGGATATATATTCATATGGAATACTGGGGCTCTTAGAAAAATGAAATTGAAAGAAAAAGTAACAAATGTTTGGGTTAAGAATTATAATGATTAAATACATTTTTCTTGAAGTAATTGATGTGTTTAAACTGGGCCACTGACTCACAAACTTTATATGAAAGCCATTCAGATTTTTTTTTTTCAGTTTGTGAATTAATGAATTATGTATCTCGATTTCTATATTTGTGAATAAAAAGAGACTTTCGTTTGCAACCAAATACAAAATAAACCAAAAGTCGTATGAGGTTAGCATGGTCTTCAGTATGATGTGAAGTGTCTAAAATTCTTTAATTTGCGCCTGTTATTCTCTATTCTTTATATTTTAGCACCCCATTATTCCTTTTGCTTTATATTTTGGCCCATTTTTCTCTTAGTGTGACCCATTTTTCTCTTTTCGTGATCCATTATTCTTTATGATTCTGTAAACCCCATCCAGACACTCATTTAGAAGTTCTTGATATTGTAGGATATATATCACTAAGTTGATATGTACTGTAAATCTGTTTGATTTATAAGGGTTTTAAATTTATATTGACATATGGAATTTGACATTTTGTGGAAATTTGATTTTCAGTTCAGCTGCTGAATTGAGGTTTTGATTTAGATATTATGTAATCATTATCCTTGTGTGTACATTTAGAGGTTCTTAATGTTTAAGTTCCTGTCTATAGAATATAATTCACTAACAATAAAAGAAATTGCTTTTATAAGCAGGAAAAAGTGACATGTAAAATTGGATCGTGACAGATTATTGGAGTACATGCATCTCTGTTTACTACCCTATTGTAGTGGCATTCCATCACCTACAATACAATATAGGAATATAGAATAACCATACATTACAATGTATCTCCAAATATGAATTTTATTTGTACAAGGCTTAGAAACAGGTAGAAAGCGAGGGTTTGCCAAGCATTTCTATCCTGTTTTGAGCCAAGTACAAATTAAATTTATATTTCGAGACAATGTATGGTTATTCTTTATATACTGCAACTCCTACAACTGTTTCAAATGAAATATTTAGGGTAAAAACCATCATTTTTTTAATTTGGAGCGAACAACAAATTCCGTAAACCTGTACCTTTTAATGACGTCATAAATAAAACTCTACTGAAACACATTGTCAACCTCATAAACAAGACGATATACAGAATATCACAAATGATTATACAGTCAATGCAATTTGCGCATATAGCACAGCTGCAGTATATATATTTATTTTATGTTAAGATGCCATTCTATGTAATTGGATATCCTGCATTTATCATGATTTACCATGAAATAAGATGAAAAAAACCCTCCTCCTAAAATATTGAAATCTATCTTTTATCTTCAACCATAATATCTTGGTGTAAATTAGATATGCCCAATCAGGCTAGCACCCTCATGGGTGTATCAGTCATTCTGATACATGTTCTCTGAATAAAATCTTCTGATAATCTCCCCCTTTTAACAACTGGATTTATAGATTATCTATGGTTTTCAAACGAGAGAGTGTTTCAAAGCTACAATCTTATCGAGGGGGCCCTGAGATGAGATTTGGCCGAGAAACATCCTTGAGTTTGAAAGACCATTGATAATCTGTTTATTGGTATTTTGCCTATGACATCCTTGATGTTTACATTGACAACATTGCATGCGCCCCTAGTTTCTGACGATAATTCTCTATCTCAAGCGAGTAGTGTGATATGAAAAAATATCGCAAAAAAGATCAAAGGAAGATGATACACAAAATAGCGATAAGTATAAATTTTAGACATAATTTAATTATGTTGTGCTCACCTAAGTCCGAAACAATTTGTTTTGACTTTAATAGTACATTTTATAGCTTGTGTAAAAATAATGTTGTTTACATAACAAAAGTCACTTCAAACCCTCGGGTATCTTGTGTTACATAATTTAGGCATGTTATTTATTATTTAACTAGCTCGGAACACATTTTTTTCATCTTTTTATCACCTTTACAAGTTATTGCTATATAACTACAATTATTATACAATTACTATAACATAGATGATAAAAGATGCGTGGAATATAAGGTCACCTCTCAAATCAGTCCCTGACAGATGAGTGGAATATAAGATCACCTCTCAAATCAGTCCTTGACAGATGAGTGGAATATAAGGTCACCTCTCAAATCAGTCCCTGACAGATGAGTGGAATATAAGATCACCTCTCAAATCAGTCCCTGACAGATGAGTGGAATATAAGGTCACCTATCAAATCAGTCCCTGACAGATGCGTGGAATATAAGGTCACCTCTCAAATCAGTCCCTGACAGATGAGTGGAATATAAGGTCACCTATCAAATCAGTCCTTGACAGATGAGTGGAATATAAGGTCACCTCTCAAATCAGTCCCTGACAGATGAGTGGAATATAAGGTCACCTATCAAATCAGTCCCTGACAGATGAGTGGAATATAAGGTCACCTCTCAAATCAGTCCCTGACAGATGTGTGGAATATAAGGTCACCTATCAAATCAGTCCCTGACAGATGAGTGGAATATAAGGTCACCTATCAAATCAGTCCATGACAGATGAGTCTGCAGGGTGTATAAACAGACCTGTATTGTTTTATGCAAATAGAGAGATTTATTAGCTTTTCATTTCTGTTAAACTAAATGTTTTATCTTTCGAATTTTGGTTTTTCAGTGTAATTCATCTTTGTACTTTATTTGACCTTTTTTTTTACTTTTTGATTTCGAGGATCACAGATTAGTGTTTTTGTAGACGAAATGTCCATCTGGTTCACAAAGTTTTAAGTCGGGTATCTATGATGATTTTATTTATAAATTTTGTTGGATAAAAAACCTTGATAAAACTAGAACTGTAATGGTTGAGGTAGGTTTGAATCATATAACAAATTACACTTAATTAGATTGTTTATACATTAATCACTGGATTGTATATACCTATAAGATTGATTGATATTAGTAGGTCATGTACATGTTACTTGTATGTTCATTTATCAATACACATGACAGTCTTACATGTTTAGTAATGAAAGTTAATCTCATTTTGAATCATGTGCAAGAAAATTCCAGATATTAATTAAATGGAGTAAGAAGTAACTGTTAAAATGGAAAAAGAAGTTACAACTGTAATTTCAGAAATTATTGCATGCTTTTATTATTGCGATTTTAGGAAATTCTGCATACGATATATTTATCAGATATCAGAATTTGAATTCTCATTATTGTGATATTCACCCAGTTGCATTATTTGCATTAATAAAAACCTCACAATAATTTCTGAATTTACAGTACATTGTGAAGTCTTCCAGTAAACTGTTATTGTGTCATAGAGGATGCCTACACTTGAGGGCAGTAAGGGTAATAGTTAAACCAAAAAAACTTTTTCCTGTTTATTGGATAGTTGTTTCATTGACAATCATATCACACCACCTTATTTTTTTTATATAAATTAGAGAATATTTACTGTATCTTTTCACCACCAATAAGCACATTTAAAAAACTTACAAGTCAGTCAAAATCACCAGTGGAGTTATTGCCCTTGAATAACAATTTTAATCTTTTTTTTTATACTGAAACTACATTAGATAGAGAAAATTGACTCTTTGTTTCACTGTATTCACAGTCTAAACAAGGTGAATCATTTAAACAACGCTCTTTGTGAGTTTTGGATGAATTTTTAAACTACAAGTACTTTTAGACCATATGAGGGCAAAATTTCTCTTTTTTTCAATGCTAAACATAAAGATAGTGTTATTTCTATGTGTCATAAGACTTGGTCAATGATTTTCATGACATCACACTATAGAAAGGAAAGCAAACAATTTGATGTTTGACCAATGATGAAATTGAGATTAAGTAAACCAAACGTTAGTTATAAATAACATTTAACAGGTCAGGGAAAATATAAATTGGCTAAGAATTAAAGGTTAATCTCACCTGACAGTTATATGCTTATAATAAAGAGTTTTACCTACTATTTGTCTTATATTAAAGATGTTTAAAATATCTAGTTTCAAATATGTGCATTTGCTCACCGTAAGCGTACAAATTACAAAAAAGAGTAATGACTGCCTTATAACTTTGTGCAGGAAGAACTCAACAATGGTTCCAAATATCTATAGGGTTCTAGAATAACACTAGAAACTGTATACATTTGTTTTATATCTGCATGCAGAAAATGTTTAAGAACACATGTTTTGGTTCTTTAGTCTAGTGCTTTTTATGCCCCTGCCGTAGCGGAGGGGGCATTAAGGTTTACCCTTGGCAATCTGTACGTCTGTTTTGGATACGTCCGTCCGTCGGTACGTCCCGAAGTTGGTTTCTGTTCTCTAACATGGGTTTCCCTTGAACGAATGTTATGAAACGTATACACAATGCTTATTACCATGAAACACAGATAAAGTTCAAATTTTGGTGGCGTCACTTTTACAGTTCTCTAGTTATATCTCTTTATAAGGTTATATGCAAGCGGGGATATCATCAGTGTCTCTGATGGACACATTCTCCATTTATTTAAACTCTAAAAAAAAAATGCTGAAGATGACAATGGGACATTCAAACAACTCATAAGTAAAAATAAAACTGACAACACCATTGCAAAAATGAAAGACAACAAAGAGAAAAACAGCTCTACAAAACACTAGATAGAAAACCTAAAGACTGAGCAACACAAAAAGGAATTCGTTATAAAATATCTTGACTATGCTGTATACAAATGTACAATGTTTAATGTGGTATTAGCTATTTCTGGTGAGTGAAAAATTCATCCAAAACTCACAAAGAGTGATGTTTAAATGATTCACCTTGTTTAGACTGTGAATACAGTGAAACAAAGAGTCAGTGAGTCCATATGGTTTACTAGTAAGGTACACTTAACTATTTTGAAATTATCAGAAGCCTACAGGTAATTAAAGTACTTCTATAAAATTGAAGTTTACCATTAGGCATAGTTAATGCTCATATCTAAGTGGTTGAAATGGCAATGGTATCAGTAAGAATATCTAATTATTATTGTAAAGTTGATTAGAAACAGTTTTAGAAATAAAATAAAACTAATTGCTTTCGATTGCAAATGATAGAGTGCCATAATCCTTTCTCATTGTAAATCAATTCAACGAATTCCCATGTGTAATCTTCCACTTCCTCACTAGTGTAATCTTCCACTTCATCGTGACCAGTTGTAATGTCAATGCTTTAAAATTGCAAACTGCAGAGTGAAATTAAGGTAATCTTCAAGCTGACAATGTCATTAAAATTGATTATCCCACTGTTTGAATGGAACATTTTATAGAATGCCAGTTATGAGATTTAGAGCCCCTAGCTTAAAATGTGCCATTTATGAAAGGCAATATTCCTATTAGTGTGGGAGGGCTTTAATACTTGTTGTTCTTTCTTTTAAATTTAGAATGCTAAGGAAAGTATGATTGTTGCTTTTACGTGACATAACACTTGATTCAGATCTAAGTGAAAAAGGTGTTCTAATAAACAAATCCAGACACATAAAAATATGAATTTCATGGGCAGTTAGTGTTACTAAGCCTGAAGCTTTTGTCCAACCAGTTTATAAGTTCATAAAAAAAGTTGGTTAATAGGACAGCTAGACTTCGCACAGCAATACATTAAAATGAAAAATAACCAATACTTTTGGATTCTTGGAATGACAAGATCCTAACCCTTATTGCATAGGCAGATTGATATGGAAACCACAACCTTTTGTAAGTTTTATTGAGTATTGAAATCAAATTATTTAGGGGGAAAACTGAACACTGCAAAAAATAAGAAATGAGTCCTTTGTCATGTTTTCTTCTGTAATGGCAGCCATCTTTAACTATTTATTGAATTAATGGTATTAAAGAAAAATCATGTTAGTTGTTATGAGAATTTGATTGCTTTTTAGCAGGAATGGCTAATGGCTAATCCTTCCTGAACACCTGGGTTTACCCCACTCTTTGGTGGCCTTTGTGTTTCTCAGTATTTAATTTTCTTTGTAATGTTTGTATACTGATGTTTGTCATTTCATTGTTTTCCTTTTTTTCCCATTATTTTGTTGGTCTCTCTTCATCTAATGAGTTTTTATACGACCGCAAAAAAAATTTGTGGTCGTATATTGGTATGACGTTGGCGTCGTCGTCGTCGTCGTCGTCGTCCGTAGACACATTGGTTTTCGCACTCTAACTTTAGTTTAAGTGAATGGATCTCTATGAAATTTTACCATAAGGTTCAATATCACAAAAGGAAGGTTGGGATTGATTTTGGGGTTATGGTACCAACAGTTAAGGAATTAGGGGCCAAAAGGGCCAAAATAAGCATTTTGTAACTTCCAGACATAACTTGTGTGTTAGTGTATGGATCTCTCTGACTTTGTACCACAAGGTTCCATATCACAAAGGGAATGCTGGGATTGATTTTTGGGGTAATTGCCTCAAAATTTTAGGAATTAGGGGCCAAAAGGGGCAAAAACAAGCATTTTCTAGTTTCATGACAATAACTTGTGTGTAAGTGTATGGATCTTTCTGAAATTGTACTACAAGGTTCCATATCACAAAGGAAAGCTGGAATTGAGTTTGGGGTAATTGCCTGAAACATTTAGGAATTAGGGGCCAAAAGGGGCCAAAATAAGCATTTTCTAGTTTCCAGACAATAACTTGTTTCAAGTGTATGGATCTCTCTTTTGTACTGCAAGGTACCATACATCAAAGGAAGGCTGGGATTGAGTTGGGGTGATGAATCATAAGGGGTTCAAAAATTTTCCTTTTTTCCTTTTTTCTTTAAAATTTTCCATTTTAAGTTGGTTATTTCTGATTTATACTTAAAAGCAAATAATAATGATATGGCTGTAAATTATTATATAATAAGTATTGTGCAATAGCAAGAAATTGTCAATTGCACAGTATTGTGCAATAGCAAGAAATCTTCAATTACACAGTATTGCGCAATAGCAAGAAATATCCAATAGCACAATATTGCGCAATAACAAGAAATTGTCAATTGTACAGTATTGCGCAATAGCAAGAAATATTCAATTGCACAGTATTGCACAATTGCAATTAAAGTATTCAATTACACAGTATTGTGCCAAAGAAGATACTTTGTATAAATTGCTTATTTAATATGCTTGACCAATTTCAATGGGGTTTTATTCTTGAACTCTTAGGGTTCTTTAATATGCTGAATCTAACTAACGTGTATTCAGTTTTTAATTTTGGTCCCATTTTCAAATTGGTCCACATTGAGGTTCAAAGGGTCCAAAATTAAACTGATTGAATTGTTAGGGTTCTTTGATATGCTGAATCTAAACCTGTATTTAGATTTTTGATTATGGGCCCAGTTTTCAAGTCGGTCCAAATCGGGTCCAAAACTAAACTTTGTTTGATTTCAACAAAAATGAATATATGGGGTTCTTTGATATGCTGAATCTAACCATGTATTTAGATTTTTGATTTTTGGGCCCCGTTATTAACTTTGTCCACATTGAGGTCAAAAGGGTCCAAAATTAAACTTTGTTTGATTTCATCAAAAATTGAATTATTGGGGTTCTTTGATATGCTGAATCTAACCTTGTATTTAGATTCTTAATTTTTGGTCCCGTTTTCAAATTGGTCTACATTAAGGTCCAAAGGGTCCAAAATTAAACTTAGTTTGATTTTAACAAAAATTGAATTCTTAGGGTTCTTTGATATGCTGAATGTAAACATGTATTTAGATTTTTGATTATGGGCCCAGTTTTCAAGTTGGTCCAAATAGGGGTCCTAAATTAAACTTTGTTTGATTTCAACAAAAATTGAATATATGGGGTTCTTTGATATGCTGAATCTAACCATGTATTTAGATTTTTGATTTTTGGGCCCCGTTATCAACTTTGTCCACATTGAGGTCAAAAGGGTCCAAAATTAAACTTTGTTTGATTTCATCAAAAATTGAATTCTTGGGGTTCTTTGATATGCTGAATCTAACCATTTATTTAGATTTTGGATATTGGACCATAATAGGTGAATGTCCAATTTAAATTTTTTAAGTTCTTAGACCACATTCGTTCTGTGTCAGAAACCTATGCTGTGTCAAATATTTAATCACAATCCAAATTCAGAGCTGTATCAAGCTTGAATGTTGTGTCCATACTTGCCCCAACTATTCAGGGTTCGACCTCTGCGGTCTAATCAAGCTGCGCCCTGCGGAGCATTTTATTCCAATTGGTACCTTCAGCCTCTTTTTGACTTTGCCATTAATACATTGAATTGATATTTTCATCCTTCAATCAACATTTGAAACTGTATTTGGTTAGTCTCTTCATTTAATGACTTATAATGTTCTGGTTGCACCTAATAAATTATTCTGTAGACTGCAGTTTATTTTTGTGTTTTCTTCATATGCAATGTCTGTTTCTTTAGAATAAAAATGATCTGTGTGTAGGATGTACTTAACGTAGCAAGGAAAACAATTAACAACTTTGATCAAATTGCAGACTAATATATATATATATATATATATATATATATATATATTTATATATATATATATATATATATACATAATATTTATATCTATGCTTTGGAAAATATATTTTCTGTCTACTTTTAAAGGTTGTACATGTACCAGTAAATTTCGTTTGATGCATTTATGTGTTAATACATACAATAACATAGAATAAGATTCATAACATCAATCATCAAGTACAAAAAAACTATTTTTGTAAGAAAAGAATAACAATTGACTCCCACAAATTAACATGGCCTGAAATGCCAATAATTAATCCCTCTTTTTCATGAAAAGATCAAAGTTTGTACCAGAAAAAAAAGATTTTTTTGAAAGGATAAAACACTCCTACACTTTTTGACTCTTAATCCCTTTTTTGTTTAAGCAAAAATGACATTAGCTTATGCTAGAAAGAAATTAATCAAATCTTTATTCACTTTCATCATCGCCGGAAGAATTATAAGCCAAGTTTATCCTTTCCATTCAATGGCAGCCGATTGACATGGTGTTAATCTTCTAATGTTTTACTTTGAGGCCTTTGAAACGTCCAAATGTCAAAAACTATCAAACAGTCCATAATCTGATAAGTTTTGAAATTACTTTTTCATTATTTCAATACTTTGGGGGAAACAATTAGCTAATGGACGCCTTCTGCAGTATTTTTATTGATATATTAGTGTTTTTAAAGATAAATAAATCTATTCAATTCCATTCAGATGGTAAATTAGTTTTTTTAATTTCATTAACTTATAGATGAAAAATTTATGCATTAATTTTCAGTAAAATATTAGAAAAGTTTGTAATTGAAGTAAATGGAAATTTTTCTTTCCAAGAACTTATTAATCATGTCATGTTCAAAAGAAGGTATGAATAAAAGGAAACATTGGGTATACATCAATGAGACAGCCTAATACATTAACAATGATGTCCAGGGACATCTATATACTCTGATAAACCACTGACAATGGTACACAAAGAACATATATCTTATACAATGATACAAAGGTTCATATATATGTTGAGGAAATATACAATGATACAAAGGTACATATGTTGAGGAAATATACAATGATACAAATGTACATATGTTGAGGAAAAATACAATGATACAAATGTACATATGTTGAGGAAAACTACAATGATACAAATGTACATATGTTGAGGAAATATACAATGATGCAAATGTACATATGTTGAGGAAATATACAATAAAACAAAGGTACATATGTTGAGGAAATATACAATGATACAAATGTACATATGTTGAGGAAATATACAATAAAACAAAGGTACATATGTTGAGGAAATATACAATGATACAAATGTACATATGTTGAGGAAAAATACAATGATGCAAATGTACATATGTTGAGGAAAAATACAATGATGTTGAGGAAATATACAAATGTACATATGTTGAGGAAAAATACAATGATGCAAATGTACATATGTTGAGGAAATATACAATGATACAAATGTACATATGTTGAGGAAATATACAATGATACAAAGGTACATATGTTGAGGAAATATACAATGATACAAAGGTACTTATGTTGAGGAAATATACAATGATACAAATGTACATATGTTGAGGAAATATACAATGATACAAAGGTACATATGTTGAGGAAATATACAATAGTACAAAGGTATATATGAGGAAATAAACAATAAATAAATTAAAGATACATAAATATGTTTACATGTTAAAAATTACAAAGTATATTAAATGGAAGGCCTTAAAATATGGGAGAGGAGGGAGAAGGTTGAATGAACTTACACATATGTCTAAGCTTAGATTGTGTAGATCTATGTATTTATAAATTCCCTGAACTTTAGAATATTACAATTTTTCGTTAATATATATTAAAGTAATAAGATTTGAGGAGATAATGGTATTCATCACCAATATTGCTATCTTCATGTGAAGGACTGGTCTGATTTTCTTTTGGGGTATGAGACCACCTCCCACATTTTATTGGCAGTTTATAATTTACCTAGAGGAAAGCATTTATAGTCTTCAACCTCAGATCGAGAGCTGCCTATACACTGCTGGTATCGCAAGCTCAAAATCATCCCAAGTTTCTTATATATTGAAAGTACCAAAGTTCTCCCTGTAGAGGGCAACCAAATTTGAAAAGTTTGAGAGAGGCAAACAATACTATGGCAAAAAACTTATTTCATAGGGAATAGCACATCCTAATTTTTACGGTGATGTTGTTTACTTAGCCTGGAAATTTAGATACGATCAGGGTAAACTTATCAATCCTTTAAAATAAACGTATTCTGAAAGGTTACCAATTCAACACTGTAATTAGATCTTTGAATATTGTTTTTATTGGTATGAATATTGATTTTGTTATCAGTAAATTAAAACCATACTACTAGTAAATATTATTGTTTTACACATATGCACATTCATTGTACAGCAACCTGGCAATACCTATATTTTGGTGTTGTACAAGGTCATGTTTATCTCTGACTGTGAATTACATCTTTACACTAAATCCATTGAATGTTGGATGTGTACTGATTGATATCTTGTCTTAGATACATGATTTTTGTCGAGCCTGCGACTTATGTCGCAGAAAGCTCGACATAGGGATAGTGTTCCGGCGGCGGCAGCGGTGGCTACTACGGCGGCGGCGGCGTTAGCTAACTTCTCAAAAGCTTTATATTTTAGAAACTAGAAGACCTGGATGCTTCATACTTTGTATATAGATGCCTTATGTTACGAAGTTTCCGTCTGTCATATGTCCATTGTCCTTGACCTTATTTTCATGGTTCAGTGACTACTTGAAAAAAAAAGTCAATATTTTTTGTAATGTTAATTTCTTTCTTATTATGAGTAATAGGATAACTATATTTAGTATGTGCGTACCTTGCAAGGTCCTCATGCCCGTCAGACAATTTTCATTTGACCTCGACCTCATTTCATGGATCAGTGAACAAGGTTAAGTTTTCGTGGTCAAGTCCATATATCAGATACTATAAGCAGTAAGTCTACACTATTTGGTATATGGAATGATTGTAAGGTGTACATGTCTGACTGGTAGGTGTCATCTGACCTTGACCTCATTTTCATGGTTCAGTGGTCAAAGTTAAGTTTTTGAGTTTTGGTCTCTTTTTCTAATACTATATGCAATAGGTCAACTATATTTGGTGTATGGAAATATTTTATGATGTACATGTCAGTCTCGCAGGTTTTATTTGACCTTGACCTCATTTTCACGGTTCATTTCTCAGTGTTAAGTTTTTGTGTTTTGGTCTGTTTTTCTTCAACTATAAGCAATAGATCAACTATATTTGTTGTATGGAAGGATTGTAAAGTGTATATGTCTGTCTGGCAGGTATCATCTGACCTTGACCTCATTTTCATGGTTCATTGGTCAATGTTAAGTTTTCATGGTTAAATTTGTTTCTTAGATACTATAAGCAATAGGTCAACTATATTTAATGCATAAATTGATTGTAAGCTGTACATGTCTGTCTGGCATGGTTCACCTGACCTTGACCTCATTTTCATGGTTCATTGGTCAATGTTAAGTTTTCTTTTTTAAGACTGTTTCTTAGAAACTATAAGCAATAGGTCAACTATGTTTGGTTTATTGAATGATTGTAAGGTGTACATGTATTTCTCGTTTGGTTTATCTGACCTTGACCTCATTTTCTTGGATCATGTTAAGTTTATGTGTTACTTGTAGTAAAGCTTTATATTTAGAAATATCAACATAAAATCAGTGGTTAGTAAAGAAGGCGAGACATTTCAGCGTGTGCACTCTTGTTTATAAGTTGTTATTGGCTTTGAACTAGTTGTCAGAAATTGTGAGTACTTGCAGATCTGTACTTTGTGTCTCTTTTGTTTTTAGGGATATAAAATACCCTGTTACAGCTGGTCTGTGTTTTTGTTAGAGGTTTGTTTGTATCAATCTGATGAGTTAAGCCCTTTTCGACTGATTTTTATTCCCCACCTAGGGGCATTATGTTTTTCGGTCTGTGCATCCGTTCATTTCGTCAGTCTGTCCCTCAGTCTCTCCCGCTTCAGGTTAAAGTTTTTGGTCAAGGTAGTTTTTGATGAAGTTGGAAGTCCAATCAACTTGAAACTTAGTACAGACATGATCCCTATGATATGATCTTTCTAATTTTAATATCAAATTAGAGTTTTGACCCCAATTTCACGGTCCACTGAACATAGAAAATGATAGTGCGAGTGGGCAGGTTAAAGTTTTTGGTCAAAGTAGTTTTTGATGAAGTTGAAGTCCAATTAACTTGAAACTTAGTAGACGTGATCCCTATGATATGATCTTTCTAATTTTACTACCAAATTAGAGTTTTGACCCCAATTTCACTGTCCACTGAACATAGAAAATGATAGTGCGAGTGGGGAATCCGTGTACTATGGACACATTTTTGTTATAGTTTGTTCTTATTTTGTTCTATTGCATGTCTTTCATTGTTTCATATTTTTCATGTCAGGGCTTTTTATAGCCGACTATACGATATGAGTTTTTCTTGTTGTTGAAATCCTACCACATTTTCTTATTTTTATATAAATAACTATTTTGTCATCTAGGGAATTTGGTAGATCTTTGATAGTCATGGCTTTACCTGTCTATTGTGAAAATTTATATGACTTCAAGATGTCATTTGTTTTTATTTTTTGTGTCCTTGTGTGGCTGCTGCCTTTTAGTTATACTGATTATGGGATATGATATCATTATTTTAATAAAAGAACTGGAAAATAGAGTTTAATAGACATCACAAAAATTGTGTGGTGAATGAAATAAAGGCTGTAAAAATTAGTATATTCATAATAGTGAATCAGTGCATTTTCAAAATGTAATTGGAATTCAAAATATTTTGTTGGCTTGTATTATTCACAGACATTGAACGTAGTCCAATTTTTTAGCTGATACACTGTATGGTAGATAAGAGGTCAGCAAATTCTGTCTGGAAACAATATTTTGATAAGAACAAGCTTATCTGTTGCACTACTTGTAAATGTTTTGTAGCTGTTGATTAAGTAAGGTAAAACTTAAAAATCTGTGGGGTACCAGCTATCATTGATTTGTACCTATTAAATTTTATGCCAATTAAGGAATGTATTTTTCATGCCTCACAATGTTGCAAGGCAAAGTTTCTGTCCCTATTCAATATATATGTACCTTCATAATCCAGTGGAAGTCCAAATTTCCCTGACCTTCATTCCGGAAGACCTCTATTACAGGACTATACCTATTGTATTTATTGTTAAATTGTTCTCATCTTGAACATGCATGAAATATTTGCCACTTGATGTTAAGCAACCAATCAGTCAATCTTTGATACTTGGTTGTATTATGTTTTTTGGTCTGTATGTCTGTCTGTCGATTTAAAGAAATTTACCATGAAATTGTGGTCTTATGAACTTGAAACTCAGTGCCCATGTTTATTATTATATGCATTTATTCCAAATTTATGCCAAATTTAGATTTTGCCTAAGATTTGGTTGTTCACTGAACACAGCAATGTGAAATTTTGCAAGCTGTGAATGATGTCCTATGGATGTAAATTTTTGTCTTCTTTTTTATTAATTTGATCATTGTCCAGTTTAAATGACAAATTAAGAATGTTTCCTTCTCATGTTTTCAACTTTATATGATAATTTGTATCCTCTCTGGAGTTTTTCTTAGTTATTCATTAAAAAGTTTCACTTGCAGCCCGTTTATTTCTTCTTTTTTTTTTAAATCTCTTGGTAGCTGATCTCAAATATTTTTAAACACATGGTATTTCTTATTAGAGTGTCTTACATGGAAATCTTGGATATATGTACCCTTTGTGAGGTTTGCATATTATTATAGATACAGACAACTGGTAATTTTTCCATAGGGTGACAAAGATATCCTTGTTTTGTACTCTTTTCAGTGTTTTGATTCATAAGTTCTTTCAATGGTCTTTTATTAGTGATTGGTGTCATTGACAATCACAGTACATCTTATTAAAAAAACTTATAAGACCCCCTCCCACCCCATCTCTGACCCCCAACCACACCCCATGTACCGAGTACAGTCAATGTCATTCAAGAAAATCACTATTGGTAATGATTTTTGACATTTAATGCTGGTGATTTGCAGTGATTGACTTAGAAATCTATCTCTGTATATTGTGGCTTGTTAATTACTGTCATCTAGCTATTAAAGGTTTAATCACATCACCAGATATTAACCTGAGACACATTAAATATCACAAAACCAGCATTCATGATATATAAGTGAATCAATGTTAATAAATCAGTTTGTTTTTGTTGACTTGATGGTCTTATGGGACATATATATGAAATTACTTGACAGCATTATAGACATTATAGATAACATGTGCCATATTTTAGTCTACTTTTGGACTTATTGGACCTATGAAATTTTTTGGAGAGTATTGTATACCATATAATTTCACGATTTTTTGTTACATTTCAGAGCAGCACTGTAACAATAAAATGGGGATCAACAAAAGTGATGGAAATATTAGCAAAAGAATACACAGTACACAAAACTTTCAAAGAACTACTTCAACCTATATTGGTCCCAAGAATGGTAGATACAGATTCACATCGAAATGTCAGAGAGGTAGGTCAAGTCATTGTATGTTTGGTTCCCTGAATAACTTTAACCTGTACTGGGCTCTAGAATAGTAGATACAGATTCCTACAAGATGTCAGAGAGGTAGGTAAAGGTATTGTAAGTCTGGTTCCCTGAACAACTTTAACCTGTACTGGGCTCTAGAATAGTAGATACAGATTCCTACAAGATGTCAGAGAGGTAGGTAAAGGTATTGTAAGTCTGGTTCCCTGAACAACTTTAACCTGTACTGGGCTCTAGAATAGTAGGTACAGATTCCTACAAGATGTCAGAGAGGTAGGTAAAGGTATTGTAAGTCTGGTTCCCTGAATAACTTTAAATTAAACTGGTTCCTAGAATGAGAGATTAACCTCAAGGTGAAGTCATTATCTATATTATAATAAGGAGATTTGGTATGATTGCTAATGAGACAACTATCCACCAATTTTGAAATGACGACAATTAAAGGAATTATAGGTCACCATACAGACTTATATGTCTGGTTCCCTGAATAACTATAGCTTAAAGTAGATCCTTGAAGAATCAAATAAGAATCTTATTAAGTTATCCAGACAATGGCATGCTTTTAAATCATAAAATGTTACACTAAAACATGTTTAGAATATAAGAAGAACTTTATTTTTTTTTTAGAGCAGAAATATAAGAATATTGTAAATTCAGAAATTATTGCAAGGTTTTTATTAATGCGAATAATGCGACTGGGTGAGTATCACAATAATAAGAACTTGCATTCTGATATCTGATACATATATCTGTAAAAATTCTGTATGCAGATTTTCCTGAAATCGCAATAATTAAACTCGTATTTTTGTCCATTCTTCAACAATCGCAATAATAAGTGCACACAATAATTTCTGGTAGTAGTCCTTTTTTCTCTTAATTTGTTGTCATTAATTCAGGAATTTCCTATCTTCCAAAATATTGTATCGAAACAGGATTTAAATAAACAAACAAGCCTTTGACTCTTATGAAGATTGAGAGTGGAAGGGGTTGTTAAAAATAGTTCTCAGACTGGTAGACACAAGCAATATTGTCCGTCCGTCCGGTCTTGTTAGCGCTCTTGCAAATACAATTCTTGGCAGATTTTTATAAAACTTATATCATAGGTTTATATCAGCAATGTCTTGGACGAGTTCGAAAATCAGTGCCGATCAAATATTTTTAAAAGAGTTATGCGCCTTTGAAACATTGATTATATGGAAAATTGCATTGTTAGCGCTCTCATTTGTACAATTCTTGCCAGATTTTTATGAAACTTAAATCATAGCTTTATTTCAGCAGTGTCTTGGACAAGTTCGAAAATCAGTGCTGA
The DNA here is from genome assembly GCA_017311375.1 of Mytilus coruscus. Classification (NCBI taxonomy): domain Eukaryota; kingdom Metazoa; phylum Mollusca; class Bivalvia; order Mytilida; family Mytilidae; genus Mytilus; species Mytilus coruscus. The sequence goes on along the minus strand of CM029599.1, from coordinate 5,702,497 downwards.
TCAGTTATTTTTAAAAGAGTTATGCTCCTTTGAAACATTAATAATATTAAAAATTGCATTGTTAGCACTCTCATGTGTACAATTCTTGCCAGATTTTACTGAAACTTATATCATAGATTTATATCAGCAATGTCTCGGACAAGTTTGAAAATCAGTGCCGATCAATTATTTTAAAAAGAGTTATGCCCCATGGAAACATTAATTGTAAGGAAAATTTCCATGTGAGCGCTCTCATGTGTACAATTCTTGCCAGATTTTCATGAAATTTATATTATAGGTTTATATCAGCAATGTCTTGGATGAGTTCGAAAAATCTTTGCAGATCAATTATTTTGAAAAGAGTTATGCCCGTTGGAGATATTAATCATCACATCATTTCAATCACAGTCACGTCTCAGTCATTACAACTGAAAGGAAGTGCTGGGTCAGCTCCTCTTTACCCGCTATCTACGATGTTGGATCAACGACTTACTACTCTCGATGACAGAAACCAATCCAACGCTGTACAGTACGTTCATAAACTTGTTGTTTTGCATAAATACCTGCGTTAGCATATGGTCCATAACACCCATTATGGGGGACAAAGTATGCCGACTGACGTCCGAGGGTCTGTATTGTAGGTGTTGGATAATGGACCGCCATTTCACTGTCTACTTAAGACTTTGGTCCTGATAAAGCTTCCTGTCATCATTATTACTATGTCCGAGACCCATTGACCAGTACTTCATCATCGTTGTTAGCGGGCTGCCAAGCTGACCAACCTGGCCTTGAAAGCAGCCGTTGTGAAGGAAGTAGACTGCAACCAAACAACAATAGTAAAAAACAAAATCAATCCAGCAAAACCATAATGGCCGCCTTGTTCCAGCTTGACAACAACAAAAACATTTAAATGCTCACCAAACGCCTTCGTTACCGAGCCGACCGTGCGAGGGCTGTAAAGCCAGTCAAGGTCGTTCAACACTTCCATCATCGATATTAATTATATGGAAAATTGCATCGTTAGTGCTCTCATGTGTACTATTCTTGTCAGAATTTTATGAAATTTATATCATAGGTTTATATCAGCAATGTCTTTGACACTTCTGAAAATAAGTGCTGATTAGATATTTTTAACGAGTTATGCCTCTTTGAAATATTAATTATATTGGAAATCACATTGAATTTGCTCTGAAGCATTCAGACTTAGACTTCTTTTAAACTGAGTTTTACTATGCGTATTGCTGTGTGTTTGTTTATCTATATTGGCTAGAGGTATAGGGGGAGAGTTGAGATCTCACAAAACATGCTTAACCCCACCGCATTTTCGCGCCTGTCCCAAGTCAGGAGCCTGAATCAACTACAATCAATGCTTTATACAATGCAATGTTTAATTTTGACTTCCACTGATAAAACACAGATCAAGTTGAATTTGGATAGTGTCACTTTAACCATTATTGAGTTATGCTCTTTATAAACTGAAAGATTGCAAAATTTTTAGTTTCCATTCTGTAACTTAAGTTTGCCCCAACCAAATATTATAAAACCTATACACAATATTCATTACCACAAAACTAAGATCAAGTACAAATTTTTTGTTTCCGTTTTCTAACTTCAGTTTGCCTCAACCAAATGTTATGAAACTTATACACAATGCTTATTACTACATAATACAGATTAAGTATGAAATTTGGTGGCGACACTTTTACCATTCTTGAGTTATATCCCTTTATAAACATAAAAATTGCTGAATTTTTCGTTTTCATTCTCTAACTTTAGTTTGTCTCAACCAAATGTTATAAAACTTATACACAATCGTTGTAGAATTATGCGTGTTTACAAATAGAAAAATTGCTGAATTTTTAGTTTCTGTTCTCTACTTAAGTTAGTCTCAACCAAATGTTATGAGACTTACACACAATGCTTATTACCACAAAACTCAGATCAAGTTCAAATTTGGGTAACGTCACTTTTACCGTTCTTCAGTTTTGTCCCTTTATAACAATATGATATGCAAGCGGGGGCATCATCTGTGTCCACATGTGGACATTATCCACATTTATTTGGATTTAAACCGATAATTTTTTTTTCTAAGCCTGATGTGACATAGATGAACATTGACATTTTGTATGAGATTTTTTACTCTCAATTTTTGAATAGAAAATAAAGGTTATCAACCCTGATGTATTTGCTATAAGCAAATAATTTTTACTTCAAAAAAAATCTCAAAAAAACAAGCTTACTGCTGCTTTTGTCTGAAATAACATTTGGAACACTGTATTAGTTTAGATTATAAGAAAACAAAGAAAAATGAATGAGACACAAAGCAGCAAAAATAAATAAAAATGAATGAAACTTGATCAAATTTCATCAAATTACACAAAGCAGATATTTCATTACACGCAGAGAAAAGAAAATTAATAATATTTGCTTGGTAATTTCTTCAAACAATTTAGTTTGTTTATTGCGAAAAAAAGATTTCATTTTTGTATTATACCTAATTGAATTTAACCTAACACAGTATGAAATATACGGTTGAAGTCAACACTGTATCCCTATATAGAAAGTCAATGCTGAGCATTAATCTTTTAGTGAAAGGAACAGTTTGATAGCATCAATTTATTGGGTGTTAAATGTCGCCATCAAAGAGGCATTGTTCCGAGTCATTTAAAGTCGGATTTCCTGCTGTGGTGGATAAAATCTACGGTAAATCTATAATGTCCATTAACGGAAATCTGTGATTCCAATTATTATCAATACACCTCCGTTCTTCTTCTCTAGAGACAATACTACAAATGCTAATTATATTTCGATACATATTGATTATAATAACTGGCGTAAATAGGATTCGGCCCTTCATCAAGAGGGAGTGTAATTATCGTCACTTCAGAACTGGACAGCATATTGATTTAGAATTGTTGACATATAACTTGACACCTTCTAAACATTTCTGTACGTATTTACATAGAAGCATTTATTTTCTCATGTGTTGATGTCATTTGATATGGTCAGATGTTACTTTAAAGAGCAAACAGTTACAAGACTTTTCCTGAAGAGCATTTCTATGTTTTGAAATCAAGCTCTGAGAAGTATTAATGGAGAAAAAATGTTTCTCTTGTCAGTATCAGATAATAGTTAAAGGGAGAAATTATTTGGAGGCATGTTTTACATGATACTCTTCAAACTAAGAAATAGGTTGTATTAAAAACAACGAAAAATGTAAATTAGTAAGATGAAATTGAAAGGGAGATCCCCTCTCCAGTTGGTTTTAAATGCAAATTCTATACATTTTATATCTATAATTGAATACTTTAGAAATAAGAATACATGACTATGTTTTTTATAGAAATATTTTGAACTAGATGCAATATAGATTTCTATTTTTCTCATTTTAGCTGGTGACTTAATCTGAAGAATTTACTATTCTTTTTTTATATTTGTCTATAAAAAATCTAAAAAATAAAGATTTGTAGAAAAAAAACATGCAATTTTACAACCAAATTGCAAAATTTTTCTTTTCTCATATTTCCTCGTGCAATGTTGTTAATTTGAATTTGAATCGGAATATTGGTGTTATATTTGCTGCTGGACATTAAGCAACCATAATTGAATCAATATAAATGGCAGTATCATGAACTTTCCTTTTATATCAAAGGTAGTATATTGGTAAATTTTTTGTTTATATTTTTTTTTTTTAGCTAGATTTTTATGCCTCCGCCGTAGCGGAGGGGGCATTAAGTTTTACCCTTGTCTGTCCGTCCGTACCTCCCAAAATTGGTTCCGTTTTCTAACTTTAGTTTGCCTCAACCAAGTGTTATGAAACTAATACACTATGCTTATTTCAACAAAACACAGATCAAGTTTGAATTTTGGTGGCGTCACTTTTAACATTCTAGATTTATGCCCCTTTACAAATGGAAAAATTGCTGAATTTTTCGTTTCTGTTCTCTAACTTTAGTTTGCCTCAACCAAATGTTATGAAACTTATACACCATGCTCATTACCATAAAACACAGATCCAGTTTGATTTTTGGTGGTGTCAGTTTTACTGTTCTAGAGTAATGCCCCTTTACAAATGAAAAAAATTGCTGAATTTTTCGTTTCCTTTCTCTTACTTTAGTTTGCCTCAACCAAATGTTATGAAACTTATACACAATGCTTAATACAACAAAACACAGATCAAGTTTGAATTTTGGTGGTGTCACTTTTACTGTTCTAGAGTTATTCCCCTTTACAAATGGAAAAATTGCTGAAATATTCATTTCTGTTCTCTAACTTTAGTTAATATGCACAATGCTAATTACCACAAAACACAGATCAAGGTCAAATTTTGGTGGTGTCACTTTTACCGTTCTAGAGTTATGCTCCTTTACAAATGGAAAAATTGCTGAATTTTTCGTTTCCGTTCTCTAACTTAAGTTTGCCTCAACTAAATGTTATGAAACGTATACACAATGCTTATTACCACAAAACTCAGATCAGGTACAACTTTGGGTAGCATCACTTTTACAGTTCTTGAGTTTTGTCCCTTTATAACGTTATATGCAAGCAGGGGCATCATCTGTGTCCCATGGACACATTCCCCAGGGGCGGATCCAGGATTGCAGTTTAGGGGGGTGCAAACTTAAATTTTTGCGGAGTGGAGTGATACCAAAATTTTTTTGAGGTAAAATTATCGAAATATTCTTTATTAAGCTGAGGACAACCCATGCTTTTCAAATTTTTTTGGGGTGGGGGTGCCGCCCGCCATGCCCCCACCTGAATCTGCCCTGTTTCCCATTTATTTATTTATTATAACACTAAGCTTCAGCTGGTCATGGTTTGATGTTCTACTTCCTGTTTGCTGAAAACTTTAATCTTTCAAATGGCTTGTAATTAGCTTCATCTGGTGTCCTATGTGACAATTTTTTTATGTCCTAAATTACTTCCTGTTTGCCGAAAAGTTAATCAAGGGTATAATTTACATCTTGTTATTGCTTTTGTCATTTATTTTTAATTTGCACGATTAAATGTCTTTTTTCAATTATGATTCAACACCCACTGTTTAATTCTGAGAAATGCTCCTACTGCAGGAAATTATATGTTTAAAGAACAATACTGTAAAATAAGCATGAACTACCAGTTGAGTCACAAAAATTCACACTTTAGGGAAATGTAATTTTGAATTCTCTGTGATTTATATCTGAATAATCTTGAAGCTGATTTAAGTGTTAGGAAAAATTCTTTCCCATGGAGTTTGTATGATACTTTGCATAAGCTGACTTTAAGGAGAATTTAATTAAATTTGCATTTAAATTCATTCAAATTCTTATTCCGTGTTGTTTTTCATTTTCTCTGTTACATATTGGTGCCAGTTTAACATTAAGAATACAAATGAAAGTTAACAAGTGCTAAAATAGAGAATTATTAGTAAGAGTAGAAATTGAATATTGGCACTGACAACTTTAATTTGACTTTGACTTATTTTTTCCAATCATTTTCAATTAGAGAAAATTACGTTTTCTCACTGATTAAAAAGAATGAATAAGGTGATGTTGTATGATTGCTAATGAGGTAGCCTATAATTCATTAGAGACCAAAGGATATGGAATTACACAGATTAAGGGCATGTTTGACCTTCAACAATGAGCAACACTCATACCAGCTATAAGCTATACAAGGATAACATAATGAGAAACAATTCAAAAGAGAAAACAAACTGCCTGATTTAAAATAAAGGCAGAAGATGATGAAAGGGATATTCAAACTCATAAGTCGATTACAAACGCCAAGCCAATAAACTTATAACATAAAACAGTTCAGACAGACATGAACCAACGACAGCTACTGAACTGCATCTTCCTGGCTTGAATTAATTCATTCTAACATTTTGTTGATATTCTCAGTGGCTAAAACCATGAAGTTGATTTTTTCTAACTTTTATAATTTAAAGGATATGTGAGATAAAAACTCATGAAGACATCATCCTTAAAATTACAAAGGCTATTTTCCAAAAATGAGGAAAACAGTTTCCTTTTTGTAAAATTACATTGATGAAAGAAAAAGAACAAATTTTTGTGCAAATTTTAACATTATAAGCTTTAAAGAAACAGTTACTACTTTAAAATTTGTTTTTTATCTAGAAATTGCAACCAGCAATTTTACGTGATTTCATCGTAATTTTCACACAAATTCAAAGAAATAATTTTCAAATCTAATAAAATATTTTACGACTACTCAATTGTATTTTAGCGTAAAGTAATCAATATTAGAGCATGACTTTTCATATGATTGTTACATTTATGAGGGATAAAGGAGTGTTGTTTAATTGTTTTCCTGAAACTCTATGAGGATCTGTTTCAACACTGCATGTTTACAGTCCAATTTCCATATTCAAATTACATCAATTAACAAGAGTACAATTAAAAATTGAAACCTTTGAAGGATGAAAGAATATATGGTGGTAAATCATGTCAAACAGTGTTTGTTGTTATGTTCCAATAGAAATTAAATTGATTTTTATGTTAATAAAGTGTGCTGTGATGTTGGTGATAGAGTTATTAAACTCTGTTCAGAGACAAACAGAATTTTATCTTGAGCCACCGTCACAGTGTATAGATTCCTTTATTTGAGACTAGCAAAACTTGAACTTCAAGTTGACTATTCTTTAACAAGTGTTTAGGAAATCTGTCCAAAGTTTAACTCAAAGGTTTCTGTCTTAAACTAACTCATTTTAAGTGAAGTTGACTATTCTAAATTAACAAATTTTAAGGAACTCTGAGTCTGTTCATAGTTTTAAACTCAAAGGTTACTGTAAAGTTGATTATTTTTGCGGCGTTTAAATTTTACAATTTCAGGTGGAAAACCTATAGCTCACATGAGCTAGGTTTAATTTTTGTGTTTTTCTTGTCCATTGTTATTGTCTTCATTAAGACTAAATTTACACGAGGGGATATTTTTCCAATTTATCTTAATTGCGAAATTATCATACCACTCCGAAAAGTCCCATTTGACAGTATTTATTTTGATTTGCTAAAACTAATATATTGACCAATTTTATTATCTTATGGAATAGTTCTAAACAACTTTATGTATTGTTTACCATTTACATTGAGGATAGTCAATGTACACCGTAAACACTTGTATTTTCCATACAGATAAAGAACTGATAGATTAATTTGTATTACAATAAAACTTGACTGTAGTTATTGAAGTTATACATATTTGTCTCTGAGAAAAAATGACTTGATTTTCTTGTCAATTTTGATTAGTTTCAGGCATTTTTCTTCACAATCTGGTATTGTATTGCTTTTGATATCAGTTGATCGTTTTCATGGCATAGACCAATCTGAAGACTGTTAATATACCATTTTCTTATCACATTTATTAAAGAAAAGATGTTGTTCATTGGGTCTATCAGTATGAAATATTGTTGTCCTCTATACTCAACTTGAGGCCATTTTAAATGTACCAGTCATAGTAGGATTCAAACTTTTACTTGTAGATTTATTAAATAGATAAATAATGTCAGCGTGGATTCATATGTGTAGGTGTCAATTTATTTTCGCAGTAATTTTGTAGATATCATAGTGCTGACAATTTCTACACACAGGCCTATAGGAAGTTTGTCTTATGTTGAATACTAAACATTTGTGGTTCAGCTATCAACAATAAAAAAAAATTGTTATCCCACCAAAAATAATGAATCCAGCAGTATTTATGAATGATTGATTACGATTATTCCGTCAAAATATTTGGTTTGTTTCAACATCATTTAACACGATTAGTGTTTTGTCATGTGCCTATGGCATGAGCCTATGTCATGTTCCTATGTTGTGCATGAAATCTACATCCGATATGTTGAGCAATTAAGGGATGAATATCTTATTTTGGAATACTATTATAATACCCTAGCATTTACCTTGCCTGTTTATTCATCCTTCTATCCATTTGTCCAACAAATATTTTTTCACAATTTTCTTAGGTACTACTGAACAAATTTACATACCTGGTCAGCATCTTGCAGGTGATGAGTTGTAACAAGTGAGCACATTTCGGATCTGTCAGACACTTCTTCCTGTGTGCTGATGCTTTGAATTTTTCAGTATGATTTTTCTTCACACTTTTTCTGCAGTACTATGGTACTTAACAAAATGACTTCATATTTAGTCAGCTGTTTGACAGTGATGAGTTTTAAGCTGTAAGTGTTTTTGGAATCTGTTGGATACAGGACTTCCTGTTTTTTAATACTTTGAATTAAGAGTGGGATATTTCTATCACAACAATCTTCACATTTTTGTCAGGAATTATTTCCCTATTGGGACTAAACTAAATTTGATAATTGATAAAATTACTGTAATATATTTCTGTAGGTAGGGGAATAATGTAATAGAAAAAAAACAATGGATATGGGGTATCCATCCATGACACAAAATCAGTACATGCACAGCAAAAAACACACAAAAAGCAAAGGAACAGCGCTTTTATTGCTGTACCTATTTGTACAATTTCAAGTGACCAAATGACTTTGTCAGTTCAAAAATACAGGTTTCCTGTTTGCCCATAAAATTAGTGTGTAAAGAGGGAGTTTTCTGGTATTGGAGATGAACAGAATTTAGTGTATTACAACTACTATAAAATTCTTTAATCTTTTCAAAATGACTGTTAGTTAATTGATGAATGAATAGGATGTTCAGTGGCAAAATTAAATTGTGTGGGGTGAGGCATAGAGGGCATACACACCCTTTCCCAAACCTGAACCTAGAAATGTAAAATTTATTAGTGCTCATTACAAAACAGTATAAAAAATCCAGTCTAAATTTCTTCCTTTTTCTGAAGCTAATACAAATAAATATTATATATTCTCACAGTGTAATAATCCTGAACTGAAAATATGTCAATAAATGAGAAAAAAAATCTAAGCATCAACCCCATCTGACAGGTCTATCAAGTTATATCTGTTTTCAAATACCCTATGGTAATTTCAGTGCATTAAAGGATGTTCCCTGCTGGTATTCCAATAACTACATTTTCACGATTGACGTTTTTTGTTCAATAAATAATGCAACCATTTTTGTTCAATATATCATGCATAATGCAACAAAATTATTTGAAAGTGAAGATGGGTTTATGTACTTGTTATTGAGATTCCTGGAATTCTAAATTGAAATTTTTGGTGGGAAAAATAGATCGCTGTGTAAAACTTAAGGATGTTTGCTCCTCTTGTTTTTGAATATTTTGCCAGATATTAGGAATCCTCTGGTTTTATCCATATAGTGCCATTAAAAAAATTCCCAGCTAACACCTACTTTTCTTTTCATAATTTTATTACATATAGTTTTAAAAGCCATATTTGAAAATTCTATAAAATCCTTGTTATTTTTTCATATTTTTTGAAAGAAAAAGGGTGCTATAAATGTTAAATGTATGAAAAGTCTAGAGAGAATTATTTCCCGCCAAATTTTCAATGGCTTATATCTCGAAAACAAGCACACAGACCTTTCATTTTTTTCTGCTTTTTTAGTTCCTTTATTCATATACTATCAATTTATAACTGTTATTTTAAAACAGAGTAGCGAACATCCTTAAACTGCACACATTCATTTCAATCAATTAAGGTATTCATTAATTAGGATCAAGGATCCCCTTTCAAAGTTTTAAGATTATCAAGTCTGTTTCTTTGATACAGATTGGCAGCTCTAAATATGTAGATTGATAGTTGACAGTAAGTTGTCTGATGAGTCAGACATTCTTTTATTCTTTTGTTCATTTCTTCATTGTTCATCCATCAACATTTTTTTATCCGGAACCATCATAAACCAATTACTAGATATCTTTCCTTGAATCTTGAGTACTTCTGTGCATCTCGTATGAGGGTCTGGATTGGGGGTCCTTCATTTCTCTTTTAATTTTTAGGCCTTTTTCTCTATTCTTTATACATTTTGCCCATTATTCTCTATTCTTTTTAAAATATATTAGCACCTCGTTATTCTCTATTCTTTATTTTTGTCGAGCCTTCGACTTTAGTCGAAAAAGCAAGACATAGCAATCCTACATTCCGTTGGCATCGTCGTGGTGGCGGCGGCGGCACTCTGTGGTTAAAGTTTTGAAATTTTAATAACTTTCTTAAACTATCCTGGATTTGTACCAAACTTGGACAGAAGCTTCTTTATGATCATAAGATAGTATCCAGAAGTAAATTTTGTAAAAATAAAATTCCTGTTTTTCCGTATTTTACTTATAAATGGACTTAGTTTTTCTGCCAGGAAACAATACATTCACTCTGTGGTTAAAGTTTTTAAAATTTTAATAACTTTCTTAAACTATCCTGGATTTGTACCAAACTTGGACAGAAGCTTGTTTATGATCAAAAGCTAGTATCTAGAAGGAAATTTTGTTAAAATTTTGTACCTGTTTATCCGTATTTTACTTATAAATGGACTTAGTTTTTCTTCCAGTTAACATTAAATACAGTCTGCAGTTAAAGTTTTTAAAACATTTATTAGATTCATAAACTATCCTGGATTTATATCAAATTTTGACAGAAGCTTCTTACAATCAAAAGATAGTATCTAAAGGAATATTTTTATTGATTTTTTTCCTCATTTTTGTTGAGCCTGCAATTAACAGCAAAAGTAGGCGAGACACTGGGTTCCGTGGAACCCTTACGAATTTTTGTGGTCTATTTTTCTCTATTCTTTCTATTTTTTTACCATTATTTTCTGTTCTGTAAACCCCCATCCATACCCTCTCTAATTATTTTTTTCATCCAAATGACTTTTTGGAGTTTCCCAAAGCAACACATGGACTTTACCTTTTGATTTCTCTTAGAAAAACATGGACATTTGCTTTATTTATACAGATAAGTAAAGTCAGTAGTTATAGCCTGCTCATAGCGTTCAATAGAAGAAGAAGGCATTTTGCATTATATGGTCAGATCATATGTTTTTGTACATCATATGAATTTGTACTATACATGCTTTTTCAATGGAAATTGTGACGTCACAATACATTCTTGATAGCACGAAAATCCCATAATACGAGGATATTAACTCATTATTAAGTCTGAATGAAAAAGATCAGAAATTGTATTATTATTATCGATTGCAATATTTACTACCTAAAAATACAAAAATACATAATGGTTGAAATGTAACGTGAGGGTACCCAAATTGCACCTATTTTGACAGTTTTTTCACCTATATTTTTTTATGATCCAGACAAAAGTTTCCATTCTGTGTTTATTTTGTAGACGTATCCTTATTTACTATATGGTTACACCAATTTAATTTTGAATCCATATTGAATCATAGAAAAATGGGTTTGAACCAACCTCCAAACGATCCATGACGCCGTAATGAGGAGTACCCAAATTGCATCCATGTTTAAATTCACATCCTTAAAAATCGAATAACAGATGTTTTGTTTTATTTCTTCAAATATTTTGAACAATTTGACATTATTCCATGCTTACTATTCATTTTTAAGAAATGAATGCTTGTAACATGTGTAATTTGCTCATTTTTAAAAGATGACATTTTGAGAACGTCGCATGGCGATGTTTCCGTAGATTTACTTTTTCAAGGGAATGCTTCATCTGTTGATATATACTGTGAACGTTTTGTGTATATTTAAATATATTTACCTATGTTGAAAGACGTGTATAATGTCAAATCATAAAACTACAAATTGTTTAGTCTCAAAGAAAACTTGTAAGATTTCCGCAGCTAATTTTGTTGAATAGGTGCAATTTGGGTACTCGGTGCAATTTGGGTACTGTGACGTTAATTGAATTGAGATTTAAACCTTCACAGATTTGTTTTTTGTTGTTGTTGTAAAGATTGAAGTGAGGCCGTACAGTGACAAGTATAGATGCTAACATCTACATCATTTGGTCTGTAGTGGATAGTTAATTGTCTCATTGGCAATCATACCACATCTCGTTATTTTATTTCCATGATTCTTTACAATTTATAAATACTAATGAAGGGATGGAACTGAAAAAGGAAAAAAACAGTAAAATATCAATCCATTACTTTCACACTGTGATAAATGAATGTCTGCATGCCATGTTTTAACACCAGATTTACGCATATTTATGAAAGAAATAAATATAAGTGACCTTTTATTGACAAAAGCATCTGATTTTATGAAATTAGGGATCTTATATACAGTAGAATTATAAAAAGCTATAATTGAAATGTCAGACAGGGAACTATATGGATAAACTGATTAGATTTATAAAGACATTATTATAGGGGGAAGATATTTGTATGATGTATAATTGAATTAACTTTTAGTGTGGAAAAAACTGTCTTTTTGTGGAGTAGTATTGAGAAGGGAATCAGACAAAAACCATAATAGATTATCTAAAATAATAGAAGTTGTATTGCAGTATATTAATGTATTTCAATTGGATGTATTTTTAGATACTGTCTAAAAAATGAAAAATGAAAAATTAGGCTTAATTAAACAAAAGCTTGTATGCAGGATTATGCTAAAACCACAATAATCAAGTATTTACATAAAAACACTTAATTGTTTATGCCCTGTCATAGTGGAGGGGCATTAAGTTTTACCCTTGTTCGTCTGTATGTCTAAGCATCTGTACGTATGTCCCGAAATTAGTTTCCGTTCTCAAACTTAAGTTTACCTCAACCAAATGTTATGAAACTTATACACAATGCCACAAAATACAAATCAAATTTGAATTTGGGTAGCGTCACTTACACATTTCTAGAGTTATGCCACTTCACAAATAGAAAAATTGCTGAATTTTTCCTTTCCGTTCTCTAACTTAAGTTTGCCTCAACCAATTGTTATGAATCTTATACACAATGCTTATAATCACAAAACTCAGATCTAGTACGAATTTTGGTAGCGTCACTTTTACTGTTCTTGAGTTGTGTCCCTTTATAAAGTTATATGCAAGGGGAGCATCATCTGTGTCTCATGAACACATTCCCATTTATTTTTCAATATGTTTAAATCACTATCAACCAAAATAAATGAATCTACAGTGCTTAATTTGGACAAATGTGGATTTTAACCTCTTCATCTTTTTAGAATTTTATATGACTTCTAATTTTTATCTTTTATATATTTTTTAGCATCTTATTAATACATTAAAGAGTTTGAATTGGCATGTAGAAGTTGACGAGTTCCAAGATGAGACACCTTATGGAACAAAGACTTTCCGTAATATTATAGCAACATATGACCCTTCCAAACCACAACGTCTAGTCCTGTCAGCTCATTATGACTCCAAGAATCTTACTGATGGCAGAAAAAAATTTGTAGCGGCCACAGACTCAGCTGTTCCATGTGCTATTTTACTGGACATGGCTAAACAACTAAATTGTCTTCTTATTAAAGAAAAGAGTAATAGAGTAGGTCATTATACTGCTTTGTTAGGTGGGGACATGTTTAGGAAAATACAAGTATATCCATGGATTTTTAAAACTTTTGTTTTTAGAAATGTATTGTAAATGTATAGTAGAAATTAGATATGAGGCAAGGCCTTTCCCAAAAGATATTTTGATGCAGATGTTAATGTGGGTAAATTTTTTTTTTGGTTAAAGCCTTGTTTCATAAATAATTATGCCCAGATCTATGTGTAAAATGGCCATTTAAAGTAACATATGTCAATTTCAACATGCTTAAGATGTCATATTGACAGCTATCAACAGACATTTCTATTCTAATCTGTCTAGATTATATTATCATAAATTTTAATACGAATTGCAAAGCCCATCAAATTAATTTTTTCCCTGTTATTTTGCACATACCTTTGTTAAAGGAAAAAAAAAAACTTTTGCTTTGTCTTTGAAATTTTGCCCAGATTTATCACTTCTTAAGAAAACTTCTTGGTACAACCATTTGATTTTTTTATGGAGGGTGCTAGGATCAAATTTGAAATAAAAAGCCTCTCAAAAGCATGTAATATTTTTTACTGTGTGATTCTTTCAGTTTTTTTTTTGCATTAAAGAATTTAAAAAGCATCCTAAAATAAAAAAGTTTATATTAGATTACACAAAGTAATTTTCCCCCACAAAAAACAACAACGTAACAAAGATGGTGTAATAATCTCCCCTGATTACATGCAGCTGTTTGAAGTGAATTGAACATTTATAGGACTTTCCACGATATTTCTGTGAAATGATTTTATGGCGTTGATCGATCAATACATACTTGATGTCATACAGAGCTCTTTAAGTGACTTTTATCAGTAAAATGTTGAATTTTGCACTTTCCCGATAGCCCTCATTACCACCTGGATTGAAGTTGTGATATACACGTATGACGTCAACACCACAATGACCACTATGATGTCATTATGGTTTTCGCCTATGATATTTTCGCGGACACGAATTATTAATGTTACGTTTTTAATTTAAAAGAATCAAGAAATAATGATAATATTCTTTTAATTTGTCCGTCCAAGCACTTGTTCGGATAATTCGAATCACAATTTAGAAAGTGTCCACACCAGTTTAATTCGAATGAAGCAAAATTAACAAAAATGCATTTCTAATGTGAATTGGATAATGCAAATTAGCCAATTCCAATTCGATTCGAATTAAAAAAAGAAGAGTGTGTGAACATAATGATCAAATTCGATTCTCATTCGATTTGAATCCAATTCATATTAAATGTATGTGTGAACAGAACGAGGTATAAGAAGATGTAGTATGATTGCAAATGAGACAACTACCAACTAGAAACCAAGTGAGATAGGTGTTTGTTAGCAACGGAAGATCAATCAATGTAAGGCTTTCAACATTGAGCTAAACATAAAATGCATAGCAACCTGTATAAAGCAAGGTTAACAAGACAAAATGTAAAAAATTCAAATGAGAAAACCAAAGTTTATTTTCAAAATGATAAACAAAAAACAATATTATGTACAGTAAACATATGATTCGGTCCTGCCTTTTTTTTTTTTTTTTTAGTTTATCCTGACTTTTTTTTTACATAAATTGTCATCCTGCCTTTTTTTTTTGCAAATAATCTCATCCTGCCTTTTTTTTTACTCAAAACTCCTGTCCTGCCTATTTCAAATTTCATCCTAGCCCCCCATAAAAATCAAATGGTAGCTCTCTTAATAGCTCTTATTTTACCTCCTCCTCAACATACATATAATTTCATTTCTGCCAATATCTAAAGCACTTGCTACTCAAATAATGCTTTTAAAAAATTTCCAAATAATTTGAAATATAATATGAAAGGTTTATGTAGCATTTGTTTTGGACATATCTTTCAAATCATGTGCAAAATTTCATTTGGTATCGGACAATTTCCTGCCATAAGTGGTTGTCTTTAATGCTGCCACATTTATCGGTTTTCCTATATGATTACACAGTTGCAATGTAATCGCTGTTGATTAATTTCATGCTTAATCAAGGTTTTAATCTGGTGTAAAATTCAATGTTTTAGAAATGTAATCACCTGTGAGAGTATAGCTTGTAATACAGAAAATATTAATAAACTCGTGTAAACAGATCTGCCATTGTCTTGATTAGAAATATACAGATTATGTCATTTTATATGGTCCTCTGATGAAATTGATTCACGGTTTAATTCAGACTACGATGAAAGTGACAAGTACATGATCTCTATATGTTGATGTTCTAAATAAAAACAAAATAAAATAGAGATTATTTTTGTAACCACACATTCAATTTTATTGTTTTTTAATATAATCTTGGATTTTAAAATGATGAAAAGAGAATGTGATTAATTTGTTTTTACTTGAAAAATTACAAAATGGAGCCTTCATTATAATTCTGGCTTAATGCTGTTTTTCAAATAATCCATATTTTGAAGGAAAAAATTACATATGCATTAAAAAATCTTAATATAATTACAGTAACTTCATAAATGTGAAAGTCACTTTGTTTGCTTTGAAATTTTTGCAAGTAGAATTAGATTCAGGTGATTCTACAAATTGTTTTTTTTCCAAAAATTAACGGCTTAAAAAAATCTTAAAATTTATAACAAAAACTTTATCATTATATTTTTGTTGAATTAATCTTCAACCAGTAAAATAAAACAAAATAAAATAACAAGTTGAGAATATAATGTTAAAGATAATAAAAAGCTTAAAAAAAAGGAAAATGTAGGAAAAATATTGCTTAGCATTACTGAACAAATGATATGTTTAAACTGCAGATTCACTTGATTTATTTGTTGGTACCATCTTTAATGGATTGAGAAAAAAATTGCTAACTTTATTGATTTTACAAATCTGCATATAGGGCCACAGTACATATTCTTAAATTTGTCCTAACTACACCTACATGACTAAGGTACAAGGTGTACAGTAAATACAAACCACTGGTACATAAGTGTAAGATGATGAGTTTGTGTTTCAGTCTGGTTTACTAGCTTACAAAATTATCATAGAAAAACTAAGAATATCCATCCATGACACAAAATCGGTACATGCACAGAAAAACCACACAAAAAGCAAAAGACAGCACTTTTATTGCTGATCTTCACCTCATAGTCACAGTGAGTCCTTCAAAACGGAGCAAAAAACCAATCTCTCACCTCATTGTAAGTTTAAGACGGCCTCTAGCATCAGCTTGAGCAGAATTCTTTGCAAATATAATACGAATAGACTCCAAATCTACTTTTCTCTAGATTCCATATATTAATACCCGTAAATGTGTTTTTAATCAGATTTAACCTACCTTTTAGTTTCTAAGATAAAATGGATTTCAGTTTTAAAAGGAACAAAAGTCAGAAATGGTAACATTCTTTTTTATATATCAGTGCATATATTATAGAATGTAGTTCTTCCACTGAGTTCCGAGAATAAATTGATGCCATGGATGTTTCAACCGATTTTTTAATTATTGCTGAGATATAAGGCCTTAGGGCATATTCCTTTATAGGATAAAAATATAATTTTAGAAGGACTATTACCGGAATGATGTATATTAAGCAAGAAAATATATTTAATTTCAGAAAACAGACATTACTCCACAGATTGTATTTTTTGATGGTGAAGAGGCTTACAATCAATGGACAGAAACAGATTCTTTGTATGGAGCCAGACATCTGGCTGATAAATGGCAAAAAACCACTGATCGTAATTTACAAACGAAAAATAATTTACAAACCATTGTAAGTTTTAGTAGTATTATTTCTCTATGTTTATTGAAATCTAGAGGTAAGAAGTTAGAGAGCCATGAAGAAAAAAAAATCAAAATAACAACAAGCATCAAAGGACATAGAATACTTCCGAGTTTTTGTCATATTCTTCTAGGAATGCAGGTCTCCAGACAGATTTACCAATGTATCAGCAACTAATGGATTTTACAGTTTTAATTTCTCCCTGAGTCTAGACAAGATCTTAATGAATTCAAAGAGAAAAAACCAAGATTCTACCTGAGTGAACACCAGATTGATAAATAGACGTGTCAGGGCAACCTGAATTATCTCCCCTGTCAAATAACAGAAGGTCTCATTGATTGTGTGTAAAGCAGTTTGGAAAAATATCTTTTTTTGGCATAAAGCAAGTCAAAAAATTTCCACACATCAGCTTACTGAAAATTCTGGATCAGTGTCTGCTAGCCACTGAAAAATTGAAATAAAAATTCCAGAAACAACAAACAAAATGATATAAACAGTGACAAACTTTGATGAAATTTCTGACTTAAGACAGACTGGATTAAACTAGTGTTTCTAAAACTTAAACCTTCCTTAATTATATCAAACCATGAAAAACAAAATTTAACTGTTAAGTTATATATATACCATACAAATAAATCCAGAAAAAAATTCTACTAAATTTAGATATGCATATCTAATATGTTTAATTCATATTTGTCTTTTGGTTATTATGTGTATCATAATTGATTTATTGATCTTTTTGTTGTTGCATTTGCATTTGATATTTAATTGTCCTGTTATCTTACCCATATGCTGTCACTTTCAACAATATTAAAATTGGGGAAACATTTTTTGGCTGATAAAGACACTAAAGGTAGAACTGAGTCGACATCTTTAGATGTATTTATTTTTCATTATTTTGAAAAAAGACCTCTTTAAAAATACTCATTTTCAGAAGCTGTGCTGCTTGGAAAAGGACACACATTTCTTTGAAATTTTCCTTAACAACATAGTGATGGCTTCAGTAGGGTACCCTCCTTAGGTTGCAATGTCACTTTTAAGCAAATTTAAGTAAGTCTTTTTAGTATGGTTTTAAAATTTTCAAAGGTCGCAGGTCACAGGTTGTTTTAAATGAGACAGAAGGTTGCAAGGTTGCCTGCCAAACCTCCAAGGGTGCAGGTCACCGAACACTTCATCTGTAGAAACTTGCAGAATACTGTAATATTGAAAAACTATTATATCTATTGAACGATCAGATCTTTTTTGTTGGGAGGATTTTATCCCAAGGCTGGATTTTGTTTTGAATAATGCTGACTTTGCAATAGTTAATTTGTAAATGTTTAGATTGATCCACTGTCATGGGATAGTATTTAACAGCTTTTCCTGTTTGATCATTTGGCATGTGATATTTACTAATTACTCAGAGAAGGTCAAAATTGTAGGTACTGCAGTTAACAAATGAATTTTTTGAGAGATTTAATTTTTGATATTTCTTGGACCAAACTTGTCTTGCTGGTTTTACTGACCATGATTTTAATTGTTCTTAAAGTTCAAATTTACACAATTTTTTTTTTTTTTGCAATTTTACCTTCATTACGCAAGTAGCTAAAAATAGTCCTCTCTTAAAAATTTCCCACATGACAGTATAAAAGACTGACCTAAAATTGTATGAAAGAAAGTTATTTTATACCATACCCTTTCTTTTTCCATTACAGTAAAAACAGTAAATGTGTTGTGCAACTTTTTTTATGGCCCCGCAACAAAGTTGTTGGGGCCATATAGTTTTACCCTTGTCCGTCATTCCATCATTCTGTCATTCCGTCATTCTGTCATTCCGTCATTCCGTCATTCCGCAACAAACCATTATACGGCATTTTTTTCTAAACGGCTTCAGATATTGGGCTGATTTTTGGTATATGAGTTAACCATGATGAGTTACAGATCAAGTTTAAGTTTCGTTCCGCTCTGCTAATTTTTGCAGAAATTACCGGCTTATGACTTTGATAAATTGTTGAAAATCAGTGTTATACGGACTTTTTTTCTAAACGCCTTCAGATATTAGGCTAATTTTTGGTATGTGAGTTCAACATGATGAGTTACAGATCAAGTTTAAGCTTTGTTCCACTCCGCTAATTTTTGCCGAAATTAAAGGCTTTGGACTTTGATAAATTGTTGATAATCACAGTTATACAGACTTTTTTTCTAAACGCCTTCAGATATTGGGCTGATTTTTGGTATGTGAGTTAACCATAATGAGTTACAGATCAAGTTTAAGTTTCGTTTTGCTCCGCTAATTTTTGCAGAAATCAAGGGATTAGAACTTTGAAAATTGTTGATAATCACAGTTATACAGACTTTTTTTCTAAACGCCTTCAGATATTGGGCTGATTTTTGGTATGTGAGTTAACCATGATGAGTTACAGATCAAGTTTAAGTTTTGTTCTGCTCTGCTAGGTTTTGCCGAAATCATGGGCTTTGGACTTTGATAAATTGTTGAAAATCACAGTTATACAGACTTTTTTTCTAAACGCCTTCAGATATTGGGCTGATTTTTATATGTGAGTTAACCATAATGAGTTACAGATCAAGTTTAAGTTTCGTTTTGCTCCGCTAATTTTTGCAGAAATCAAGGGTTTAGAACTTTGAAAATTGTTGAAAATCACAGTTATACAGACTTTTTTTCTAAAAACCTTCAGATATTGGGCTGATTTTTGGTATGTGAGTTAACCATGATGAGTTACAGATCAAGTTTATGTTTTGTTCCGCTATGCTGATTTTCATGTCGTTTCAACACATCTTGTTAGATCTGCAGTTCATCCACTTCCTGTTTGATGATAGTTTGAAATTTAATTACTCTTTGATCAAGGAAATTTTTCATCAAATTATGATTGGTCTTGAAAGCTTGATACTATCCATGCATGCTTGTGTCCACATGTGTTGTTGAAATTGCAGATTTTTCAACTTTTTGAGACGGGGCCATTCGTGTCGTTCCAACACATCTAGTTTATAATTGGTCATTTTACTATGAATTTTAATTTACAGCTTTTTGAACAATTGTTAAGTATTGAAAACAATATTTCTCAGGTGAAATAACTTGCTTTAGGTGACTTTTGTTTAAGATGTATCTGATTCTCACCAGAGCAATTCTGCTTTCAACAGCTATTGTTTTGTTTGAAGATTTGTTGAGTAGAAGTAAACATTTGCAAGAAATTGATTAACAGATGCATAGTTTTGGGGAGTGAAACTAATCAGACATACAAAAATGAGTTTTCATATACCATTCTGTGTTTTATTGTTATATCTTTTTTCCAGAAACTTCTTGTGTTGTTAGATTTAATTGGGTCAGCTGATGTAGCATTCAGAAATTTTTTCCCAGAGACATCAAAAGAATTTGAAAATTTAGTGAAACTTGGTGAGTGCTTTTTGTTATTATCAGTATGGATGTAATGTGATTGTGGTTTTGAAAAAAACCTTTTATACTCAATTAATTCATTTAAATAGGATTAAGAAATGTTACCACAAGTAATTTTGCCAAGAAGTCCTCTGAAATTCATTCATATCTGACCAGTTAATTTAATTAAGAAACAATCGTCATAATCAAATATTCGTTAAAACCATACCAATGGAGAATGTATCATCAGGCCATTTTTTTGACCCCTTGCTTTCCAACATAAAAAAGTATTGTAGGCCTTTGAAATCTTGTAGATCTTCACAAGAGACGATCTTTGTCAGATATCTATTTTTATGCCCCCGCCGTAGCAAAAGAGGGCATTAAATGTTACCCATGACCGTCTGTCCATCCTTCTGTCTGTCTGTCCGTCCATCCCATTTTAGTTTCTGCACTCTAACTTCAGTTTTCCTCATCCAAATTTTCTAAAACTCGTACACAATGCTAAAAACCAAAACTCACAGATAGAGTTCAAATTTGGATAGTGAGTCATTTACCTTTCTAAAGTTATGCCCCTTTTGAACTTGGAAAATTGCAAAGATTGAGCAGGGGCATTCGTGTCATCAGACACATTCTTCTTTTATTTCATTTTTGTCTCGCCTTGATGGAGTCAAAAAGCGAGACACAGGTATGCTGTTTCTGGCATCTGCGACAACGACTACTGCGGCAGCGGCGTCAACAATGTCTTAGTTTGTGATTAGGTCTAGTTTATGGTGAACCACAAGTGGAAGGTCAATGATATTTGGTATGCAATTGTATTAGCATTGGCACATCTCATTTCCATGGAAATTATTTGGCCCTGCCCCCTCAGTAATCGTCTATTGACTGAAACTTTTGCTTAGTTTACATGTATTAGTTTGTGATTAGGTCAGTTTATGGGGAACCACAAGTGGGAGGTCAATGATATTTGGTATGCAGTTGTATTAGCATTGGCACATCTCATTTCCATGGAAATTATTTGGCCCTGCCCCCTCAGTCATCGTCTATTGACTTTGAAACTTTTGCTTAGTTTACATGTATTAGTTTGTGATTAGGTGAGTTTATGGGGAACCACTAGTGGTAGGTCAATGATATGTGGTATGCAGTTGTATAGGCATTGGCATATCTCATTTCCATGGAGATTATTTGACTCCGCCCCTTAGTCATGGTCTACTGACTTTGAAAATTTTGCTTAGTTTACATGTATTAGTTTGTGATTAGGTCAGTTCCAGGGGAACCATTAGTGGTAGGCCAATGTTAATCGGTGTTCAGTTGTATAAGCATTAGCACATTTATTTCCATGGAGAATATTTGGCCCCGCCCCCTCAGTCATGGTCTATTGACTTTGAAACTTTTGCTTAGTTCACATGTATTAGTTTGTGATTAGATCAGTTTAAGATGAACTGCTAATGTTAAGTCAATGATATTTGGTATGCAAATTTATTGGCATTTGCAAGTATCATTTCCATGGAGATTTTATAGCCCCACGCCCTCATCATGGTTCATTGACTTTGAAACTTTTACATAGTCTACAAGTTAATGTTTGTGTTTAGGTTTGTTTAAAGGGAACGACTTAAAATAAGTCAATGGTATTTGGTATGCAATTGTATTAGCATTGGCACATCTCATTTCCATGGAGATTGTTTAGCCATGTACCTTCAGTCATGGTTCATCGACTTTGAATATTTGCATAACTTACATGTTAAAGTATTGCTATTTTAATTTCAACATTTGCATTATCAAAAT